>QCXZ01000086.1:6903841-7383776 GCA_025024175.1 Rhyzopertha dominica | reverse complement strand
ACCCGTTTCTACCATCCAAAGCGTTTAAATTTGTTAGATATACTTACCAGTAGCAATAAAATTGCTCAACGCAATTTGGAAATACCTAAAGCTCTGAAGCTTATACCACGCCAGCTTGTCTCGCTCTGGCTCCAAGACAAGCAGGTAACATCCCGTCTTCACTTGCCCCTTCCGAAAAGCTTAATTTCAAGACTATTGGCGTGACCATACTCGACTATCTCAACAGATACAATACACAACTTGTTCATCGTCGAACGCTGGCCGCGGCAGTACACGACCAGCCACTCAGACCATTTCTACCATCCTCAAAGCGTTTAAATTTGTTAGATATACTTACCAGTAGTAATAAAATTGTTCAACGCAATTTGGGAATACCTAAAGCTCTGAAGTTTATAATTTGCCAGTAGTCTGGTCTGCTCTAGACAAGCAATACATCACTTCTTCACTTGCCTTCGAAAGCTAATTAAACTATTGGATGATATACTCGATCTACCTAACAGATACATACAACACTTTGTTCATGTCGAATCGCTGCGCCGCGCAATATACGACGGCAATTCACCCATTTCTACCATCCAAAGCGTTTACATTTGTTAGATATTACTTACCAGTAGTAATAAAATTGTTCAACGCAATTTGGGAATACCTAAAGCTCTGAAGTTTATAAGGTGCCAGTATTCTGTTCTGCTCTCGACGAGCAATACATCCCGTCTTCACTTGCCTTCGAAAGCTAATTAAACTATTGGGTGATATACTCAATCTAACAGATACATACAACCATATGTTAATGTCGAATCGCTGCGACGCGCAATATACAGCGGCAATACACCCGTTTCTACCATCTTAAGCATTTAAATTTGTTAGATATACTTTCCCGTAGCAATAAAATTGCTCAACGCAATTTGGAAATACCTAAAGCTCTGAAGCTTATACAGCGCCAGTTGTCTGCTCTGCTCAAGACAAGCAGTACATCACGTCTTCACTTGCCTTCGAAAGCTAATTAAACTATTGGGTGACATACTCGATCTATCTAACAGATACATACAACACTTGGTTCATGTCGAATCGCTGCGCCGCGCTGTATACGACAAGCAATTCAGCCATTTCTACCATCCAAAGCGTTTAAATTTGTTAGATATACTTACCAGTAGTAATAAAATTGTTCAACGCAATTTGGGAATACCTAAAGCTCTGAAGTTTATAAGGTGCCAGTAGTCTGTTCTGCTCTCGACGAGCAATACATCACGTCTTCACTTGCCTTCGAAAGCTAATTAAACTATTGGGTGATATACTCAATCTAACAGATACATACAACCATATGTTAATGTCGAATCGCTGCGATGCGCAATATACAGCGGCAATACACCCGTTTCTACCATCTTAAGCGTTTAAATTTGTTAGATATACTTTCCAGTAGCAATAAATTTGTTCAACGCAATTTGGAAATACCTAAAGCTCTGAATCTTATACAGTACCAGTTGTCTGTTCTGCTCTAGACAAGCAATAATACATCACGCCTTCACTTAGCTGCGAAAGCGAATTGAACTATTGGGTGATTTACTCGATCAAACAGATACATACAACACTTTGTTAATGTCGAATCGCTGCGATGTGCAATATACGGCGCCAATACACCCGTTTCTACCATCCAAAGCGTTTAAATTTGTTAGATATTTTACCAGTAGCAATAAAATTGCTCAACGCAATTTGGAAATACCTAAAGCTCTGAAGCTTATACAGCGCCAGTTGTCTGCTCTGCTCAAGACAAGCAGTACATCACGTCTTCACTTGCCTTCGAAAGCTAATTAAACTATTGGGTGACATACTCGATCTATCTAACAGATACATACAACACTTGGTTCATGTCGAATCGCTGCGCCGCGCAGTATACGACAAGCAATTCAGCCATTTCTACCATCCAAAGCGTTTAAATTTGTTAGATATACTTACCAGTAGCAATAAAATTGTTCAACGCAATTTGGGAATACCTAAAGCTCTGAAGTTTATAATTTGCCAGTAGTCTGGTCTGCTCTAGACAAGCAATACATCACTTCTTCACTTGCCTTCGAAAGCTAATTAAACTATTGGATGATATACTCGATCTACCTAACAGATACATACAACACTTTGTTCATGTCGAATCGCTGCGCCGCGCAATATACGACGGCAATTCACCCATTTCTACCATCCAAAGCGTTTAAATTTGTTAGATATACTTACCAGTAGCAATAAAATTGTTCAACGCAATTTGGGAATACCTAAAGCTCTGAAGTTTATAAATTGCCAGTAGTCTGGTCTGCTCTAGACAAGCAATACATCACTTCTTCACTTAGCTTCGAAAGCTAATTAAACTATTGGATGATATACTCGATCTACCTAACAGATACATACAACACTTTGTTAATGTCAAATTGCTGCGACGCGCAATATACGGCAGCAATACACCCGTTTCTACCATCCAATGCGTTTAAATTTGTTAGATATACTTACCAGTAGCAATAAAATTGTTCAACGCAATTTGGAAATACCTAAAGCTCTGAAGCTTATACAGTGCTAGTTGTCTGTTCTGCTCTAGACAAGCAATAATACATCACGTCTTTACTTAGCTTCATAAGCTAATTAAACTATTGGGTGATTTACTCGATCAAACAGATACATACAACACTGTGTTAATGTCGAATCGCTGCGACGCGCAATATACGACGGCAATACACTCGTTTCAACCATCCAAAGCATTTAAATTTGTTAGATATACTCACCAGTAGCAATAAATTGTTCTACGCAATTTGGAAATACGTAAAGCTATGAAGTTTATAAGGTGCCAGTAGTCTGTTCTGCTCTCGACGAGCAATACATCACGTCTTCACTTGCCTTCGAAAGCTAATTAAACTATTGGGTGATATACTCAATCTAACAGATACATACAACCATATGTTAATGTCGAATCGCTGCGACGCGCAATATACAGCGGCAATACACCCATTTCTACCATCTTAAGCGTTTAAATTTGTTAGATATACTTTCCAGTAGCAATAAAATTGTTCAACGCAATTTGGAAATACCTAAAGCTCTGAATCTTATACAGTACCAGTTGTCTGTTCTGCTCTAGACAAGCAATAATACATCACGCCTTCACTTAGCTGCGAAAGCGAATTGAACTATTCGGTGATTTACTCGATCAAACAGATACATACAACACTTTGTTAATGTCGAATCGCTGCGATGTGCAATATACGGCGCCAATACACCCGTTTCTACCATCCAAAGCGTTTAAATTTGTTAGATATTTTTACCAGTAGCAATAAAATTGCTCAACGCAATTTGGAAATACCTAAAGCTCTGAAGCTTATACAGCGCCAGTTGTCTGCTCTGCTCAAGACAAGCAGTACATCACGTCTTCACTTGCCTTCGAAAGCTAATTAAACTATTGGGTGACATACTCGATCTATCTAACAGATACATACAACACTTGGTTCATGTCGAATCGCTGCGCCGCGCAGTATACGACAAGCAATTCAGCCATTTCTACCATCCAAAGCGTTTAAATTTGTTAGATATACTTACCAGTAGCAATAAAATTGTTCAACGCAATTTGGGAATACCTAAAGCTCTGAAGTTTATAATTTGCCAGTAGTCTGGTCTGCTCTAGACAAGCAATACATCACTTCTTCACTTGCCTTCGAAAGCTAATTAAACTATTGGATGATATACTCGATCTACCTAACAGATACATACAACACTTTGTTCATGTCGAATCGCTGCGCCGCGCAATATACGACGGCAATTCACCCATTTCTACCATCCAAAGCGTTTACATTTGTTAGATATACTTACCAGTAGTAATAAAAATTGGTTCTACGCAATTTGGAAATACGTAAAGCTCTGAAGTTTATAAGGTGCCAGTAGTCTGTTCTGCTCTCGACGAGCAATACATCACGTCTTTCACTTGCCTTCGAAAGCTTATTAAACTATTGGGTGATATACTCAATCTAACAGATACATACAACCATATGTTAATGTCGAATCGCTGCGACGCGCAATATACAGCGGCAATACACCCGTTTCTACCATCTTAAGCGTTTAAATTTGTTAGATATACTTTCCAGTAGCAATAAAATTGTTCAACGCAATTTGGAAATACCTAAAGCTCTGAATCTTATACAGTACCAGTTGTCTGTTCTGCTCTAGACAAGCAATAATACATCACGTCTTCACTTGGCTGCGAAAGCGAATTAAACTATTGGGTGACATACTCGATCTATCTAACAGATACATACAACACTTTGTTCATGTCGAATCGCTGCGCCGCGCAGTATACGACAAGCAATTCAGCCATTTCTACCATCCAAAGCGTTTAAATTTGTTAGATATACTTACCAGTAGCAATAAAATTGTTCAACGCAATTTGGGAATACCTAAAGCTCTGAAGTTTATAATTTGCCAGTAGTCTGGTCTGCTCTAGACAAGCAATACATCACTTCTTCACTTGCCTTCGAAAGCTAATTAAACTATTGGATGATATACTCGATCTACCTAACAGATACATACAACACTTTGTTCATGTCGAATCGCTGCGCCGCGCAGTATACGACAAGCAATTCAGCCATTTCTACCATCC
The DNA here is from genome assembly GCA_025024175.1 of Rhyzopertha dominica. Taxonomy (NCBI): domain Eukaryota; kingdom Metazoa; phylum Arthropoda; class Insecta; order Coleoptera; family Bostrichidae; genus Rhyzopertha; species Rhyzopertha dominica. Next base: position 7,379,158 of record QCXZ01000086.1, on the reverse strand, counting down.
AAAGCGTTTAAATTTGTTAGATATACTTACCAGTAGCAATAAAATTGTTCAACGCAATTTGGGAATACCTAAAGCTCTGAAGTTTATAATTTGCCAGTAGTCTGGTCTGCTCTAGACAAGCAATACATCACTTCTTCACTTGCCTTCGAAAGCTAATTAAACTATTGGATGATATACTCGATCTACCTAACAGATACATACAACACTTTGTTCATGTCGAATCGCTGCGCCGCGCAATATACGACAGCAATTCACCCATTTCTACCATCCAAAGCGTTTAAATTTGTTAGATATACTTACCAGTAGCAATAAAATTGTTCAACGCAATTTGGGAAATACCTAAAGCTCTGAAGTTTATAATTTGCCAGTAGTCTGGTCTGCTCTAGACAAGCAATACATCACTTCTTCACTTAGCTTCGAAAGCTAATTAAACTATTGGATGATATACTCGATCTACCTAACAGATACATACAACACTTTGTTAATGTCAAATTGCTGCGACGCGCAATATACGGCAGCAATACACCCGTTTCTACCATCCAATGCGTTTAAATTTGTTAGATATACTTACCAGTAGCAATAAAATTGTTCAACGCAATTTGGAAATACCTAAAGCTCTGAAGCTTATACAGTGCTAGTTGTCTGTTCTGCTCTAGACAAGCAATAATACATCACGTCTTTACTTAGCTTCATAAGCTAATTAAACTATTGGGTGATTTACTCGATCAAACAGATACATACAACACTGTGTTAATGTCGAATCGCTGCGACGCGCAATATACGACGGCAATACGCTCGTTTCAACCATCCAAAGCATTTAAATTTGTTAGATATACTCACCAGTAGCAATAAAATTGTTCAATGCAATTTGGAAATACGTAAAGCTATGAAGTTTATAAGGTGCCAGTAGTCTGTTCTGCTCTCGACGAGCAATACATCACGTCTTCACTTGCCTTCGAAAGCTAATTAAACTATTGGGTGATATACTCAATCTAACAGATACATACAACCATATGTTAATGTCGAATCGCTGCGACGCGCAATATACAGCGGCAATACACCCATTTCTACCATCTTAAGCGTTTAAATTTGTTAGATATACTTTCCAGTAGCAATAAAATTGTTCAACGCAATTTGGAAATACCTAAAGCTCTGAATCTTATACAGTACCAGCTGTCTGTTCTGCTCTAGACAAGCAATAATACATCACGTCTTCACTTGGCGGCGAAAGCGAATTAAACTATTGGGTGGTTTACTCGATCAAACAGATATATACAACACTGTTAATGTCGAATCGCTGCGATGTGCAATATACGGCGCCAATACTCCCGTTTCTACCATCCAAAGCGTTTAAATTTGTTAGATATACTTACCAGTAGCGATAAAATTGTTCAACGCAATTTGGGAATACCTAAAGCTCTGAAGTTTATAATTTGCCAGTAGTCTGGTCTGCTCTAGACAAGCAATACATCACTTCTTCACTTGCCTTCGAAAGCTAATTAAACTATTGGATGATTTACTCGATCTACTTAACAGATACATACAACACTTTGTTCATGTCGAATCGCTGCGCCGCGCAGTATACGACAAGCAATTCAGCCATTTCTACCATCCAAAGCGTTTAAATTTGTTAGATATACTTACCAGTAGCAATAAAATTGTTCAACGCAATTTGGGAATACCTAAAGCTCTGAAGTTTATAATTTGCCAGTAGTCTGGTCTGCTCTAGACAAGCAATACATCACTTCTTCACTTACTTTCGAAAGCTAATTAAACTATTGTATGATATACTCGATCTACCTAACAGATACATACAACACTTTGTTAATGTCAAATTGCTGCGACGCGCAATATACGGCAGCAATACACCCGTTTCTACCATCCAATGCGTTTAAATATGTTAAATATACTTACCAGTAGCAATAAAATTGTTCAAGGCAATTTGGAAATACCTAAAGCTCTGAAGCTTATACAGTGCTAGCTGTCTGTTCTTCTTTACTTAGCTTCATAAGCTAATTAAACTATTGGGTGATTTACTCGATCAAACAGATACATACAACACTGTGTTAATGTCGAATCGCTGCGACGCGCAATATACGACGGCAATACACTCGTTTCAACCATCCAAAGCATTTAAATTTGTTAGATATACTTACCAGTAGCGATAGAATTGTTCAACACAAATTGGAAATACCTAAAGCTCTGAAGCTTATACAGTGCCAGTTATCTGTTCTGCTCTAGACAAGCAATAATACATCACGTCCCCACTTAGCTTCATAAGCTAATTAAACTATTGGGTGATTTACTCGATCAAACAGATACATACAACACTGTGTTAATGTCGAATCGCTGCGACGCGCAATATACGACAGCAATACACCCGTTTCAACCATCCAAAGCATTTAAATTTGTTAGATATACTTACCAGTAGCAATAAAATTGTTCAACGCAATTTGCGAATACCTAAAGCTCTGAAGTTTATAATTTGCCAGTAGTCTGGTCTGCTCTAGACAAGCAATACATCACTTCTTCACTTGCCTTCGAAAGATAATTAAACTATTGGATGATATACTCGATCTACCTAACAGATACATACAACACTTTGTTCATGTCGAATCGCTGCGCCGCGCAATATACGACGGCAATTCACCCATTTCTACCATCCAAAGCGTTTACATTTGTTAGATATACTTACCAGTAGTAATAAAATTGTTCAACGCAATTTGGGAATACCTAAAGCTCTGAAGTTTATAATTTGCCAGTAGTCTGGTCTGCTCTAGACAAGCAATACATCACTTCTTTACATGCTTTCGAAAGCTAATTAAACTATTGGATGATATACTCGATCTACCTAACAGATACATACAAAACTTTGTTAATGTCAAATTGCTGCGACGCGCAATATACGACAGCAATACACCCGTTTCAACCATCCAATGCGTTTAAATTCGTTAGATATACTTACCAGTAGCAATAAAATTGTTCAACTCAATTTGGAAATACCTAAAGTTCTGAAGCTTACACAGTGCTAGTTGTCTGTTTTGCTCTAGACAAGCTATAATACATCACGTCTTTACTTAGCTTCATGAGCTAATTAAACTATTGGGTGATTTACTCGATCAAACAGATACATACAACACTGTGTTAATGTCGAATCGCTGCGACGCGCAATATACGACGGCAATACACCCGTTTCTTTCATCCAAAGCGTTAAAATTTGTTAAATATACTTACCTGTAGCAATAACATTGCTCAACGCAATTTGGAAATACCTAAAGCTCTGAAGCTTATACAGCGCCAGTTGTCTGCTCCGCTCAAGACGAGCAATACATCACGTCTTCAATTGCCTTCGAAAGCTAATTAAACTATTGGATGATATACTCGATCTACCTAACAGATACATACAACACTTTGTTAATGTCAAATTGCTGTGACGCGCAATATACGGCACCGGTGTGAAAACAGCAGCCAAAACACAGCAGCCTAAATTTCCGAATGTATCCGAACGTACCACAGAAGTAGTAAAAATAGAGCGCTTTTCCGTCAGACCCATCATCAAAATTAAGGATAAATATATTAGGTATACAGGTTCAGGCGAAATGCTGAATTACTAATACCAGCTATAGATAAAGCCAAATAAACAAATATTATTTATATTACGGGCATTAGAGATTGTGCCACGCTAAAACCCCCCATAAAACAGCACTGACTATTTAAATATGGATCCGTACATACAAATCTAATTAAACTTTCAGAAAATAACAAGCACTATTAGAGCAACTAATTTCGCATAAAAAGAATTTTTGCAAAGCATGCCTTGGTTGCGAAAAAAATTAATCTTGCTTTTTGGAAATGCACAGCGGTGAATAATAAACATGGACGCGCACATACGAATCCAATAAAACTTTGAGAAAGGAACAAGCACTGTTAAAGAAACTAATTGCGCATAAAAAGATTTTTTGCAAAGCACGCCTTGGTCGCGAAAAAAATTAATTTTGGTTTTTGGAAATAAACAGGGKTGAATATTAAACATGGACGCGCACATATGAATCCAATGAAACTATGAGAAAAGAACAACTACTGTTAGAGAAACTAATTGCGCATAAAAAGATTTTTTGCAAAGCATGCCTTGGTCTCGAAAAAAATTAATTTTGGTTTTTGGAAATAAACTGGGTTGAATATTAAACATGGACGCGCACATACGAATCCAATGAAACTTTGAGAAAAGAACAACCACTATTAGAGAAACTAATTGCGCATAAAAAGATTTTTTGCAAAGCATGCGTTGGTSTCGAAAAAAATTAATTTTGGTTTTTGGAAATAAACTGGGTTGAATATTAAACATGGACGCGCACATACGAATCCAATGAAACTTTGAGAAAAGAACAAATACTRTTAGAGAAACTAATTGCACAWAAAAAGATTTTTTGCAAAGCATGCCTTGGTCTCGAAAAAAAAATAATTTTGGTTTTTGGAAATATACAGGGTTGAATATTAAACATGGACGCGCACATACGAATCCAACGAAACTTTGAGAATAAAACAACCACTATTAGAGAAATTAATTGCGCATAAAAAGATTTTTTGCAAAGCATGCCTTGGTCTCGAAAAAAAATAATTTTGGTTTTTGTAAATATACAGGGTTGAATATTAAACATGGACGCGAACATACGAATCCAATGAAACTTTKAGAAAAGAACAATCACTGTTAGAGAAACTAATTGCACACAGAAAGATTTTTTGCTAAGAAGGCCTTGGTCGCGAAAAAAATTAACTTTTTTCGAGACCAAGGCATGCTTTGCAAAAAATCTTTTTATGTGCAATTAGTTTCTCTGACAGTGGTTGTTCTTTTCTCAAAGTTTCAATGGATTCGTATGTGCGCGTCCATGTTTAATATTCAACCCTGTATATTTCCAAAAACCAAAATTAATTTTTTTCGAGACCAAGGCATGCTTTGCAAAAAATCTTTTTGTGTGCAATTAGTTTCTCTAATAGTGGTTGTTCTTTTCTCAAAGTTTCATTGGATTCGTATGTGCGCGTCCATGTTTAATATTCAACCCTGTTTATTTCCAAAAACCAAAATTAATTTTTTTCGAGACCAAGGCATGCTTTGCAAAAAATCTTTTTGTGTGCAATTAGTTTCTCTAATAGTGGTTGTTCTTTTCTCAAAGTTTCATTGGATTCGCATGTGCGCGTCCATGTTTAATATTCAACCCTGTTTATTTCCAAAAACCAAAATTAATTTTTTTTCGAAACCAAGGCATGCTTTGCAAAAAATCTTTTTATGTGCAATTAGTTTCTCTAATAGTGGTTGTTCTTTTCTCAAAGTTTCATTGGATTCGTATGTGCGCGTCCATGTTTAATATTCAACCCTGTTAATTTCCAAAAACAAATATTATTTTTTTTCGAGACCAAGGCATCCTTTGCAAAAAATCTTTTTATGTGCAATTAGTTTCTCTAATAGTGGTTGTTCTTTTCTCAAAGTTTCATTGGATTCGTATATGCGCGTCCATGTTTAATATTCAACCCTGTATATTTCCAAAAACCAAAATTAATTTTTTTCGAGACCAAGGCATGCTTTGCAAAAAATCTTTTTATGTGCAATTAGTTTCTCTAACAGTATTTGTTCTTTTCTCAAAGTTTCATTGGATTCGTATGTGCGCGTCCATGTTTAATATTCAACCCTGTATATTTCCAAAAACCAAAATTAATTTTTTTCGAGACCAAGGCATGCTTTGCAAAAAATCTTTTTATGTGCAATTAGTTTCTCTAATAGTGGTTGTTCTTTTCTCAAAGTTTCATTGGATTCGTATGTGCGCGTCCATGTTTAATATTCAACCCTGTTAATTTCCACAAACAAATATTAATTTTTTTCGAGACCAAGGCATTCTTTGCAAAAAATCTTTTTATGTGCAATTAGTTTCTCTAATAGTGGTTGTTCTTTTCTCAAAGTTTCATTGGATTCGTATATGCGCGTCCATGTTTAATATTCAACCCTGTATATTTCCAAAAACCAAAATTAATTTTTTTCGAGACCAAGGCATGCTTTGCAAAAAATCTTTTTATGTGCAATTAGTTTCTCTAACAGTATTTGTTCTTTTCTCAAAGTTTCATTGGATTCGTATGTGCGCGTCCATGTTTAATATTCAACCCTGTATATTTCCAAAAACCAAAATTATTTTTTTTCGAAACCAAGGCATGCTTTGCAAAAAATCTTTTTATGTGCAATTAGTTTCTCTAATAGTGGTTGTTCTTTTCTCAAAGTTTCATTGGATTCGTATGTGCGCGTCCATGTTTAATATTCAACCCTGTTTATTTCCAAAAACCAATATTAATTTTTTTCGAGACCAAGGCATGCTTTGCAAAAAATCTTTTTATGTTCAATTAGTTTCTCTAATAGTGGTTGTTCTTTTCTCAAAGTTTCATTSGATTCGTATGTGCGCGTCCATGWTTAATATTCAACCCCGTATATCTCCAAAAACCAAAATTAATTTTTTTCGAGACCAAGGCATGCTTTGCAAAAAATCTTTTTATGTGCAATTAGTTTCTCTGATAGTGGTTGTTCTTTTCTCAAAGTTTCATTGGATTCGTATGTGCGCGTCCATGTTTAATATTCAACCCTTTATATCTCCAAAAACCAAAATTAATTTTTTTCGAGACCAAGGCATGCTTTGCAAAAAATCTTTTTATGTGCAATTAGTTTCTCTAATAGTGGTTGTTCTTTTCTCAAAGTTTCATTGGATTCGTATGTGCGCGTCCATGTTTAATATTCAACCCTGTATATCTCCAAAAACCAAAATTAATTTTTTTCGAGACCAAGGCATGCTTTGCAAAAAAATCTTTTTATGTGCAATTAGTTTCTCTAATAGTGGTGGTTCTTTTCTTAAAGTTTCATTGGATTCGTATGTGCGCGTCCATGTTTAATATTCAACCCAGTTTATTTCCAAAAAACAAAATTTATTTTTTTCGAGACCAAGGCATGCTTTGCAAAAAATCTTTGTATGCGCAATTGGTTTCTCTAACAGTAGTTGTTCTTTTTTCAAAGTTTCATTGGATTCATATGTGCGCGTCCATGTTTATTATTCACCGCTGTGCATTTCCAAAAAGCAAGATTAATTTTTTTCGCAACCAAGGCATGCTTTGCAAAAATTCTTTTTATGCGTAATTAGTTGCTCTAATAGTGCTTGTTTTTTTCTGAAAGTTTAATTAGATTTGTATGTACGGATCCATATTTAAATAGTCAGTGCTGTTTTATGAGGGGTTTTAGCGTGGCACAATCTCTAATGCCCATTATATAAATAATATTTGTTTATTTGGCTTTATTTATAGCTAGTATTAGTTATTCAGTATTTCGCCTGAATCTGTATACAGCTAATATATTTATCCTTAATTTTGATGATGGGTCTGACCGAAAAGCGCTCTATTTTTACTACTTCTGTGGTACGTTCGGCTACATTCGGAAATTTAGGCTGCTGTATTTTGGCTGCTGTTTTCACACCGGTAAAACATATAGTGTTGAGGGTGGTAACGCCACTCATGATATAAAAGTTAATCACTTTAGCAAATGAGATGACATGGGCTTCGGAAGGTTTGGTCATAGCATTGAATATGGTACATTAATAGAAGCCGTTTCTTTTCCCATCATTGTAGGGAAATTTTGTCTGAAGGCCAGGGGCGCCGACTCCATGGGCTCCAGCACCCACAAGAGGTAAATTGTGGGTGCGGAGCACCTACGACCAAATAGACATCAACACTTATACCATAAATTCAGACTGCCTTATCATAGATATAAAAACGAACTCGTTCGTCAAATTTATCAAGGTAAAGCCTCTACAGTGATGTCAGATTACTCTAACCCACCCAACCTTATATTAGAATTTCTTGTGAAAACAAGTACGTGTAAATGTTGTCCAGTTTTTCATTTATTGTAATGAAATTTTGATTTATATGAACCATTTGAAGTATTAAGCTCTTGTTTGTATTACTTTCTTTATCCAAGATTTTGACATTATCCCAGTTAATATGATGTCCGCTGTTGATTAATATGTGTTCTATAAGTGAGCATCTATCCCTTTGTTTAGTTATGTCACTTTTGTGGAGGGCCAATCTATTAACCATCCATTGTGATGTCTGTCCTATTGTTTGGAATGTGAGGATTGTGAAAGTAAGATTCACAATCCTCACATTCCAAACAATATATAACATTTGCTTGATATTTTGTAGGTATTTTTGATTTTAGTGTTGTAAGTAGGGTTGAGCCATTGTTTTTGTTCTTATTTGCAATGTATTTCTGCTGTGTTGTAGGTTATTGTCAACCATAGGATCATTATTTACCCTCTGCTGCCCCACGTCATCCTGCATACCACCGTTATTTACCGTTAGCTGTGTTTGTGTTACATGAAGTGTTGATAAATCGATAGTAGAATACAAGATTTTATTTATCAACGTTTTCGGGTATGAATTGTGTATTAGTTAATTTTTAAAAAATATTAAATTTTTCTCAATACATTGTGAATGTGATATTTTAATAATTCTATGTTTTATCTGTTTTACAAAGTTTATTTTAATTTGTATCGAATGATCTGACAAGTAGTTTATATACCTCCCCGATGAGGTTGGTTTCGGACCAATCCAGTATTATTTTATCATTTTTTCGTATGACTTTGGTGTCCAAAAACAGTACTCCACATTCTACCTCTCGTTCTGCAGTGAATTTTGTTGATTAAAAAGTTTGTTGATGACTTAATAATGCTGGTACCAAAAAAGGCACTAGAACAAATCTAGCATTTTTGTACCTTTTTTTCCCTCTTATGTATCTTTCTATTTATTTCATACATATTTTTGTCCAATTGCATGTGTACTATCGGTTGCAATATTCATGCAACGACATAACAAGCAACCCTTTACACCAGCTTTACACTCCAAATTTAGTACGTTTTTCCACCGAACGGTGGGGTAAGCACAGTATCCCTAATGAGCAACAATTCCCGATTTTATGCAACCCAACATTTGAATATCTGCAGAGTTCAATGACAAGTAAGATCTACCCTCGGATCTACCTGTTTTAACGACTACCTACTTAATATAAACAGCCCAACTCAGGCGGTGCGGTGTAGCTGGAAATATGGAATTAAAATCCGTTTCAAGGGAGAACCGCATGTCCCACCACTTCAACCAGCGCGGTGACGCGCTGTTGTTTACCAATGCTCGGAAGTGGGGATAAATGTTCGCTACCAGTGGCGTAGTCAGTGTTATTTATTAGTGTGTGTTCGAAAAGATAATATAATATTTAGCACGTTAGTACAATGACTCAATAACAACAGTACTTATCTTAGTAGCATTATAAAGTATAAAGTAAATAAATACCAAGTAAGTAGAACGGAAAACCAGTAGTTCGTTTAATTTACATCACAGGCAGTTTCTTTTGTGTTATTAGCCATTCAACTAAATTAATACCAAATTGGTACCTACTGAAAATATGTAGAGCTGGGATATAATTTTAAAAATAGATACTTACGTAAGTATATGTAAAAGCCTATCAAATGACGTGAAGCTACATCTTTACTTGTTTGCAAGACAGTACAAAGAAAACATTCTACATTTGTTATATTTGATATTTCAACGTATTTTAACTGTAGAGCTAGATTATATTGTGGTTAATGCTATTTAAAAATAAACATCATCTAGAGCTATGGGAATTATTTACCAAATAATAAAACATATACCAATTCTTGGAACCTGTGGTTTGTTTTTTTTTTTCAAAAATCAAACTAAATGTTTTATTACCACTTACGCTATTATAACATATACTAGCGTTTTATTGATTCCACAATATGTTTGTAAATAAAAATGTAGGTATAGGTTTATCGTAATATACTGGGCGTGGATTAAATGTTGGTAACTAAAATATTGAAGGTATTTCTATTGGTCGCAACGTACTGAATATTTTAAGGACATAAAACTTGTTTTTTTTTCTATTTGGGAATACACCACACAAATTTGAAATGGCCATTAATGTAGCTTTTTAAATTACTCAATGTAATTGCAATAGCATTACTATGGCTACATTAATCTAGAAATGTGTTTCTCATAAAATAATTGCAACATTAAAATTTATAAAGACTCGTTAACTACGTTGATTCAAATTGTTTAAACTAATGTAAGTTTGGTGATAAACTGATGCTTAACCTTTCACCCCTCTGAATATTTTGCATACTTCACAGTATGCAAATTAATGTAAAAACAATAGCCCTTAAAGGCTGGTTACACAAACATGAATACGATATGAAGCAAAAAGAGTAAATAAAACAATGAAATAACCAGATAAGATATATCGCAGACCAATGATTAATTTTAAATAAGTTGATACAAAAATTCTTCGTTCTGGAACTAAACCAGGGCAATAATATAATGAACAAAAATTTACATTTAAATTGAAACACAGCAGATTTCTTTTATTACATACATATTTACAAACATAATAAATTAAATTAGTATTTACACTTCAACCATATCTTCATCACTGTCACTGTCATTTAAGTCTTCATCCGAACTTCCTGTGTTTACAGTAAAATTCAAATTTTCTAAGGCGACATCTAACTGGCTTTCTTTGGCCAAATAGTCCTTTTCTATGCCCTTCACATGCTCGCAAATGTTCTGCCACTCTTCAACGGACACACATGCAAACTTCTCACGGGCCAGCTTTTCGATATCTTGCAGCCTAAATGAAATATTTCGTGCTGCTACCCAGTTCTTCACCGTTGCCCATATCTTCTCTATGGGGTTTAGATCTGGGTGATAGGGTGGAAGCCTCAACACAGTATGGCCATACTGTTCCATTAAGTTGTCTATGCAGTATGGCACTTTTGGCTTGTTCTCTTTAATAATTTCATAAAGTTCAGGCTTCGTTAATTCTGGATTAGCTGCAATACAAGAAACAGCTCACCTTGTAATGGCACAATTAATGGATCTATAGATATAGATATATACAATATTATTAAAGTCCAAAGTCTATAAAACAAAAACACGAAACAACACACAAACAAACACTCAACAAAATAGAACACCACAAAGTACAAACGACGCTATAAACACAACCTACAATAAACAACACCGCTCGCTAGTCGCTACAAGACAAAGCCGGGCACGCCGTACTGGCCGCACGCCTATGAAAATGACTTTACCCAGCCTTCCACAGCGAAACGTGTTCTAGTACGCGAAACTGATCCGTAACGACAGGTTTAGACGCAAACTGGTTTCTGCGCAGATTGACTCCAAACGTGGTTTAGGTCTGAAATACGCTATAGTGTTCCAAATGGACAGATACAATGCTCACAGACATAAAGGGTCGGCGTCGCGTCGTCGGCGTGAACAAAATCTAATATCAATAAGCAAGCTTCTTTTCTAAAACATGTAGCAAGTTAATAAAACTTGAAACATTCTGAAGTGTTATATTATTGCTATTCATTTAACACTGTGGAATCTGTCAACTGAAGTCATTGGGCAGGTTTTCATCTCTATTTTATTTTAAGTTAAAATCATCTTTGTAAGAGAATCTAAACCAATCATATTACCTTACTTTAAGGCCCATTAATTTTTAGACACATCGAATGATAGTAAGTTGTTTATTCATTTATTTCAGGTATATTATACTAAATTGCACTACCTTAGCATACTTAGCAATAATATTTGAAAAAGAGGAGCGATGAGTTCACCTATTACAATTAATTGCAAGAAAATACGTGTTGTGACGTGAGTAAATGTTCTTGATAATTGTTTGACAAATTGGCACGTTAATGTACTCTAATCTGGTATATGTATACAGCCGCCATGTTTTTATCGAATAAGTAGAATTATTACGATCCGGTTATGCAGGACAAATTATATTTATTTTACAATTTGTAGAATGGATAATCGAATATTCACAAAATTTCAGATAATTCTAAAAACTTTTACGGTAATTCATCAAGCAATACGACATACAGCGCATAAAATACAATAAAATGTTTTTAGGAATCGCTCGTAACCTATTTAATATAATTACATTTTGAAAGAGTAGCTTTTAAACACTTTCGCCGCCACGAAAATATTGTTATTATAAGAGTGAATGTTTCCAGCGTCCATCTTATGACAAACAACAAAAATTATGGATCCGAAGTTTTTTCGAAAACGTATATTAATCTATCGAACATTATCTACATCGTTTTCAAAGTTTATAATCAAATTTCCAGTAACATATCTGCAAACCCAATACATTTTGAAAGTAATTTGCAGGGCAACAGGAGACAAGGGAGTGTAAAATGATAATATAACTAATACTAAAGTTTTTCATTTTGAGTTTTCATAGCATTCCTTTGGTGCTTCTTGTTTGTTTATAGGAACTATCTCTTTGAAACATTTAATTTTGTTTAGTACATTATATCGATATTTATGAAGCTAGTTTCTTTTAATATAAAATTCGTTTTTTGAAGAGCAGCATTAACTGAATCCCATTTTACTGGACTTCACTCTTGTTTTCTATTTTATTTTGAAACAAAACATATTATTATGCTGTATTGCTTTAGTTAATAATACTATACTATCACTACCATTACTTCTACCACTACCACTACCAAAACTCACCACCTCTTCCACTACTACTGCTTGTAATTTATGTTTTATGCAAATATCACACAACAAATTTGAAATCTAAAATATAAATATGAGAATTTTGTTGGTTATGCCTTTCTTGGAAATATTTATAATGCCTATGTTAAACGACGTTTTCTGGTTTTGGTGCATATCACGTTGCACTTACAGATTTCCGTGGTATTGTAAAATACTTGAAAAATTGTATGTAACTGTTTTTTTAAGATTATTTATGAAGCCCAAATGACTGAAAATTTACCACATTTAAAAGGATTTTTTCAGGCAAGTAATTGCATTGTGCTAAATCGGGTACCATTAAAATATGCGTTATGACAGGGTCTGACTAATTTTAGAGTAACGTTAACGTTAACAAGATTTTGACAAGTGTAAATATCAAAAAGTCCTAATAGTATTTTTATAGACATAAATTTACACTGCAAGTAAATGACATTAATATGTGATTGAATAAAAATAAAACCAGTCTTCTGAACCAGATGAATTTAATTCCCAAAAATACTGAACTAAAACTGAACAGGAAGATATGGATCCAATTTTGAATGACATTAACAAAAACACATCCTTTCATCAAGAAAATAAATTTCGTATTAGTCAAGGAATGTCACCAGTTGAATTTGGTTTCTTAAGAATATCTGTAGTACAATTATGACAATGTAAATGGGAATTTTTGTTTTTGATTTTMAAATTTTAACTAAGATTCATATACAGTAAGTWTTACATAAAGAACGTTTTTTATACACCTCAATTTAGMTCCACGTATACCCCTGCTTATAAAAMAGAATGCAATAACAATCTAAAAACCTTATTACCTTCTWAAAAATGTGAACTATAAATATTCTGTTAAATATGGACAATTACTTAGCAAACATGTAAGAAATATCCTTATCCGACATAAATAAAATTATCCCGCCGATAATAACGGCAAATTCGTTCATACTATCCATTAGTAATTTGAACGGTATATTAAATCTTTTAATTAAAATGTTTACAATATTGCAGTTTGCAGTACTGTAGTTTCAGAAATTGTTATAAATAATGCGCTTTATATGTAGTCATCCACGCAATACTATAGCATGCATTCGAAGTAATACTTTCGTGGTGGTATAAGAGTTTTTCTACGCTATTATTTTACAAGCGGTTAGAAAAAATGTAGTTGTTTCTTTACTTTATTACATTTTGTTTGCCATATTTGGTGTATTTTGAAACATTATAGGTACTTTAAAAGTTTTTAAAAATATCAGAATTTTCTAAATATTTAATTATCGGATATATAGATATAAATATAGATATAGTTTAGAAATGAAGGTAATTGCTATTAAATTTCGTTCACGCCGACCCTTTATACCTACGAGCGTTGTATCTGTCCATTTGGAACTCTAATTTCATATTCCTAGCTATACCGCACCGGTTGGTCTGGCATTGTTATATTGGGTGTAATCCTAAAAACAGGTAGATCCGAGGGTAGACCTTACCTGTCATTGAACTCTGCAGATATTCAAATGCGGTAATGTTGGGTTGCATAAAAACCGGGAATTGTTGCTCAATAGGGATACTGTGCTTGCCCCATCGTTTGGTGGAAAAAGGTACTAAACTTAAAGTGTAGAGGGTTGCCCCTTATGTTGTTGCATGAATATTGCAACCGAGAGTACCTATTGAGTTCTATTGGACGGATTCATAGATACGATTTTCACCATTATGTTAGCAAGAACACCCACGGGGTTTTCTAAAAGCCGGCGCTCCTGCTGAAGGCTGTTTTTTTGAGATAGTAGTAAACTACATCATCGGCATTATACTAGCTAGTAAAAGTAGGTCTCAACGGGTATCGCACGTTTTATTATTTTAATAATTTAATTGTTGAGTTACACGTTGATGTAATTTTTAAACATTTTTCATTGACAACGCGCATTTGCGTTAAATTTGTTAAATCGCAGTATGAACCTTCGGAAGCGTTCCTATTTCTCATAATTAATTTAAGTTCTTACGGATTGCTGATTGATGGTGCCACATAACCAAAGGATCTATTTTTTACATGCTCCTTTGGTAACGTGAGACAATTTCTTCTGGGTAAACGTTAGGTTTTATTTTCATTGCAAGTAATAAAACTGCAAATACCAAGCATTCAATTAAATGTCATAAGTATAAACTTGTCGTATAATAACAGTTCTTATCAAAATATACCCAACAATTAAGAAACTAATGTACTATCACATATTTAATTGTTTATCTGAACTAAGCGGCCCTAAATTTCGTCAGATCGAAAGTTAAACAATGAAMTTGGCAAAACCCAAACTAAAATAACTTCAAAAAATATTTAAAAGATAAATATAACTTCTGATACAAACAAGGCATGATTTAATGGGGTTTCCTAAAAAAAGGGAGATGGTAGGGAAATTTTGTCCTCTGTATGATACGAATTAAAAAGTTGCCATAATTACGACGGCCGCAATGTCGACTTAATATCGTTTCTAATCATCGAAATAAGCTATAATAATAATAATAATAATAATAATAATAATAATAATAATAGGACTTTACTTAAACATACTATTGGGCGAAGACTAGCATAGCTATTCCACTCAACCCAAAAAAAAATATAAATTTAGTTCAATATGAGAAATAAACAAACCAAAAACATAGACAACTATAGTACCACGCTTTGACTATAATTACAAGCTAATGACTTAACCTATACATCATTTGTTTTTTCAAAACTTTCTACAGAGCATATTTTAGTAAACAAATCAGTGCAATGCAAGATGCGACCACTATGATACTTATTACGCAAGTATTTTGGCGAAGAGGATCGAAAGACACGAAACAATAAAGTTGCAAGTTGGTAATGAAAAAGTTGATCAATGTTTAATTATTTAAGTTGCTGTATGCACTTACTGATATGAGCATACTTTTTTAGTCCAAATATGAATCTGCAGCAGTTATTCTGCACCTTCTGAAGCCTGTATTTATTAACGGCATCAAGACAAGGAAAATATACCGTAAAACAATAAAGTAAGTGAGGGATTACAAGAGATTCGCATAATTTTTTTCTAAGTTTAAAGTTGAGAATAAAATGATTAGAGTACAAGAACTTTAAAGCAGCATAACATTTTTTAATAACAGAAGTCACGTGATTTTTAAAGCAAAGGTTATACTTAAACCAAGACTTTTGATCCTTTCATATACAAGCAGTTGATTATTGTCCACATGTACTTTAATATCATCGTTCACAAAACATTTTTGTGACGATTTCGACGCGAAATATACTACAGAACACTTATTGCTGTTCAACTTTAAGTTAATGTTACTAGAACATTCACTAATGTTGCCTAGGTCCTCATTCTTTCCCAAGCATGCGCTCTCTATGTTCTGTGGGTTGAAATGGGGTAAAAGGTAAGTATCGTCAGCGTATGCCACGCAAGTTGAAGGTTTGGGTTTCGAGAGTAAATCAACGGTGCAAATTAAAAACAAAATTAGTCCCAGGATAGATCCTTGAGGGACTCCCGACGTCACTCTGCCGACATCAGACATTTCGCCACTCAGCAGGACTCGCTGGCACCTATTGAGCAAATAAGATCGGAAGAAATTAACAGAAACCTCATCAAAACCGTAGTAAGTCAATTTACTACAAAGCAATACATGATCCAGTGTATCAAAAGCTTTCGAAAAAACAATAAGACAATGCACTCGTCCACCAAATCGGTCACCGCCGTTGTTGTACTGTAATGAGTACGAAAACCTGACTAGTTTTCGGGTATAATTTTAGCTTCACAAACATAATCATATATTTGTTTATGAAGAAACTTTTCACATACCTTAGACAACAGAGGCAAGATGCTGATTGGTCTCAAATCGGATACAGATCTAATTTCATCTGTTTTAGTTAAAGGTGGTATTAAAGCGAGCTTCCACTCATCGGGATAATAACTGTGCTCGAAACAACAATTGATAATGTGAGCAACATAGTTGCAAATAACAGGACAACAGAATTTAAACATCTTAAAAGATACGCCGTCGTGTCCAACTGCATTTGATTTCAAAGCAAGAATAACATTAGCAACATCTTCGGGGGAAAGTAATTTAATATAAAATTTAGTATTTTCATTAAAAAGTTTTGTATCAAATTGTTTTACTTAATTGGAACAGTTATTGGATGGGGAAAATACCGACATTAAGTAGTCATTTATTTCATTAGCAGAGTATGATGATATGTCACAGGACTTCCCATCTCGCTTACGTGTAACTAATTTAGAGCTTTCCACAAATGTTTACTGGAAGTATTAATGCTGACTTGGTTTAAGTACGCAGTCTTTTCCTTTCTGATAGCGCTAACCGTCATGTTACGAAACTGCTTATACTGAACCCAATCCTGCAATTTTCTCGTTCGTTTGTACTTACTTAGTAATTTATTACGTTCTCGCATCATGATCTTAATTGTTAGCATAAGCCAAGGTGCATATGGCTTGGAGACGTAAGCAGTTTTAACTGGTGCATGGTGCATGTTTATCAAACAATTGCAGAATGTAGGAATTAAGAAACTTTGTTTTATCATTTATATCGAATATGTATAGTATTGTGTCCCATTTTACCTGTATTAAGTCAGCACAGAAATCAGTATAAATGAATTTTTTGAAATCTCGATATGTGACACATTTAGAAATATCATGGCATTTATTCACATGCAAAGTACAATAGATTAGGCAGTGATCGGACACTAAATCAGCGTTTAAGGTTCCACACTTCAGCACAACATCTGTGTTGTTGATAAATATTACATCAAGCAAAGTGGAAGAATGCTTGCTAATTCTAGTGGGGTCTTTTATCAGTTAAACAAAATCGTATGCGTTAAAACAGTCTTCTAACTGATTCGAACAACTTTGATTTAGGTCTCCCATGACAATTACATTGTTATATAAAGGAATTATAGATGACAGAATGTTGATGGAGGGGGGCAATATGCTACTTCAATAAGATGACGTTCCTTCTGAACGCAGAGCAGGACGCAAATTATTTCAATGCCTTCCAAAATATCGTAATTTTCTACTATTTCCACTTTCAGTACATTTTTTATATAAATACCAACGCCACCACCAGTTTGAAGACGATCCTTTCTGTATAGTTTATACCCATCGATACATACAGCGGTAGAGTCTATATCCTTAGACAGCCAAGTTCCTGTGACACCCATTACGTCAAAATCAAAGGTAAATACCAAATTTCTAAATTCATGAAAACCTGTAAACAGTGATCTGATATTCAGATGACCGATACTGAGACTTTTGCTTTTCATAATTAGGTATTCTTTCAGAAATTGCAATTTATTATTTATAATTCACAACATTGACAAACAGAAACTTAGGTTAGAGGAATACACTTTTGCAGTCCTGTACGTGAACATGTTTTGTCTTGTTACCCATCTCTCATACTTTTCTCGAGATATATATTTCTTTGTATGCTTTATATATTTACACTACATGATTTTGTTAATAAAAGTAACGACGCGCTTACATCACGTTTTTGTTAAATTCCAGAACCCTGATTTGTAGAGCAGTTGTCTAGTCGTTATTTATAAACCTTTTTTTGTGTTTCAACTAGTGCTTATTACATTCGTTTTTAAAATTGGCTGCTATCTAGAACAATGAGAGATCGTAAAAAGTGGTTTCGTAAATATGAACTTGGGTATACGTATAAACCTCAACTACCCAAAGCGACCAATTGTTTTTGGGGTAAGTAGGGTGAAATTGGAGGGTAACTACCCTTTTTGGAAATTTTTATTCTTTTAATTTTTTTTAGTATGTGATTAGTAGTTTAATTGGGAGTATTATTCGTCCCTATAAATTTTCGGTACAGCAAACGGTTTAGAAGATATCTCCAAAAATATTTAATATATTCAAAAAGTGAAAGTGCCATCATATGGGAAATAAAATTTCTCACAAAAGGTATTTAAAAAAAAATTCAAAAAATTGACATGTTTGAAATCATTCCAAAGAACTGGATTTTTGACTCTGTTTTTAAAATTTTGCTATTATATAGAAAGTCAAATTTCTGATTGAAAAGCACTCTTGCAATTTTTTAATTAAGTAAATAATTTTCGAGTTATTTACAAAAAAAATGATATTAAAAATCTATGTATTTTTGCTAATACATAAATTACGAAAACCGTTTATTGTTTTAAAATATGTGTAGAGACAAAAAATGTTCAAAACCTCATTATTGATCGTATAATACAAGAAATAAAAGCGTAAATGTCATTTTGACAATTGGATGTGGAAGTATTAATTCAATTTGCAGCGGTATTATTTTTACCAAGTCAGATGTTAACTTTAGCATTTCTTCAAACTGGACTAAGCATTTATTCAACATGAACAATTCCAAAAAAAATAAAAAGCGATTGGCATCAATATATATAGATCCCAGCACCTGCAAATTCTGAATTATTGGAGTTTCAGTGTAATCTTCGCATTGATTATTGACACGTATATTGTTATATTTGCTAGTTTGCTAGCAGTTAATTAACAAAATATTTCAGCATCTAGCAAACACACTGCGTTATTTTCGCTGCTTACAAAAATTTTTATTCGAATATTCTTCGTTTCTTATATTTTATGAGCGTTTACACCTGTCATCATTTATGTAATCTAATTCTACGTAGTCGAATAATACTGGGACGAATTCATTTTCAAGAAGATCAACTAAAATCACCATAGCATAGCTCATTTTGTCAGAGTGGGTATTTTGCTTGCAAAACAACTGGCAATATTAAATATTATTTTGTTTGTCTAGGCGGACAAAAATGTAACGCTGTGACCGCTACTGCACATGAACATTTGAATTTAGACATTCAATTGCTTTTTCTAGGCATTTCCTTACACGCATGTATTTTGTTTATCGTGGCCCAAGCCATGTTTACAGTTTTAAGAGCGATAATGTTTTTTGTAGCTTTATCGACTTTACCCGTCCGTCCACCAGTAATTATCAAGAAGGTATAAGAACCAGTGCGTTTTAGATACCGACTCATACATTATGAAAGCCAGCGACGACTGTGGCCTTAATGTAAAAAAAACTGGTTGATTAGGTTGTGTATTCACAACGCAAATCAATTTTTTGCGAGAGCTGTCCTGCCATTTTCCAAATCCATCATGTTCCTACGAAAAAACGGTTATGCAACAGCCCACTAAGGTAAGCGGCAGTTTTTGCGCGTTTTAGAAGCTATTAAGAGGTTTTTTGCCGTGGGTACGGAGGCCTTGCTTATTACGACTCGGCAGCGGTCGGAGATTCGGAATTCGTGGCATAAAAACATCGATTGGTGTCCGCTGGCCGTCGGACCTCCAGAGGCTACGCGCCGTCATCGCCGACGCCACCGTCTTCGTGCACCAGCCTGGCA
This sequence comes from Rhyzopertha dominica, assembly GCA_025024175.1. Classification (NCBI taxonomy): domain Eukaryota; kingdom Metazoa; phylum Arthropoda; class Insecta; order Coleoptera; family Bostrichidae; genus Rhyzopertha; species Rhyzopertha dominica. Next base: position 7,359,135 of record QCXZ01000086.1, on the reverse strand, counting down.
ACGCTGACAATACAAGCCGGTAAGAGATGTGGTGGGGGATTGTGCTTTGAAAAGTGGGGTAGCGAACGCACGGAAAAATAAAACAAAAACAAAAACCCTTTTGCGTCGGCTGCAGTTGCGGTCGGAGCATGTCGCATGCTGTTTGCTGCGGCGTTTTTTCCGTTTGTTTATGTCCTAATGCGACGTAACCTTTACGCAATTTGATGGTGTGCGAAATGGACGCGGGGAACAACAGCAGCGGCGAGGAAGGACGGTCCTCTAGTGCTGGGCCGAACTCGAACGTTCCCGTAGTGGTTAGTAATTGTGCCAGTGCCCGACAGTCCCCAAAAGTTTCCTCGGTGCCGACGCCGACACCTATCATCGTGTCGCCGTCGATCACGCTGCTTCACCACCGCAACTCGGCGTCGCCGTCCGTTCCCAGAAAGATCATGAGTAAAAACAACAACAATACGAGTGAGTATAAACACGAATCACATCTGTTTAAATATTTAAGTGTGTTTCTTCTGTTACGCAATAATGCAAAGTTCCAATCAGGCATTCGCGATTTTGGCGCTTATTATTCAAAATTGATCGCGGAACCAGGTATTGTTGATGCACATATATAGACGGTAGAATTCGTAGTAAAATTTCTTCCCACCAGAAATTATTTTAAAGAGTTTCACGACAGTGCACGATTACAAATTAAATTTCTCACAAAACGAGTTGGAACGGTCTGCTTTTTACCAGTACCGCTCCCGTCTGTTTTTCCACGAGTACGCAATGGCATTTCTTATGAGTCTATTGTACTCCATCACTGTAATTGTTTAAGCTACACAACTGTCGGTATTTATCGAAAAAACTACAGGTAAGATCAAGTTAACTGAGACAAAAACAGTCTTGTACTGTCATGGCGGAGTGTACCGGCGTACACTGTACGCAATAGTTTTGAACCGTCAACATCCATCCAACACTCCCCACAATACATGTACACTTTGCCTAAAAATACCGTAGCATTACCAAGAATTAAGTCGGAAATATTTGTCCTTACGGGTATAATTACTTAGTGAATCGTGAGATTTTGTTTTGAAGTGGAGATCCGTCGTTATTTACATACATAGAAACGTCGTCTCAGCAGTTTTATATATTGCAGTGAAGGATGTTTCAATTAATAACATATAATAAATAAATGCAACATTTATGATAATACTACCTGCACAAGTGGCTTTTCGAATGTTCAGTTCTAGGGTTGGACAAAGTATCGATATATTTGGCAGTATAGATTATCGATACTACCTTTTCGTGGTATCGAAGTATCGAAAGTATTCAAAGTATCGAAGTATCAAAAGTATTGAAAAGTATCTAAGTATTGAAAGTATCGAATACATTTAAAAGTATCGAAAGTATTCAAAAGCACCTGAAGTACCGAAAGTATCAAATGTATTGAAAATATCGAAGCATTGATATGGACTGAACAGAGTGTCGATACTTACTCAAAGTATTGGTACTTTTGCCGGTATGAAGGATCGATATCGATATATGAGAAGCTCCATAGATATTTCAGCATCCAAAGTACCGGCGGTTTAAAAGTAATGAAAATATTAAAAACTAAAACAATGTAAAGTTGGAAAAGTGCGTAGCGAAAAAATATATTAGAAGGATATTGAAATATGTATTTGAATGTTTAAATTTAATATTCGAAATTATTGCAGTATTTAGTGTATCAGGCAGTATCAGAAGTATTGAAAGTATCGAAATATGGAATTAATCTAAAGCGTGAGAAGTATCTAAAGTAGTGTAGTAATGGCTCGTGGAGCATTTTAGGGAATTTGTTGCGCTAGAATTGGGAATATAATAATCTAGTGATAACCCTGTTTCGTAAGTTATAACTGGATCTAACATTTGATATATTGTACATGCGCCTCAGCATATTCAAAACTATTCTTATTTTAATAATTTAACTATTGATTTGTGGCACCTATATATAATGAAGCAACTTCGATACTTTTGATACATTCGATACTTCGATATTTTCAATACTTTTAATACTTCTATACTTTTGAGTAGCATCTATAGTACACCGGTATCGAATATCGATGCCTGTCTAATGGTATCGCCCAGCCTTAGTCAGTTCCAGCCAATAAACGACTGGGTAGGTAGGATGTATTGCAAAAATTTGAATCATAGATATTAACGGGTTGTCCATATAAGCACTTGTCGGCGTTCTATATTGATTGTTACAATTACTCCATTATATCAACCGAAAACAAAAATAGTTTGTCATCACAAAAGGGCATACACCTGGGCGAAACTTAATTAAAACTTAATTTTTGATGCTAATTTTTTCATATTAGCGCTAGTCTAGCCCGCAAAGCCTCTCATAGGGAGAAGTTATATAAAGAAAAACACTTTGCATAGAAGCCTTAAAACATTTTGTCGAGCTGCATTTCGCACCCTGTCGCCTTGAAGGTCAGAATTTTCAATTCCACCAATAGAAAAACTATTGCATCGTTGTACGAAGTACTTCAATGCTGAACTATATTATTAATTTTGTATTATTTAAAATTTCCATATTGTCATAACGAACTGATGTAAACTAACAAATTAGCCACGTAAATAACGAGTTGAGTCTTTAAATCATATAAGAGAGAGTGGGGGAATTGTGGGCATTTGAATTTTCGTAACTAGACTGTAAGGTTCTTAGCGAAAGTATTGTTGTCATCTAATAAACAATGCATTGGGAATATCAGATAGCAACGTTCGCTGATGCAGTGTACAAATATCCAGCAAATGTCAAAACGCGTGATTACTTATAATTTGTTGTCTCCAAGAACTAAGGAAGTAAGCAGACGCCTTTATTTTAATAATGATTTTCCTTGCACGCCCGTATCCGCAAATAGCTGATGAGAAGAAAAGTATGGCTGCTTAGAAACGTTTTAAATTAACCACTTCCAACAAACAAAATGACGCCGCGAAAAATAAAAAGAAGGAGAACAAAAACAAGGAAGCAGGAGGAAACAAGGGAATAAGGAAAGAGAAAATAAAGATATTGGAACCAAGGGAATCAGAATTGTCACAGCAAGATCTGTGTGGTGACGATGAGCTGGATGAATAAAAAATATGGTCGTAGTTCAATTCGTGCCGATGTATGGCCTGAAATTTATTGCGTACCATGAGTTGGGGAATTCTGGACTTTTGGGAATTTCGGTATTTTATTTCTTATTTTCCTATATCGGCAAGTCAGATAAATTGCAGTATTTGGCACTCGTTATTAGAATATACTGTAATAATTTGGTCCCACCAAAAGGAATTTCTTGATTCCAATCTAATAGTAACAGAAGTTTGAGTAAGRGTTAATTTGTAAGTGAYTTATCGGCCGAATGAAGTTGTGTTCGTACCGATGGATAATTCAAAATGTTTGCTCCGACTGTACCCTTACGTACTGCAGAGAGCCCGGTATGAAATCAGTCAAACCCGTCTCGGATGAAAAACTGTCTCGGGACTTTTTACGAATAGGTCTTTTTTCAGCCAACCGGCAAACTCGTTGTGGACTGAACTATTCTCGTTTTTGCCCCGAGATTTTTCGTTCGGGGCAAAAACGTCCGAGGCGGGTTATTGATTTTATGCCGGACTCAAAATTGGAATTCCACCGGAATCGGTTTTTGTCGAAACTAATTTTTATAGTTATTATGTCGACCGGTAAAAAAGGACGTAATCTTTTTCGATTACCTGTAAAAAGCATGAAAATTACAAAGCCCAAAAAATGTTAATGAAACTCGCACATAAAACGACCGTGTGTTTTGTTGTCGACCTTTATGCCGGTCACATCGAGCGTGTGTTACGTCGACATCAATATGCGAATAAGTATGAATTGACCGGAAACGGAACTGCTCTTTGTTGTGCTACCCTTTTAAATAGTCATCTAAGGAGATTTGTATATAATTTTCCATTCGCTGATCGCATCTTAAAGAAAGTGATGCAAAAACGACGCATGGGGTCGCTTGTTTTATTGTTTCCTACGGTAAATTAGAATAACTAACACGAATCGCCGTGGACCCACGATTATTATTAAGCAGTCGTTAGGTGCATTGAATTCGAGGAAAGCCTAGCAAATCATTTAGAAACTCCGGAAATTGAAGAAAGCGTTGCGCAAATGGCATACGACACCAAAAGTCACTACATGGCAAAGATTTTTATCTTAAATTAATAACTATATAGTCTTAACTAACAAATTATCACGTTCAATAAATAAACGTTTGTTCTTAAAATCAAAAATGCATTTTTTTGAAAATTAGTGTTCGCTCAAAGACAGCATATTATTTAATCATATTATATGCATTTCTGATATGATAACCGAAATAATGCATTATTTACTTTAAGTACCATTATTCATTTAGTTCATAGTGTGGTTTCTTGCTCTGAAAACGCTTATCTTATTTCAATTAAATGTCGTTAAATATATATAAATCACATTATTGAATAAAGCATGCTTATTAGTATTTGACTGCTATTGCCGAGTTTTACATTAAAATTGCATGTATAATTACTTAATTTTAGGATTTTGAACTAAGTGTTAAGAATAAAAGTCTTCATTTAAAACAATTAAACTTTGATTCCAAATAACTACAATTTAATGACAACAACGATTATTCCGTCCAAATATATGTTTGGAGTGGAGTATCTAAAGTTCTGAAGCCTTAAAAATGTAGGAAATACTGCAGCGTTGTGATTTGAAAGATTGCGTTCTTGTTTTTAAAGGTAATAAAATTATATCTAGATTTCTAGCTAAATTTGTTTTCCACTGATTTGCACTTGTATATATTACTTGTATGCAGAAATATTTACTGAAAGAATAGAAGAAAAATAGGAGATCCTGGTAGGTTGGAACCCAATCAACTAGTGTTTTTCTTTCAACATACATGTATCTTTCAAATACAATAACTTAATTTGTACGAGTACAATATTCTTTTGTTGATACCTGTACTGTTTACCTAGTGTACTACTTTTTATTAGAGCAGATTTCTATTTAAAAATATAAAGTTTACGGCAGTGCGGCCACATCTGTAAAGCAAAAGAAATGAAATTAAGTTAGTAATAAGAATGAATGAAACCGAGGATGAAACCTTCACAGAGAACCTGCAGAGTATAGGACATTTGTTTTGTGCTCATATTAGTGTATTAGATGTTAATATCTTTCTGTTTTATATATTTTTTTAAATTTAAATAAATCTGCTTAGTATTTATAGTATTGTTTTATTAATACGCACTTCTGAAAAGCTAGAATACCAACAGGAACATTAAATTCGAGCAAATAATTTATTTAGAGCGAACAATACCACTGTTCGATTTGAATATTTAATGTTTATGAAGCAAGATTTTATATGCTAGAAATAAATACAGTAGCGCTATTGATTAAAAAGAATACTATCTACAAATGAAAAAATGTTTTTGAGCTAAATATACGTTAATATTACTTAAAGCAATCAGATATCTTAATGTACATATTTCGTGTGATACACTAGAGAAACAGTTTATTTCAACTAAATAAATTTTAGCAAGAGATTAATTTTCTCTTTGTGTAAATATTTACTCGCGGCAATATAAAAAAATGAATGCTTTGTTTAAATATTAATAATCTTATACCAAAGAAACGCGTTTATGCGCCACTATCAAAAACGAGGAGATAAGCGAACTTGGCCCTCGAAAACAGCTCGTATTTCGTGTTTATTCATAAAACTTTTAGAGGTTACATGAACTTTATATTTAACCGAGACAGTTGAATGGATTTCAAAACCCCCCAATTAACGGTCTCTACATAAAAAACAATGGCAACTGGCAAAAAACAAAAAAAATCAGATTGCCGTTGGCCGGCCATGCCGGTGTGTTCCCGTTTGGTACTGAATGTTGCCAGGGGTGTGTTTTGCTACCCCGTATTTTAGCAAATGCCTTTTGTATTTGAAAACGGCCCCTGCCTATTGGACCGCCGTGCTCGAGGGGTGGGGTGGGTCTCGAACCCCCTGTGGAATGTCCCTACGTGGGAACCTTTGAAAAAATGATGTCGCTGTGAAGATGTGGCCATAAAAAGTTGAGCCCGATTAACGACCTGAATTTTGGGACTCGCGCGGGAGCGGSGTTATGGAAAAAGCTCCGATAAAAACGTTACCTTTCGCGTTGCTAATTAAGGCGGTAGCACTGCAGAACCATGAATGGCTATTGCTGATAAGTGGAAACGATAACAACTTGCACCATTAAGCGAATATGCGCCGATTCTTTGCATCTTTGCTGCACATTTACGTAATCGCCGTGGCTGTTTTTGTTGTGCTTGTTAATTTCGCAGCCAGCGGCCGGCGTGGCCTCTTTTAAAAGGTAATAACGAATTACAAATAAAATTAGACCTGGTCGCGCGCGCAAAAAAACCCGAAAAAATTCTATAACCAGTTTTTGCCCGGCCATATTAAAAGTTGAAACGAAAAGCGTTTTTGTTGAGGTTGCGTTTCTTGGACTTCAAAACCACTCCAAGTTCGTTTTTTGCCGTTTGAAATTTAGATTTAATCTGACGACCTACAAAAAACCTTATTAAGCCCGGCTATATGTAAAAAATTGCTTTTAAGGACCGCGTCTGACGCCAGAACGCGGGAATTCAAGCCTTACTTGTTTTTGTTATCGACAGAGCTGTATTCACGATGGGGCCCGCGGTCACAAATGTGAGGCTCCGTGAAAAAGCAACATTTTTACTGTTTGCGGTCGCTCATGGAATTTTTTTTAGACCCGTAACGTTGTTTATTGCCCATACGGATATCGAAAGCGATTCCCGTCTTAAAAATCTTTACTGCACTAACGCATTTACTTTTTTAGCCTGTTTTATTTATAGCGCAAATGAATACGGCCGAGTGTGTGTTAATAGTAGCGTTACTAGTTCCATTGAACTGGTGAAAATAACGTCATTTGCTTTATCGATTCTTCAAATTCAATGTCAAGTTCACGTAGCATTATCGTTCGATCTAACCAAACATTTTTAGAAACGACATCAATCCCGTATGCGTCGCATTTCGTATTCTTTCCTTCCTGTTCGTCCGTCAAGTAGCGGGTCAGTTTATTTACTGCCGCTTCGAAGATGGCAGACGTTACATGTTATCTTGTCGTATTATACAGCTGCAATAAATATTTTCAGGACTGCCAACAAATTGATTACAAAATGCTGGCGATAGATGCAGAATATTTATCCGTGCTTTTCAATCCGTGCAGGGCCGTATCATGTATACTTGAAAAAAGGGAAGCTGGACTGTTCTCATGAAGTTAAATAGTGACGGATGATTTAGTACAACTCTATTGCTACGGAGCGGTTGTATCTTGAAAACCTCTTACGCTATTGCTTTGAAGAAAAAAATCAGATAAAAGCGTACTAGAAAAATTCTTAAAAAATAGCCTATAAAATAAAGTAAAAAAAGTATGTGATCCTATTTAGTATTTCTTCACATATCAAGAAGGAAATTCCTTTTTATTCTGTGTCTGGTGTGTACTGTTTTGGCAATAACTTCAACACGAGAAATGAAACTCGCCTGAGGTTTTCAACACTCACTTTCTAACATAATAGTCTACAAAACGAAGTGAAAAAATTATACCGTCATTTTAAATTTTTTAGAGAAATCGAGGACAGTGACAATTTTCCAAAAAGCTCCTTATGCTGCTAGAGAAACCAATTTTGGAACAATTTACTACCATTAATATTAATCCCCTTGCAATTCCCTCTAAATGAGTCCTATTGTGTTAAATTTGGTTGAGTGGTTAAAAAGATATAGCATCTGGAAGTTTCGAGGCTATTTTGCTTCATAGTGTCGTTACCATGGCAACTAGATAGATAGATACCTTTAGATAATTATATAAACAGCGATTCTAAAACTTATATTTCCCACCTACATTTTATCGGAAAATTTTGGATTTATTTACGATTATTTGTGACGTGATGTTAGCGGCAAACTTAGGAATTTATATATAAAAAGATTTCAAAGCGATAACATGAGCTGTTTTCAAGATACAGCCCGTACTCTTATTGAATCACCCTGTATATGAATTCATATATGCTACAAAGTTAATAGGGGTACACGTAGGAATACATTTTTACGGCCAGGTTAGTAAAAAATCTCGAAATCTATGTTTACAAAACTGCGGAATGTCCTTCGTAATCTGATAATTTTGTTAAAATTTATCCGAAATTCCCCAGAAATCCCTGAAATGTGTTGAAAGTCGTTAGAAATTGCCGATATCCATTGGAAATCTTTACAGATCTCAATAGTATTTCTCGACCAGCGGTGTACCCTTATCGTCTCGTTAACGACATGTGAACGTATTCAATTTTGCAAATATTTTTTGTTATTACGGGAAGACGTCAGCTTTAAAGAAATTTTTGTAGGTATTTCTATCTACGGTAGTAATAGCCGCATAACACTGAAGCTTTTAAAACGTTGTTTCACAATTAGTTTCCACAAATAATCGACAATACAATTCTAAATGATACACATTTTTTATAATGCATAAAAAATTAAATACAACAGTTCAAAGGAGTATTAAATTTTCAGAAGAGTAGTGTTTTTTTAACCGATGGATGCACCATATTTTTGCTCTAACAACGTTGATCAGCACATCAACATACGTTACGTTTGTATTTTGACCGAGCCAGTGTATATTCGTTAAGTTTGTACTAAAATCGTTCAACAGCTCAACAACATAATGTATATCTTATATACGTACACATTGATATATAGACCGAGAGGCCAACATTTGCTGCAAGTTCTTGAATACAAAAGCGTCTTCTATTGTACGAGCCCTCTTGCAAAGGTTACGCATAATAAACAATATGAAATCAGTTAGATTCCAAAATACTGTAAGTTTTTTTTGGTAAATTATTAAGATAATTATTTTAACATACAACTGTAACAGTTCCAAAATTTATGTATTGTGTTTGTATGGAAAATAACAATACGAACAAATCAACACGCGTATTGCAAAAAGTATTGCAAATGGTTGGTCTACTACTGAGTAACTTTTCTTCTAAATAACGGCCTCGTATTAACGAGATTACTAGGTATTAGTTACAATATGTTGTGAAGTTGTTCCAAAACATTCTGCTTACAATATTTTAATTCGAGACAGGCGTGGGAAACTGATCTCAGTTCTTTTTCCACTTTCTGGGAAAAATCCGAATTGTTCGATATTCCTCCCAAAATGGACACTTTACGTTCTGAATGCCAAAGGATGGTAAAAGTTGTTCTTCTAAAATTCTCTCTTACTTTTTTGCGTTAACGAAGCCATCAGATCAGTAAAGGCTGCCAGCACCTTAAGCTATCCCCAAATTATAATTGAAGAACAAAATTTTCCGTTTTAAACAGTCCGGATGCTACTCTTAACTTAGCAGTTACCCTTGACCACGTATCTCCAGGACAAATAACAAATTGTGATTCATTACTCCAAGTAATAGAAGACCATTGCTTCCTGGTCCAATTTTGTCGACTTTTGGTGAACTGTTATTGTTTTTTTGGTCAAAGTGGTTTTTTCTTTGGCTTCGAAAAAAAGACAAGATTCTGCACTAACCGCTATCAAATTTATTTTTCATAACTTATAAAACCCACATCGCATTCTTTTTATTTCATGGCCTCAAGTGTATCTGGTTACATTTTTGTTTGTCACTTCTATAATTTTGCACCATTTTCACAAGATGCGCAATTAAGCAATTCATTTTCTATCTATATTCTCTTAATTATATCACTAATCTATTTGTTACGTCTGGTAGTTTCTTCCAGATGAAATTGTTAAATTTTCTGCTATTTTGTACGTTGACAAGGATTTTTATACAGCCGTACAGTTTTTTCCTAGTGTCTTCACAAATCACTTCTCCACGCCTTATTTCAAACAGAAATTGTAGTAAATTAATAATGCAGTTTAAAAATTTTTTGCAATTATTTGATTTGAAATTGCCAAGTCAATTTTTAACTATTTGCACTGGTCACGTTGTTTGTTTTTTTGTCATTTCCTTCAATATTTATGGTACTTTGATTATGAATATAAAATGCGACAATAATAGGATCGCACTTAACCGGAGGGGCTAAAATGAAGGCGCCCATAATATCTAAATGAACTAGGCCAACCTTTTGGCAACGAGCTGGTTAACTGGCTGTTAGTTATATGATTCATTTATTGATCTTAATTGAAATCCATTTAAAATATAAGCTAGCCATATTTTCAAGGTTTCATTTGAAACATATATTTGTATTGTTAAGATATTTCTTATTTGAGAGTAAACTAGATTTAAAATGAGCCGTATATTGACCCAATATGTTTCGATTTTCTTTGAATATATCGTATTCTCAAGTTCACGAAACAAAATCAGTTGTCAATTACCGTGTCAGCAGCTACAGAGTACCGACAAACGAAATATCGGATGTGTTGAATGACCGTGACACCCATATCAATTTTATAGTGGAAGGAGAACGTGACAGATGTGCCCCCTTTTTTAATGTACACTAGAGATTATAACAAAGGACTTACTTTTTGCTTAGATTGGTATAGTAAGGCATATACTTATACTTACAAATCGAACGCTTACTAAAAGTCAAAGTAAATGTCGCAAAGTAAGTCAAGCTTATTAGATTTTAAACAAATCTCATACAATGTAAAAAATGAGACAGTTACATTACATTAGCATCCAAAACTTTGATAATTTTGGTAAATGTACGAATTTTCACTTTTTTTCAATTTTATCTCTGAACCTGCCTATTGCTGGTTCCATAATAATTGCTTTTGAAAGTAGATATTAATGAAAGCAAACTGTTTTGATAGAACTTGAATATCTCCGACAAAGATGAAGAAAAAGTCGTAATGTACTCAAGAAAAAATAAAAATTCTAGTAAAGAATAAAATAAATGCAAAGTTATTTAAATATATGTTTTTTTTTACTTTTCTCTCAGCATACCTCTTAAATGATTTTAACCAAGAAAATTGCAACAGTTAATACCAATAAGGTCTGGAATATAACCTTAAGCCGAGCTATATTTCAAAAACTATTTCGAATATGTCAGGTGCCACAGTTTTCTTTGATAATATGCTGGCGTTGGGATTTGATGAAATGGAATCGCTTAATCAGTAAAAGTGTATTTTTTTCAGAAAAGTATTATTATTTATGCCACACAACACGTTCAGAAGGATTACACCTTAGAAGCAACATTAAAACTGGAACTTGCTTCCAATTAAACATAGCTAGTCTTTTTTCAGTTGCCTCGGAAAATTTTTCACAATTCTTATACTCATATAAATCAAATTTACTTTTTTGAAGGTGTTGGACATTATGTTCTGAAATTATCCATTTACGGTTTTTGTATAACGTATTAACTGCATTACATCGGGCTTGTATCATTTAATCGCTTTTATGGTAAATTCCAAACATAAATAAATCGAGTTTCTCAAACTACAATTTTAGAAAATCTTGCACTTATGATCTTCGTTCTACGCTTTTATGGTCCTCTATAAATTTCTGGCTTCATCGGTACCGAGCTGTCCTATTTTAAATATGAAATGGGCCTATTTCCGATTGTACACCCTTTGGACGCCTCTGGTATTTTGGTGACCCTGAATCGGCACTTCAATTTTCGGTAAGAATAATAGCACGGGATCTGTACGTTTACTCCGTGGCACTTAAAACGTAATTGATTTTGAAAGGAACGTGCAACGGGCGCGGCAAAAAACAGCTGGGCATAAATTCTACTCCCGGTTTTTTGCTTTGGTAATAAACACCGGAAAAAAATTAATGAACTTGGATATTTCATGCATTAGAGGCTAAAATGGAATGTACAGTTGCTACGCAATAAACATGTTTTTAGCCGACGCAAAAAGCAGGCGTACAATTGAAGTGCTTTTTTTTCGCGTACGCGAGCTGGGCAACGGGAAAAATACAGTGTGGACTCGTTGCTAGGCGCTCAAAAACGCTGCTTTTGTTGCGTAGTTCGTTAGTTTTTCTGGCGTTCTACTATTTCCTAGGTGCTTCACCCGAGCTGTTTCGCCTTATCGCTGTTTGAACACATTAATACGCTGCTAACAGAACAGCAGGACGCAATAATAAGGAAATTCACGCCGTTTCTATATTGTATAAGTATAAGCACCTAGTTAACACACAAAAACATAACCATAATTCCAAAATTAATAATACATATCAACAGAGGTTACTTAGTGTTACATATAATAATACTAATAATCCAATGGGACCAAAACGAGATCGTAAATTGTTTAATCAATAATGCTGTTAACGAAATTTCAGAACGTTGTGTTGGACAGGTAAAAATCAAAAGAAAATCAATTGCAGACATTAATTCCAATTATACAGGGTCAGTCAGTTTTTTGTAGACAATCTTTAACAGAAGATAGAACACATGTTTTTAAAAAGAAAAGTTCCTATAAACATATGTCGTAGAAGGCTTCGTTTCGGAGATACAGGGTGTTGAATATAATTTCTTTTTCTCGAATTTTTATTATAACTTATAAACGAATGCTAAGATTTTTTTCATGTTTGGGGGATAATGCCTATTAATTAAGGGGCATAAAACATGCGATAAGAATGTTCAAAAATTTACTGAGCGGCGGAGTGAAGGGGGTTATTTTCATTATCTACACACAGTTTAACAAAAATAATGTTTATTGCATTAGCATTTGTGTAGGAGATACACCCAGAGAGGCACAAAGCTGGGCCTCCTCCTCATTCAGTTTGTTTAGCTCTGAAAGACGCTCGTCCAACATTGCTTGATGTTTCATAACCTGTTCTTGCTTTTGTCCGTATGATAGTAAGTCGACAGAAAGTTATTTGCACAGTTTTGCAGATTTCTTTAATAGCTCTTCAATGCTTTCTGTTACGTCCTTTCCTTTTACAATTCTGCAATCATTGCGTCACATAGTTCTGCGGATCTTCTTTCTACCAATTCTGTATATTCAGATAAGTTAATGGAATCTATACCGAGTTTTTCAAAAATATCTCGCCATACTTCTGATTTATTTGTCACTATTTCAGCGACGTTTTGGATGAGGTCGTTCTGCCATTGCCTCTCCATTATATTTCGTAATAATGTACTTTTTTGTACCTATAATCACAAGCTCCAATTTGTTTTAAAACTGTCTTCCTCGTCACACTACTTCTTAGTTCTAACGTTTTATTACGGTTTTAACGGATTAGCTTCACCTTCATCGGATGTTCAAAATGACATTTGCGGCTTGTACAAAACTTTTATTGGCCAAAAATGAAATTTGATCGGAACAAACATATACTCCAGGTATTATGAAGACAGGGCCATTGAAGGTGACTAAACCTTTTGAAGCTAGTGGTTGATTTAATTTCATACCTATTAACTGTAGTAGATTGTTTTAGTAAATTTGTTTGGTGTTTTCCTTTACGAAATGCAGAAGCACCATCGATTGTTAAAAATTTGCTAACAAACTTTCTTCTTTTTGGAGAACCAAATATAGTAATTTGCGATAACAGCAAACAATTCACGAGTACGCAGTTCATAACATTAATGAAAAATTGCAGAGTGTATATCAGATATACACCTAACTGTCACCCACAGTCGAGTAATGTTGAAAGGGTTAATAAAACAATAAAAACTATGTTAATCGCGACCATCGTAAATAGGATAAATATCTTCCTAAAATTGATTGTGGTATAAGGACGTGTAAACACGAAGTAACGCGATATACACCATATTTTTTTTTGTTTTTGGAAATAATTATGGTAATAACATAGAAATGGACAAAGATAGATAGATAAGGAAGTAGTAGGAATGGAAAGATTGAGGGAAGAAGTTTAAACCAAACTAAATAAAGCACATAAAAAGCAGTATAATAAAAGAAAGTGATGTTAGTTATACCGAAGGCAAGAAAGAATTATTTGTTATCGAATGCACTTAAGGGTGTAACAGCTAAGTTGGCTTAAAAATTTATAGGGTCGTTTACGGTAGATAAGAGAGTAGGTTGTAACATAAATCAATTGAAAGATGATGTAGGAAATGTCGTGGGAAACTGGCATACCAAAGATTTAAAGTCTTTTTATTCTGAAGCTGATGGAAGTGATACAGATTAGTTTTGGCATTCAGATTTTGAGGTGACTTGACATGTATAAGGTGTAATCGTTTGTTTTGTTACGAATAGCAATTGGTGGGCGAGTTTAAAAAAAATCTTTTTTTTTTGAAGTTGGAGTGGAAAAATGTAACGGTACTTTTGTAATCTATTTACAAATTTGAGCAAATATATAGTGCTGGTGCCCAGATTTCTGGAAACATTAGATTCTGAGTATTGATATTTTCTTCAATACTCGACCTTGTTCACTTTTTACTTTTTGACTTACTCACCATTCAGCTCTGTTGGTGTCCGATGCCCTGATCACTTGGTTTCCTTTTGGCATTTTGATACTACATTTTGGACTGTGGAAAAGTGATCACTCGTTACATTTGGATAATTCAGACACCCTCAATCAAAACAACCGGGCAAGATTGTTATTTAACCGATTTATTCGGGATTTGCACAGCTGTTTTAGGTTACGGCCTTCTATTGCCACGTGCAGTCCCTTCGTTTTCGTGAACGTATGTAAATGTCGATTTTAAAGACAAACGATACATGCGCTCTTTTGACGCGTTTTTCTCCTTTTCTGACTCGAAGTGCTGCTTTTCTAGATTAACATTTTCATCTACTTTTAACTCTTTATTCTCTAAGTTAACTTCTATTTGTTCTCTTATTTTGTAGTTCCGTTAGTTTTATAGGCTTTCGCTTACGAGGCTGTTTCGCTAATTGTTTTTTTTTTAATTCTTTAGGATACCATCAGTCTCCTTGCAGGTTCTCTCTGAAGTAATCCATATCACGCTTGCCACTTCAACTGTATCCGTCTTCACTTCTTCGTAAATTATTTCTTGCTCTTCTGGCTCTGTTTGTACATTTTCAGCATCATGCATGTCTTCTAAAATGTCGTAATACGGGCAAATTTTGAGTATATATTCTACAAAATAAAGCAAAAGTAAAACCTAAATACCTTCAAGTTGCGATTTTATCTTTACCTTTAACTGTTTTTTATCATTGTCTTCCAGCAATCCTTGGCCAGTTTCGTTAAGCCATTCGACTACTTTGCAATAAATCGTCTTTAAATTGCGCACGTTAATTTTACGAGGTTCAAATTTTCTATTAGATTGTATAATAAATAAGGGCAGTTCGCTTTTCAATGGTCGCATTAGCCTGAATTGTTTGCAACAGGTAATGCAATACCTTACAGGTATCTTCATACGGCCGCCTATTTTGTGGCCTTTTTCTACTTCGTTCACGTTTTGCCATTGCGATTTCTGACTAAGAATTGCACTACAATTGAATTATAACTATTCGGATACACATTTTATCACAATTTTCAAGATTATCCTTAAAGCAATTTATCAGAGCCGCATTTGTCATTAACGAAAGATAAATAGTATCGAAAATCGGTGTGTAAAAGTGCGCAAACCTCGTACGACCATTGAGAAACGCTTATATTTGTGTAAAACTATAAACAACTATACGATTTCGTAAAACTACGCTCGTACTTAAGGTGTCGTGAACACTCTTAATTATACATACATACCAACACGGTATTCGTAAAATTTTGGAGTCTCATACGAAAATGGGTTAACTGGAGATCATCATACTGATAGGCGATACTTATGCAAATGATGTGAACGCAGTACACGCAAGCAGCTGGATATGACGCTTTTTTGACATTTTATTACTTGCGAAGGGCAAAGGAGCTGGCCTCTAATCCAAAGGGGGAGATGCAAAAAGAAGGGTATCTTTCCTTTTAACCGAGGGATACTCCGTTCATTATCCGTGTGAACGGCCGAAAAAATCACGCATGTAGTTCCTGCTTGATATGCTAGGACACGGTATGTCAACACGGCCAGGGTACCGACGTATTCAAATACGCTCGCCCACTATAAAAAACCTCAGGTACATCATCTTTTGTCCGGGGATGTGCTTTTTTGTTTTTTTCTTCGGACTCGCGGAAGACTTAAACCCTTTCTCACACTAACGACGCGCATTCTACAGTTTTTGTGGTCGGAAAAAATGATGAACCTTTTTAATTATATGCACAGCTAGCCCCGTATGCTCGAATAAAAAACCATGAYTACCTGCCTCACGACGGAACGCCGGTKCGGCAAGGGGGTACATCGAGCACGAGGGGTGCCGTTTGACCGAGCAATTATTTCGCACAAAGGGCAATAGGAGGGGCTTACTACACTGTTAAATTGAATCTGGCATCGCCGAGATCCTCCAAACGCCAAACAAACTATTTCTTAAGATTTTAAAACTGTTTTAACTAATCGATATTTTAATACTTTGGTCACGATAAAGTACTCTTTTGGCAAGTATTTTGCCTGCTTCCCCTATTTTTTCAAATTCAAAACCACATTGTTATCTCAAATTAGCAAAACTATTAAATTGACGAACAAAAATGTTTTACTCAAGACAGAGTAGTATTTTGCATTCTACTTTTTAGAGGCTTTACAAAAATGAACCATTATTTAAATAACGTTAAAGTTAACAGGTTAACATTGCGTTATTTTGCCGCATAACTCTCTTCAATATTAACTTAGTTCTCCTTTTTCCCAATTGTCTCATTCTCATACAGGCACATGAGTAATTCGTTTGTTTCTACGAATTCTTTAGGTGTAATCCGATTATTTTCGTTGTTTTCAGCCAGACTTTATTCTAAAAAAATGTTTATATGTCAAAGGTAAATATTGTAAATAATATTATTAATACAGATTTCGTTATGAAAAAAGTAGGCCTGGTTACGTTTTGAAAATAAACATATTTCCAACAAAATGTATCTAAGTGGATAAATTATTTTATGTTCGAAGTTTGAATTTTTTTGGTGCAAGCAGTCGCAATGTTCGGCTTGTTTATAGTCCATTTAAATAGCCAAGGCTACTGTTACAAGATGTGGACTGTTGTTACTTTCGCGCTATCAAACGACGACTGCAAATTAATTACATTGCCACAGTGAGCCCCGTGCGTATTGATGTTTTCATGCTCAAAATACAATAAAGCGTTACGAACTAATGCTTTTGACTGTGCCGTGACAAAGACTTTAGTACGTTTTAAGATTTTAAAAAGCTGAATACAGAATCAGAAAATTAAGTTGTGCAAAATCTAGTGTTTTTAGTTGTGCACGTTCGATAATCCAAATGATGATGTGAACTCCTAATATCTGTGGACAAGCCATATCTTGAACCATTTTGGTTTTCTCAGATGTCTGAAAGTCACTGCACAACAATTCAAAATACCATTTCAAATCTTATGGAAGCACCAAGTTTCCCTAAATGCACTCTTTATAAAGCTTTCATTTTTACTAAGAAATTCTTTTTTCCCGCAATTCTTTCAGTTATATGGTTTGAAAAAAATATTTAATTTAATTTAAATTAATTTAAAGTCGTAAACTACCGATTATTTTCCTAGTTTCCATATTTTTTACTGAAAGGAGTCTTAGGAAAGAATTATTTGATCGTGCTGAAGCATCCCTCTCTCAACACAATCCTAAACTTGATCGCCCGGCACATAGGAATGCCCTAATATATTTTGGAGGTTCTTTATGTAGCCAGTACACTAATGCACGCTATTTTGCCATCCACAATCGTCACAAAACAACCGAATTTTGGTTTGCGATTGATGCAAATTACATTATTTTTTTGTAAATTATGTACTTGTTGAAGCTCAAGGTAATATGTAGCATCGTTTTTCGGTGCTCTTTTATCGACAAGTTGAACTGTTTAGACTAGACGAAATTGCAAGTCACGTTTAATATTGATGCAGGATTACTAATTTGATGCTTACTATATTTGCAATAACTGCAAACATCAGTAGCTGGTGGGCCAAACCCAGCACTGAAACTATTGTTAAATATTTTGTGGAAATAGCCGTTATTAATCTGAAGATCTGCATCCAACTTCGTTATTCTATATTTTTCTAGAAGTGAGGAAGCTAGGCGTAATCGAGTCTTAATCTTTTGTATTTGTTATGGCTTCAATGATTCCTATAATTTTGATTGATGATCTTACTTTTTTAAGTTTAGGCTACTGCTTATAAGTGTTTCTATCTGCGCCGCCATTCTGTCCAAAGTTTTTGCACTTTCGAATTTGTTGGCAACTAACAGAACTCTTGTAGACGTATCTTCATTTTTTAACATTTTTAATATAATTTCGCATAAAAAATACGCAGCCTTACACAGTATACTGGATTTGAAGTTAGCTGTAATTAGCATGTCTATTACAGTCTCTTACTGTTTAGCGATATTTAGCAAAGACAAGACGTTAGTCTCATATTTACCATTTGCTGAACTATATAGAAGTAGCTCTTCCCGGAAATTAAAGTTCTATCATCAACACGATGGAAGTGGTACCTATATTTAATTTTTAATAAGTTGGCAGTGGAATTATTCAGTTTTATTTAGATCTGCAGAAGCACGTCAAAACCACAAATTTGTACATTTTCAGGTCTTTTTCTTTCTTTTTTAGACATTTTACAATTTAGATTAGCGTACAGCATGAACTTTTTACTGCTCCTTTTGTTGTATTCCGCTACACTAGCGCCATCCGAAGAGTTTATTTTAAATATTGAGTATTTTGTTAGATAAGAACTTAGCAAATATATAACCACGTTAGTTAAAACTAAAAACATCGTCCTATATAAGCATTAATGGGCTCCTCACTTTATTGTCCATATAGTAATATTGATACAACTGAATTGGTGTATCCAATATCTTTGGATCAAACTAAATTTCATTTAACCGTAGACCAACAAGTTTTTAATATTTTTTTGAGACTTATGCATTTATCGTCGCCCAACCAAAAATCGTGAATTTTGACTTTAGTTTAGCAACATCTTGCGGCGTGATTACGTCAAACTTACGGGTGTATCAAAAATACAGCAACCATGTTTTTTTTACATACTTACAATTCAGGAGGTATTATTTTATAACTTTTAAATTAACTGTTATCATTTTATCTTCAGCCAAAGTTTACTTTAAAAACTGTATTCTTCTATTTTTTATTTATTTAAATACGTCGTCACTATTTTTTCTCTAATTTTTTGTTACATTACTGTGTTACAAAAATTGTGTTTCTAAACTGCCGTTTTAATGTATTTGAATTTTTTTTTGTAAGATAGAGAAGGATTGTAGACCTTTCACCTACGTAGTAGTACATAAGTTTGTCTGAAAATCTAGCTGAGAAGTATTTTAATTATCTTTCGTAATCTGTAGGTTCTTTTGAACCGTGGTCATTTTATTGTCTCACACTTATGTATTTCTTTTAAAGACCTAAATCAGTTGGGCAAAAAAAGTGCTTGAGCGCATGGTGATAAAATTTTGTAATGAAAAAAGTGTATATTGTGCGCCACAATTGTTCACGTTTGATATTATATGTTATACGACCCATTGTAAAGAATTAATAAGCGAATAGCCTATTGTAGTAAATGTATAAAGTCAATTATTAGCAACGTTCGTTATTGTATTGTAGCACTGAAATTGTACGAACTTTGAGTACCCAAGTAGTAACAAAAGTAGTCTGTAAAATAAATTCAATATACCCCACCTTAGATGGTGCAATTTATTTATATGTTTTTTATGTCAACCTATAACGATAAAATGCAATTTTAATATCAAAATTGAGTTACCAAAATATGTTTGCAGAGCAGCAATTTAATTTTTTTTTCACGTAAGCTACCAAATTAACATACAAAGTGTATGTACCGTTATTAAATGAAAATGGGTGCGAAGAGATAGAATTTTCTATCTTTCTTGCTTTTTTCTTAATAACAATTTGTACAAATGCCTTGATAATTTCACTTTTGTGTCAAGAAAGTGAGTCATCAAAAGTTTATTAATAAAATTTCATGTATATTTTGTATTTATGCCATCATTTCGTCTAGTCCTTGATCCCTAAGTTTTACATGAGTGGATAACATTTTAGATGTTAATGTAATTTTTTACAGTTATATTTCAATTAATGTTCAGTTTTACATCCCGGTTAGTTAATTCTTTTCCATGTCTTACGTTATCAGTGTTGTTAATCTTTGCCATGTTTAAATGTTCGAAAACGACAACCTACTACATACGTAATTGGTCAGAAATTCTTGAGTACATTTTAGTAATCGAATCAGCGTTTACTTTTTGTTAACATCAACGCTCTAACTATTCAAACACTGACGATAATTACAAAACTAGCGTTTGTCTGTATTTTTTTAATATTTGTTTGAATAGTGACAGTATATTTTTAGCAAACGCTGAAAACATTCGCTCTCGTAATTATTGTAATACTAGGATAGTAGAGGAACTTTAAACTTGTTTCAAAATGTATCATAAATGTTACTAATTTGCAGAAATAATTCGTTCACAGTATAAAAATTAAAAGTGATGAGAAAATTATTACGAATATATCGTTCGCTTACACAACATAATTATATCTACCTATATAGATACAGGAGATATTAAGCGAGATGTATAAAGTACACCGGTTAATCATATACACGCTATGAATTTAATCATATATTATATGAAAAATTCAACACCAAAAATTGTTCCGATTATACGTAATTTTACAAAAATTGCTGGGCAGGCAAGCAAAACCCCCAAAACTGCGTGTGGCATCAAAATTTTAATTGGCTGAAACAGTCTTACTGCGATGTTCATACAGTAATAAGACATTATCAAGTGTGTTTTATAACATTCTGTTCAGTAAACTGTTATCGTACCCGTCATCAAACAAACAGATATTAATTGTATACTTCTGATACATTTCGCTAAAGATTTATTTAATAAAATAAAGACTGTTTTATGTTTGCCTAATTTCCCTTACGTCTGCAGTTAAAATCGTCCTGAATTTGTTTTTAGTCAGTCGGTCCGAATCCAGGGCTAGGCTTTTCGCTGAAATGAAGTTTTTATTCGCGTGTAAGGGTGCGCATGCCTGACACCAAACTTTTATCTCAATAAAAATGCAAGTAGCTGCAATGTACGGGAATCGATAATAAGGGACCAGGTCAGGGATGACCGAGACGGTCCCTACCCTGCCGCCGGTAGTGCTAGTCCTGTAGCTAAGTTGAAGGGAGGCAAACCGAAGGCTTTATATTATAATGCTTTGAGTTTCGATGTGCGTTGGTCGCAGACGCGTAATAATTGGAGAGCGCGTTTCTTACGGTACAAAACTTTTTGCCGTGGTTCATCTGTAGAAATCGAGGACACTCGTATGTGCTTAATAAAAGTTTTCTCACGTGTCTGCATTCCGTCGAAAAAATTGGCAAATATAGGCTACGCCTCGAAAAGTTCGACGGACGCGACACACAGGGTGATCAGTTTAGCCTGGACAGGGGCTATATCTTGAAAATTAATTATGCTAGAATTTTTTTTAAACAAATATGGCCACAGAGATTTTTTTATTTAAAGTTTCAAGCGCATCGACTACCTCGGTCATTAGCGCATTGGTACAGTAGTTTTACATTTTAGTCTTAGATTTTGACATATACATTAATTATTTTTAGGTATTTTAGGATATGTTCTACGTTTGAGTATAGTCCAGCTTCTATGCGTTGTTGGGCTGTTTTTTGGGCATTCGAATAGGTGTGTAACATCCATTGTGTTATTGCAGCACTGCGAGGGTTCCTTTTTTCATCAAGTACATATGAGTTAGGCGAGTATGTCCACTTAAAAGCCGATTTACTACGACTTCATCTCTGCCTTTCAGTTTGCATTTTTGGTTATCCGAAATTTGTAGGCATACAGTTAGTTTTCTTCTATGGCTAGCATTTTGGTATTTTCTTTTTGTTTAGAGGAAKTTTTTTACGTCTGTTTTTTCCACGTAAAGATCTGTGATATCTGGATTTGATTGAGCCGTGGTAGCTTCTTTTGCTATTTTGTCTGCTATTTCGTTGCCAACAATTCCTCTATGAGATGGACTTCTTTTTGATCAAGGGTTATTTCATCTAGGAAGGATCGGATTTCGGAGACTATGTGTTTGGGAAGTTGGAAGTGTTGGATTGTGAGTAAAGAGCTTAGTGAGTCTGTTTAAAGGAAAACTTGCTTTCTTGGAGGGTGTGTTTTATTATTTTTAGCTCGGCTGTAAAGATACTTATTATGTTATTATGGTTTTTTTGTTATTTATAATAGCTTCACCGACTTCGGTGTTATTTTTAGAAGCGTCAGTGTAGTAGCAGGTGAAGTTTTTGTATATTGTAGCAACTTTTTCACGATACTTCGCTGGGTATATTTCTGGGTTAGTCTCTTCTTTCGGGTATTCTCGTAGACTTAGATTTATTATCGGAGGCGATTATGTCCAGAATGGGAGTGAATGTGGGCAATGTTCGTTAATGTGATTTATATAGATATTTAAAGAGTCTAAATAATTTTMTGCTCGGATGTTTATTGGTTTTCTTGCGCTTTGGTTGGTTCTGTATAAGTTGGAATTGTTCTTGTTTTTAAGAAATTTGTAGTTTATTTTTTTTCTTTATTACAGAGTACATTGGTTATATATGACAGTTCAAGTAGTTCTCTCMTGAGAATTAGGGTAGATTCATTGAAAATCTTGTATAATGTACTGACCCGTTTAGATCTTAGGGTTCCTAGTGCTACCCGGATGCCTTGATTATCTATTGGATTGAGCAATTTTAGTCTTGTCTTGTTAGTATTTGCATAAATTGTGGACGCATAATCTATTTTGAATCTAATCACTGTTTTATAAAAAAAGGAGTAGTGTTTTCTGGTCGGCTCCTCATGAGTTGTTCGGTGTTTTCGGCGTTTGATACATCCTATTTTAAGGTTTTGAATATGATCTTTAAAGTTCATTTTTTTATCGAACATAACACCTAGAATGGTTTTAGTTTGGTTAAGTTTTTCCTTGTTGAGATATAATGTTACATCGGCTTTAAATTTCTTATGTACGTAACTTTGCCGCTAGGTGGCGCATTTAATATGACATATCAAAGGATCAATTCATTCTCCAAAAAGTTGAAATACCATGTTGGTCTAAAATAGACTCGTTATAATCCATGTTTACTTGAGAGAGTTTGTTTGAACATTATTTTTTTTCTAGTTGCTATGACAACGACAGCGGGAGTGACAGAAGTTTCAAATTTTCAAAATGGCATAACTCAAATATGGTTGAAACGAATTCAACGAATGGTGACTAGTTTTAAAGAGAGTTTTATGGATTGAAATCCATGCTAGTCATGAATAATTTATAATTAATTGTAACTGTTTGACAACGGGATGCGTTATTTAACAAAATTTTACATTTGATCAAATATCTTTAAAAATCAAATCAACCCTATGGACTTTTTTGTTAATTGTTATAACTCCTTCATCGAGCAAGATGAATTTGGAAACCGGATGTCGATATCTTTCTTCGTTTCTTGGTTATAGTAAAAAAAACTGTTAGTACATCTTTCTATTTAGAACAGAATGTAATTTAATATTATAGTTATTTAAGCAGTGGCGTACGACAGTTCTACCTGTATTAGTTCTCACTCGTTTAGCAGATAAAAGAAAGATAACTATATAGACTAGTTAAAGCATTTGTAAAGCAGACGTATTCTATATAGTTAGATAGACACTTTTAACCTGATCAACCAAAAAAAAAACGGATCTCCGCCCCCAAACAAATGAATTATCAAAGTAGGTKGTACTATATTAAATATAATGAAAAATAATTTAATTTCTTAGTATTTTTAGAGAAGGAGAATTTAGAAAAGTATAACAATACCTATTTAAATAACTCACTACTGCACGTATCGTATGAATTAATGTCGTCTGCTCATGAATTTTAAATTTATTTTAACTGTGGTAGAGGTCAAGTAAAACATATTGCTTATTGAGGTCTTGTGCTATAAACATTTTAGGCCTTTTTACACAAAAATTTTCTTAAATTTTGAGCGTATAGTTGAAATTTCTTTCATTGCCATCTCACCAAATCGGTTAGGGATAATGAGACACCGCCCGCCACGTATCCCGACCGTCTCATTATCCGTGAAGCCGACTGTATAACTAATTGACTATGGCTGTTCCATAATTCACTTATTATATTTTTTTCTGTGATTTTTCGATCATTTGCAATAGTTCAATTTTTTCTACATTTCCTCCTGCAACAAGCTGTTAGATGCTCATGTAGTGACAATAATTTTTCGGAAATCAAACGTTCAAATAGTGAGGCGTCCATGTTGTGATAATCTCCCGATTTGTCTGTGGACCAAAAAGTCTAACTCGCATCTACATTTTTTCGCAAAACGTCCTTCTGCGTGTAAATTGATTCATCTTTTCATATCACTGCTATTTGACGATCTACAAAAATGTACTGAATAAATTTATTTTGCACTTTTGAAAAACCTCATTTTTTAGTGTTTGTAAATTTTCGTAAAACTTTATTGTTTTCGGAAATATTGAGGACTTTTCCACTACGTTTCTCATGAGATTCCATAGGAATAATGGCTTAAAAATTTTCTTTTTCTTTCTTATAAATGCAGTACTCTTCATTGCCAAGTAACAAAAGCAATTAGTGCAGCTTACTTATAATAATGTAAGTTATGTTACAATATTATAAGTTGTGTTTAACCCTTAAAGTATTTAAAATTTCTTCCTACTTCATGTAAGGCATATCAATTCATCTGACATAACGTATAGTAAATAAGTACTGCATACTTTTTAAATAAACTTCTGTATATACATTTTCGTTATTTTCTGACTGTACATTGTTTAACCTTGAATACGGTAAAATCTTGTTACGAGTACGGGTTTAAAAACACTATACTTATGACACTGCTAACTCAGTAACTATTCAGAACGCTATACCGCACACACTAGCACTTAAAAACTGTAACAGCTATTTCGCTGTGTTTGATCGGATCTCGCCTGCTTTCCGAATTCAGAACTTCAGACCTTAAACTTCCCGCCATGCACCAGCCCGCGTTTTATATAGGGTAGCTTCCGCCTACGCCATCTTTCTAGACGTTTCTAAACGTCTCTATACTCAACATTCTCCACCATCTGTATGTTACTAGGATCACTACTATCCTATTAACATCTGCATACCTTTAGCTCTTGTCCGTAGAGGGCGCTGATGGTGTCACATTATCCGCCCGTATATAACAATATTTTTAGTATAATATAAATCGACTTATGGCTATTGGTATTTGTGAACCACCACCAAACATTAAAAAAAAACGTTTTAAGATTGACTTCCTGTAATTATTCAGTATTTGTAATAACTTAATTAACAATCGTTGGGCATTGCTTACCCTACGTTCCGCTACTGTGTGTAAACGTTATAATTGACAGTAAAAAAGTTAACCCGCCTTTACTGTAAAATAACTATCATGACCAAGCGGTATTTAAATTGTTGCACAAAACGAGTGCAATCGAAAACCCTTAGGCTTAGATACTGGCAAAGATTGGAAAAACATAAGCATTTCCAAAAAGTTTGTGATTAAATCGATTATTATTTTCTACTAGACAAGTTACATCACTAACTATTAATGTTTATTAATATAATGCACTCATAATATGTAGATCGAGAGGTCTAATTTGGATTTTACAGAACATACCCAAAATAAATAATAATGTAACCGATTTATTACACTCGTAATAACGAATGTTTTCTTGATCTAGACGTAACCACATTGACTCTTCTTTAGGATTTGGTAGAGCTCTGAGGCTCTGACCTGGTTTTCGCGTTAAGTTTCTGTTATATTTCCGTCCTAATGATGCCCCTTACGAAACTTCCAAAACCGACGAGGTTTAACCCGAAAATATTCGAATCTGACTCTGGCCGCGAAAGCTTACAGGCCCACTTAAAGTCAAGTACCTTGACTCAAATGACGGTGTGACTTTTGAAACAAGTAAAGCAATCAAAGATGTACTGATCCCAAGTTATTTGAAACATGTGGCTTTATATGCTACAGACGGGGCATCAGGCATTGTTAAGATTTAACTAATATTCCAAGAATTCTAGTTACCAAGTTCATTTACAAAAAATTTGGAACAGATCGTACTTGTAATGGTGTATATTCTGGCAATACTTTTTGCTGAATAGGTTTAATTTTGTTTCTCGTTATACCTACAGTCTTCAGTTTCTTTAAAAGTCGATTAATAACATTTACTTTTACTGCGGTGTCACCAAAAGCGACATGTAAGTATACAACACAATTTTCATATTAAGTTTCCTGTAATAGTGTATAAAGCACCTGTTGGAGATAATATTCTTTTTGCTAGTACATGCGGCATTTATATAGGTAAGGGCCAATGGACCCATTTTACCGTCTAGACTTTTGCGCGGTCTAGGATGCAATAGTCCTGATAAACGAGGGTGTAAAAGTCCTATGCGTCTCTCTAGTATCTCACGCCGAGTTCCGTAATGATAAGTTGACATATGGTCCTAGCTGTGTAATCGTACCATGTGAATGGAGCGCTTGGTTCGCAGTGGCGTCGGTCATCATCGGGCGCTTTTTGAAAATCCGCGTATCAGTACAAATACTCATAGCTCAACCTCTATAAACAATCAGTTATGAAAAARGGCCAGTGCACTGAGCGGATGGTCTAAAATATACGAGAAAAAATAATAGTTTGACTGCCCAAGCGGGTAAGGACATATATAATTCATATAATGTTTAACACCAATTTAAAATAATAATTTACTATCTAAACAATTTTTACTACGCTGGTAAAATACGTATTACGAGCGAAGGGTAAAATGGGAAGAAACTTCTTCACTAGCTGTCCTAATACCAATAATACCACAGGAATGGAGAACGCTTACTGCATATGCAGTGGCGTCGCTGATTATCCAGCTTCATCGACTCTTTCGGCAATCCGTCAAGCGTGACGCCGTAATAACTTATTATTATTCTTTTTTAGCGCATATTTCACTTAATTTTTGAAGGAAAAACGCTATTGTCTGCACTTTGTCTGACACACTCATAGCTCCCGAACGGCTCAACGAATCGGGCTCGTTGGACAGGTCTCGGCCTAATGATGATCAACATGTACTCTTTTTGCTTTCTGTACTTAAAATGTAATTAAATACACTTCGACAATACAAGGAAAATGTGCTAAGGTCTTTTTCCCCCGAAAGGCTTTCATACTCATTTAACGATGCATTTAAACTGCAGAGGAGACCCGGTGTTAAGGGTAAGGTTCAGAAACCAGCTGAAGAAGCTAGTTGAGTGGAGAAAGCAAGCCCTCTTGGAACCTAGGATGGTAATCACTGTTCATCGCATGCAGGAGAAGAGGTTGTTCCACACCCGCGACATTCCAGACAGCGAGAATTGTACCACAGGACTCGGCCAGTCGCCAGGATGTTCAGGAGACAAGTACGCTGGAAAATCCGGAAGAGGGAAGGAGAGAAGACTAAGAAACAATGACAAGAAACCTTATCGAAGCATGAGATTGTAAAAAATAATTATTTTAAGGGATCAGAAATATAATGTAAACTGCAGCTTCTTATCAAATATTCTCTAGCCAATTTATTTAAAATTTGCACAGTTTCTCAGACGAAAAATATAATTAAAGTGATCAGATTATAGCGGTAAAAAATAATCTTGATATTGAGGTGATCGTGGAATTTTTTGATGGTTTCTGGTCGACGGGACGACGAATGTGTCATGCATCCACGCATCTGAACCCAAACTTAGGTTTCAGGAGAGCTGTTCCTAGTGCGGTGGTCTCGATTCTTCCATGTAAGTTAACTGCGGCAGCTCCTTCCATCTATTGAGTGTATTCGTTTCAAAATGTGAAAGCTGTAAAAACCTCAAGCATGTGTAATCTCTTGAGCTTTTGATGTGGTTTTTCTACAAAAGTGTTTCTGTATCTGGGCGACTAGCGCGGCTATAGGGTGTGTGACTGATCCTGAGTATTGGACTCGTCAGCGTTGGTTTTTGGCGAGCAGTATAACTAGGGCATTCTCTTGTGTCGGTGTTGATGACGCCGCGATGTAGTTCTTCTGATGTTTTCCACATCTGCATTGCTGAACTGTGGACCTTTCTATGCGTCGGACTGGATTCTTCTTAAATTTCATGAAGGGTAGGTTTTCAAACAACTTTTTTACCTTCACCGTGTAGTCTTACCGTGTCTTAGTTGGTAAAACTGTTAGCTCAAATTTATTCGTTAGTTTTTTTATGGACTCCTTCTTGTTGACGACATTGGGTTTCGGTGGTTTGGCTTTACGAAATCTATGTACCTACTGTTAACATACTCACTTTGTCGGCCGTGTTGAGCTAGATGGCGATACGTTGTCTCCAGGGCGCTGATAATCTCTTCTTTTGGGATTATATTTGGTGCTATTATAGTCCAATTTAACCCCTTCACAAGTACAACTTCATCCACTTCTTCCATACTGGTTTTCTTGGTATGTATTTTCCTCGCTTGGTTGGCTGCTTCTMTGGTCTTCACCATAATTAGTCTATTAGTCGACCATGTCGTACGTGAACATGTCTTCATCGGTGTAGCTTAACTGCGTCGTGCATCCTTTCTTGAAGCAGAGCTGAACTGTCTTTCTTTAGTATATGCTGGTTTACTCGTGTGTTTTATCCTCAGAAAATCTGAGGTGCTAGCTCAGTAGTTTGTATTTGTTCATCCCGTGTTTTCCATTTTCCTCATAGTTTGAAGTGTTTCCTTCTCGTAGAGGCTTTATATCTTGGTTTGCAAGCTTCCACGGTTGTTGTTATCGAAACAACCACGGAAGCAAACATTTGTCAACTGTTTAGTCAATGATTTTCATTTCGAAGTGACTGCACAGAATTTTCAATTCTCTGTCATATTTTCTAATGATTATTTATTGCATCTATGTTCACAAATTAGTTTGTAGTATACCCACGCAAGATAATACCTACTGAATAAAAATCAAGGCTCCGCGCAGGTCAGGCTATTTGGCTTTCATGCTCTTCAACTTCTGACTATATATCTAAATAATTCCTGACCGACCTAAAAATGTGCTGGAGGACCATCTTGCATGAATAAATATACAATGTCTTCACTTTAAGGCTAGTTAATTTCAGTAATGTTGAAGTCAGCTTTGAAATGAAAAAATGATTGATATGGCCCGTTGGGTAGAACGAACGCTTGCTGTTAACGTATTTTTCGTCTCCGACTTAATGTTAATTAATGTTACAAGGAATTCGTTACTCAAGGAAGACTGAAATCTTAAAAATAAATAAATGCGAGCAGTAAATCTCAAATTTGTAGTCACAATATTTAAGACAGCTTCGCGAAATATTTGGCGCGCTTTTGTCGTAAACGTTTGCGATACCAGCCATGGATTGCTTCAACACGTTTTGAGAGGTTTTTCCAAGATTACACAAAAAATATAACCTGAATCCAAACTTTTTTATCTGATCTTATCAGTTGAGGTCGTGGCTTTGCGATGTGTACTAAATGAACTTATTTTTTTCAGAAACTCTTAAATATGTTTTTTAAAGGTGTCATTGTTACCCCAGATGCGGGGCTATTTTGCCATGCCATTTATTTTGCTTGAAAGTAAAAGAAAACTGCTACGGGGGGTTACTTTGACATCCCAAAATTGGAAAATGTATTGTTTATTAAAAACTATGCGGGTAATAAAACAAATACTTAATAAAAATATGTTCTTCTATTAATCATTATCTCTTGGCCTGCGCCTTAATTTTACTGAATGGTTTTATTAATTTTCCTGTGCATGGCATAGTGCGGTGCGCTGTTGTGGCCGGTCACTTTAGGCGTCCTGGTCTTTTCGCTGGTCCAGATATGGAGGGAAGATCTTTTGACTCAGCATCCCCTTCATCGTTTTCTATGCCTACTACTGCTATTTGAGCTCCTGGATTATGGAGAATTTTTTGCCTTTTTTATGGCTCTGTCTGTCCTTATTATACCCTCTTGAGTGTCTAAGGAACTCAAGCAGTCTATTGTCAAGAATTCGTGCTGAGTTTTCTCCATTTTCTGATGGCAGCTTTAGAAGAACGGCTTGGGGACCTTTACAGATTCTTTGCAATATCGGGAGCAATTGCATCCATCAACTTTTGCACTAACAAAGGAAATTTCTCTTTGGGTATCGACCCTATCCTTCTGGATTCTTGCCTTTACTTGTCAGGAGCTTTACGCTGTTGTTTTTTTCAAAGTCGCGTACAGACCAACATCAAGAGGTTGAAGCATGTGGGTTGAAGACGGTACAAGTGTTGTTATCTCTTGCAATTTTGACAACTTCAAGCGAAAAGTGCGATACCAAATTATCCCCAATTACAACAACTTTTTTATCTCCAATTTTGCATCCGTACGGATAGGAGGAAGAAGTATTTTAAAGAACCATACCTCGGATAAATTCGTGTCGAACCACCTAGAACTGCTGTTTCTGTAGATTGTTCCTGGTGGGCCGCTAAGGTTTTTAGACTTATATACAACTATCAGAGGGAGAATTTCACAACTAGCAGTGCCACAAAACAATGTTCTTGAATTCTTTCAGCACGCTTGCACCCTCGTGGCACAAGAACTTTTTTCACACCGGGGTTGTCCGTGATATTAGTTTCGTTGTAGTTGTAAATGACTTCAAATGCAGGTCTTAAGTTCTCAGAGTATTCTGAGATTTCCATGCGTCCCACTGAAGCCCGTGGTTTTTTTTTCATATTTTAGGCTAGCCTTTGGGTAAGTTTATTTCTCGATGCGAAGTCTCAGAGACAAATTCATAACCTGACCTGCTATTTTTCCTTTGAAGGACGTTTCTACCTTGCTTGGATACAAATGTATGAGTGACCTTGGTTGTTGGATGTTTCCAGTTTGCGACAATCCCCATTCTCTGCAGGCGTCAAAACCTTAGGGTGACCAGGTTTTGATCTATGCTTCTTCTGAAGCCTATTGTGGATAGTAATTCTCCCAAATTTATATTTTATTGCTGCGGCTTTGTGACTAATTGTCCCACGATGAACCTCTTCAACAGTCCTCGCTACTGCTTCTACGCTATAGTTTTTGTAACTTCGAGCACCGATCTTTTTTTGTAGGTTCTAGGCATATTGTTCGTTTGTCTACAAAATAAAACATTTAAAGCGTGGTACCTAAACACTATTTTAGTGTAAGTTTCACCTCAACATGTGTAGAAATACCACACTAAATAATCAATAACACCTCCGAAATTGTTGATAAACTGCGTTACAACAGAATCATGCAAAACCGTAGACGCCGGTTGCATAGGCATCAAATCTTCAAATTCCATTGATGTCAAACTTATCCCGAAGGGTGTCAAGGTTGCCCTTAAAGTCAATGTAACGTCAATTGACGGTACTAACGAACGATTATGGGGGTAGATTCAATTGTATTCATTTGGTCATGCCGACACTATTTTATTGTGAGTGCTTTACGAATGTCCTTGATATCTGGTAGTCGTTTTTCAAACTTTAACTGCAGGTTTTGTATACGGTTGACAGGAATGAATGGAACAAAAGCTTTATTTAACTGCAAAAACTCCTAGAGATAATAGTAATGTGTAAGAACGACAAAAGCAGAAAAGTGCTGAAATGAATTAAAATCGTTTTGCAAAATTTTCCATAATATTTTAATGAAAAGTGACGTAAATTTAACTTCTGATGTTTATTACAAGAAGTGATTGATATGTTTGCTACAATAAAAAACTAAGGATGTGATTTATTGTGATTTTGGAAAGAACTGATTTTGATTTTTGACTATATAGACTTGAAGACTACAACAAAACGTACATTTAAGGTACCAGATGCCACATGAAGCTTTTTGTTTTGTAATTATTAAATTTCTGGAACTTTGTATATTCACGAGTCGCCAATAGCGCTCCTTCTGTCGTTAAAAGACATAAGGAACGTAATTTTTCCTCGGATTGCATTCATTCCATGTAAATTATACAACTGCCTCGTGTTCCAGTGTTCGCAACAACGTACCCCACGAACCTAGCGGAGCTGCAGCTCTTCAGAGTAATGCAGAACGCGTCGTTGTTGTACTACTACGACACACTCCTGGAAATGGGCGGCGACGACGTCCAGCAGCTTTGCGACGCCGGTGAAGAGGAGTTTCTAGAGATCATGTCGTTGGTCGGGATGGCCTCGAAGCCTCTCCACGTCCGGCGGCTCCAAAAATCTCTTCAAGAATGGGTGACCAACCCGACCAAGTTTAAAATGCCCCTAGTGCCAGGTGAGGACTTCGAATTGGAGCTGTCAAGTCCGCGAGTCACCAGCAATCACGGTTTCTACTCCGTGGAGAGTGGCGACAGCCACAGGACTATGTATTCCCCGTCTCCTGGTGAAGTTTGTGCCTTACCCCCTGTAGCAAGTCCCGGCATGTGCTTGACGAAACGGTTTGTATTTCACGCCTCTTGTTGACATCATTTCACGCTGCTTCTTATCTCAGGCCGTATTCTCCCCTCGACATGCCATCTTGCCCTCCATCATCCAGTTCGAGTCCCGGGAGCAGCACGAATCTGCAGCTGACTCCAATCCTGCTGGAGTCACAGATAACAAAACTAGCAGCTGCTGCCGAGAGACTAAGCAAGCATTTACCTCAGTTCGAACCTAAACCCCATAACGCCAAGAAGAAGGTGTGTAAGGAGTTGGAGGTAATAACCAGACGTCAGTTACTGAAGTTTGCAAAACAGCTTCAGTAGCCGCCTTCTACGTTTTTGCCAGAGTGTTATGATCGATTTCTGACCAAGATGAACGTTTTTGGGATTTTCAGCTGGTTATGTCGATGTCCGAAAATGATCCGAGGAGAATGGAGGAGATACGACGGTATGCGGCCATCTATGGCAGGTTCGACTGCAAGAGGCGGCCGGAGAAGCCACTGACGTTACACGAGGTCTCGGTCAACGAAGCCGCTGCTCAAATTTGCAGATTTGTTCCTGCGCTCTTGACAAGAAGGGACGAATTATTTCCTTTAGCTAGACAAGTTGTCAAAGATTCTGGGTGCCATTATTCCAAAACACAGTGAGTACTATCAAATCTCTTTGTTATAGGCAACCCAAATAACAATTGTAATTGTTAAATTCACCATATTAAATTCATGTTCGTCAGTAAAACCGGCTTTTGTCGAGACGAAGCTGTACGGACAAGTAAGGCGTATATAATTGACTAAAATATTAACATTCCAGTTTTTATGGCATGAGAAAAAACTGTAGAGCAGTCACAAGGCGAAACAAAAAACGGAGTTTCAAGGTGGCCGATTACATAACCGGCAGACTAATGTTCGCCGCCAGCGCTGCCACGAAACACGTTGCGTGTATTTATATACAACGCTTCCTCAGTTTTCACGCGGTTCAAATACGGAGAGGAAAATAAAGAAAAACTTAGAAAACTTAACATCTGTTAATTGCCTTTACGTGTGGCTAATGTCATTTAGTGGCCCAAAATTCTCGTGACATAATTTTGTAATGTCAGCCTTTGATTTTGATTCAAGGCCGTCATACAGAAAGAAATTTACAAGTATCTCGCGATTTTGTCCCGGATTAGCGAATGTCGGCATTTCACTTTGTCAAGGTGACTTGCAATTACGTGTTTCAGATTATCGTCGATGTATATCACAAGAGGTTCCATCCCGGACGGGGTCATGAACGAAAATTCGGGCTCGGGCAGCACCAGGGCGAGCCCGAGGACGACGAACGCCGACGACGGCCCATTCCTGAAGAAGCCGAAGATCGAGCCGCCCGACAACGACGGCGACGATGTGCGTCAGGTCAGCCAGAAAACAAAAGTCGACGCCCCGCACATTATCATTAACTTAGTGGACTGATCGACCTACTAACGCTTACGCCCTAGTCCTAACAAGATGAGGCTAATTAGAATGATTGGAAGCATGTCGCTTTTGCTTTTTATTTTGTAGATGACACGCTTTATTGGTCTAGCGGTGCTTTGGATGTCGCGCTTTTTGAAAGTAAGAGTAACCACAGGAATTCCGCGTTCAGCAGGTAAGTATCGGCTTCCGGATTTCTGGGGCGTCCGCGCTTAGAAAAACTCTGCCAAGATGGAAGTCGAGCAAAAAAGGGAAGTATCTCTAACCGTGTAGGTATAAATCCAGGTAATGAACTTATATCTGAACCGATGGAATCGCACTTGTATGTATTGTTTGTATGCCGTCTTGGATTGTAGTTGTTACGTAAGCTGAGTCTCGCTTGGTTAACATTTCAGTTTACCACCAAATTTCGGTATTATCAGATTAATTTTATTGTCCATTCGCAAACGTGTAGTTTTCAATTTGGATCATCTTCAGTGAACTTAAGAAAATAATACGTTTTGAAGAGATTTAGTTTTGTTGTCAATCTTATTCTAATGGGGTTGTAGCCCATATTTCTTTTATTGCAGAACATGAATCTACATCAAAAATTATACATATGCCCCTGTTGTTTCACTTTTTCCAAATCGCTTAATTAAGGGTTAAAATTGATAAGGTTATACGTGAGGAACTATGACGTCATGTGCCCCGGTCGCAACTGGTTTGCCATCGCGCAAAACGTAAACAAAGTGAACACGTGTTCAACTAACAGACATCTTATCTTATCTTAAAGAGTAAAATGTCTATGGTTCAACTACAGATAGCTGCATTAAATACAAGGGCGGAATGCGTCCACCCCACCCCCCTTCCTACTCCAACCGGGGCATCTGACGTTTCAGTCGATATTTGAATTTGGCGAAAAACCTTAACGGGTTAAAACATTACAAATATTTTTATTGTTAGCATTTATACTTTATTAGGTCCAAGCAAGACCTCATGCGTATATTATAATACTGGATTTCGGTCAAGCGCTTCAACTCCATCCTGTTGTAGATACGTGTCAGTTTGACAAAAATTGTTAATAAAACATATATAGACAGGTATCTTCAACAGCTGAAATCCTTGGACGTCTACATTCCAGTAAAGCTTTTACTGAAACATTTGCGGGTAGCCTGCCAGTGATAAAAAAAATAAATATCATAATATTTTTTGTTGTTTAACCATATCGCATTAAAGAATATATATTTTTAAATAGCGAATTATTACGGGTTTTTCTACTAAGCCTGGATAAACAAGCCTATTGGAATACGCGAAGCAGGCAAGCCCATGGTCGACTCAGAAATCATATAAACATAACTTGTTTACCAAACAAAAAAGAAAAAGAGGGAAGGTATATATGTGCGCTGTCAAATTAGTTGTATTGAATCTTGCATTTACAGATTTTACTTTTAATTTTGTTTATAATTTCTTGGTGGAATTCCATTTTCTTTATTATTGCAGAGGTTTTTCGCTGCTGATTTGTATGCAATGAACGCAGTTCCAAAAATTTGTTATTTTCAAGATTCATTTGCCTGCTACTGCCAGTCCATTGAAATCCACTCGTATTTTTATACATAGTGAAATGCTTCGAAATTTACTGACAATTTACATGCAACATGCGAATAAATCAAATTTCGATACTAGTGGTGTAAAACACGATCAGCCCGTAATAATAATAATGCTAATTAACAAAACAGGTACAATTGTGTTGCAAATTCTGCTCGGCGGAAAATATTCTAAAGTAAATTATAGAAAATATGGAKAAACTGAACCGTTTTAAACTCATACAATTAATTATTTTACCACGGAGACAGGAATGTACGTTCAATTTATATAATGAAGCCTAGTTTTTTTATAAGGTCATTTAACTTGGTTTTTAAATAATAATGTGCTATATAAAAGATAAATTCTGTTGCGTAGCAAATACGCAGGTGTTTGACGAACTTTTCGCTTGCAAAATTGACGCCCTTATTACTACTGATGATAATGCTAGCCTTGCTTGCGAAAAGTTTAAGATGATGGCATTGCATAAAGCATTTCTAATGTTAAAAACGCTGAAGAGAACGCTCAATTTCTGATGGCCACGAACCTCATAATTTTTAAACAGTGATTATCATCTTCCAATTTTATATGTGTTGTGTTGCAGGGCCCAGTTTACGTAGATTTAACAAGTCACAAACGTATTACGCTTATTTTCCTTTAAACTTTATTAACTAAAAGCGCTGCTGTTTCTATAAAACGTAGAGCTCTTCAGCCCGTGTCTGTTTCACCGCTGAAGAGGCCGACGTTGGTATCGAAACACAGATTTCTATCGTACCTAACCTAGTTAGCTATTTTTTAGTTATGCCAGTCTAGAAGTATGAGGTAAGATGCACTCGTATAAATTAGCATATGCTTCGCACGCGCTGTAAATAAAATGTATAAATTGTATTTTTAAGGATGTACGCAACGTTTTCAATATAATCGTATTTTTTTAGGAAACCAACGAAGACGGTTTGATTATGAGACCATCGCTGCACTCGTTGTTCCAGCATCACAAGAAATCGACAAGGTTAGAGGAGTTTTTTTTAAGTCGTATGTGATTTACTCTATAAAGTTGGTAAAATTGCAGAGAAAATCGGAATTCATCTCTCGGAATGGAGTACGACGACGGTGATTCTCATTTTTCCTACAGTAATTCAAGCTCACCCTCTCAGGTTAGGTTATAATGTTGTGAATTTCGCAAATTATACCTAATTAAAATAACATTTATATTCCACAGCTTGGGGGTCAGGAGCAGGAATCCATGGGCGAGAACAGCATGAATCACGTAAGTGCATGATTGTATTTTTTACGTTTTGCCAAAATAAATAGTTCTGATGGAAATCCCGTGAATTTCACAATATTTGACAATAATATCTAATTCGTTCGGGAAATCCCGGCGACCATTTGTTTAATTTGTTTGATCTTGCACTTTTAGAGAACTATGGATGACCACGCGGATATAGCGGACGACGCGAGCAAATTTTCCCCGAAGGTGATCGCAGCCAGTGGTGACAACATAATCGCGGTGGCGAATCCAGCGCTGGCCATGTCGCCCGCCATACTGCCCGTGACGTCGTTGGCCGTTGAATCAAGGGACAGAAACAAACACGATAATCAGTGACTAGTTATTTATTGTCATGTTGTTGTATTTTTTTAACATTAAAATATCTACAGCATGTTGTAAATTTGGTGGTTTGTTATACGTTTGTGGTAAAGTCAATTTGTTTTTATGTTGCCTTTTTTATATTTATTTTTCTATGCGACTTATTACTGCGATTCACGTAATTGCTTTTTCGTAAACGTGTAATAAATCCCCGATTTTAAATGTCTGTACATTACGAACTGAAAACAACACTCGTATTTTATTCTGAGATAAGTGAAATAAAGTTTTTATGAATACCTTAGTTTTTTCTGTGCTACGTAATGCCGATTTGTACCTTCTACCTTTTATCAGGGGCGTTTCTATTTACTCGAGAAACACTTTTTGTGCTAATCAAAACAGATGTGTAATGCGATCTCTCAGTGGCCTTCAACATCATTGTATTTGGTAGCGCAAATGTGTGTATAATTAGGTAATTACCGTCCATTGTGTTTTATCCAGAATAAACATAAAATGTTTACGCGGCGTTTATTTGTCTATATTAGTATATTTCCTCTTAAACTGACCGAGCAACTTGCGCAATTTTTTATTAATACAAATTAATCGTATCTATCGCGACTGCTAATGCATGTGATGACGTCAGAGTGTGCAATGAGATGGGTCGCTGCTCTCCTACAGAATTCTTATAACGTTTCAATCTCTTCTAGTAAATTGGCATGTAGCGTCCACATGTATTTATTGTCACCTACAAAAAGCAGAACTTTCGCATCATAACCATTTTTTCTTTTGGATCAGCTTGAGCACATTCGAACATGGTCAAACAGCGTAATAATAAAATATCCGAACGGTTACTTTTATTTCGCTTATAAAGTAATACTATATCGACAAAATACTCTCAAAAATTAATTCATATTCGTCCTAATCCAGTCGATATATTGGGGCACCCTCGTATACACTCCCGGGTAACCGGCCTCTGCGCACTTGTATCCGTAAGACACGATGCCTATCAAGAACAGCGTATAATTCTTCGATCCTGATTTCCCGTACATTAAGGGACCTCCAGAGTCGCCCTGACAGGCGTCCCTGCCGCCTTGAGTGTAGCCGGCGCAGATGACGGTGTCGTCTATAACCGTTCTGAAGGTGGAGAGTGCCTGCCTGCACTGGTCGTTGTCCACAATCGGCAACGCCGTCATCTGAAGGAGCGAACTAGACGGCCCGCCTTGTTAGAGAAAGACAATGCAGAGCAATTGGGGCGAGAAAATTCGAAATCACTTACGGAATGAAGTTGACCCCCAACCAGCCAAGAGCATTTGGTACTTCGAGAATTTGTTGGATCGTAAAGGCTCGTCGAGCGGCAGGCAAATTGGGAACACCAATGCTGAAATCAGTTATTTCTCTAAGTCTGTCATCACGTGGAACGCCTTGAACACTTCATGGCCAAGAACAGAAAAGGAGAACACTTACGTGCTTCGGGTTTGTACTGTAGTGTTATGATTGCAATATCTCCAGTGTGTGCCGATGGATTATATTCTTCGTGAACCTTCGCCTTGGCGATAGGCACCACCACTGGACTAGCACCGTCGTCGTCTGCGTAAAGGTCTAGATCTCCGAGTCGAACGACGTATCTATACTAAGTTTAATTAAAAAGCCAAAAAAATCCAAACCTACCACTTACAAATCATCCCTGTTTTGCACGCAGTGAGCCGCAGTCAATACGTGCTTGTCAGATATTAAGCTACCCCCACACAGCCATTTGGGACGATTTGGGTCTTTAGAGTTTCGGTAACCTAGCGCTGCCATCCAGGGAAATTCTCCTGAAACATATAGTTTCCTTGACGATATTTGTCTACAGGCGGTAAATTTCTAATAATTATGCGTCAATATGTCCTTTTTGTTGCTTGGCATCTGGCTTCAGTCGTGATTTACTTTGCAACTATAAGTTCAAGGACAAAGAGATATTTACGTAATACGTCGTGTGAAGCACAATTTCCTAAGTAAACAGCAACACGTATTTCTATAAATACACTATCAACTTGACCACTTTTTCAGATCGGAAATACAACAAAAAAATTTTATCGTTAATATATTCCACATGCACTTAATCTCCTTGCTTATATCAATCACCTTATTTTTACCAGATAAGTTAACCCCAAAGCCCAAATAAATAAGACGCTCGGTACTTACCCAGTTTAGCCGGTATACCACCCACCACCCTCGCAGTAGTTACATTACTGAACCCGCACTTTGGTGGTCGCAGTAGATCTTGGTTGACAGCCCTTCCAGTACTCGGGGGAGTTCCCTCCGCTCCAGATTCGGTTGTTCCTGAACCAGAAGGCGCCGGTGTCTCGTTACGAGGACAGCATACCAGCGGGGTGGTACCGACAAATCCACACGCGGATCTTCTTAAGTAATTGCGCACTTCGACGTTGTTACTCTGGGTGCGTAACAAGTTCAGGAGGGTATCACAGCTTTTGATGCTTATACAGGTTCCTGCTGTTTGTAAAGGGGTGTCGCACGGGGTGCCCTCTGTAAAAGACATTATTTTTCCTCCAATTTAAAACAGTGAAAGGCCCTTACCTTGCGCCGAAGACCACCCGACGAGAAGAAGCACGAAACTTAACACTAGATAAAATTGTGCCATTATTAGCGAGCAATCACGTTCTGTCATGGACTGGCGCGTTGTCTTTGGAGATACATTTATGCCGCGCTCTGTTGGTCATGAACTGGATGGGTTTAGCCCGTAGACTGGCTATTTCAACGAGCATCGATGACGTAGTCGAGGACCATGAAAAGGCCACACGCA
The DNA here is from genome assembly GCA_025024175.1 of Rhyzopertha dominica. Classification (NCBI taxonomy): domain Eukaryota; kingdom Metazoa; phylum Arthropoda; class Insecta; order Coleoptera; family Bostrichidae; genus Rhyzopertha; species Rhyzopertha dominica. The sequence continues at coordinate 7,319,424 of QCXZ01000086.1, read as the reverse complement.
ATAAATACATCCAAGCAGCATCCTCTTATTAATTTTAAATTCCCTACGATTAATGGCTCGGCAGTTATCATGAATGTGCAACAAGTTTACACCGCAGGAATAAATATAGCAGTTAATATCAGAGGTTCCGAAGCACTAGACTTACCCGACATAAAGTCCTCCGCGCGTGCCACTTCTACAGTATACATGCAAAAATAACTACATTTTCTTCAATTTTAACGATTAGACGTCATAACTTTCATATCACATTATGAACTTTATTGAAATGTAATTTATCATAGCTCTAGTTCGTAACAATTTTTTCAAACTAGGTTGTTTGATCACTTAATTAAATATTTCTACAAACACATACGAATAACTTCTTTCTTGCCGGTTGAATCCGTTCTTACGTCATGTCTTGTAACTGGAAACAAAACTTGTCCTACAATATATCATCAAAATGAACTTGGCGGCTGTCTGTGTCATTTGCCTGTTCTCTCCATGTTTCCCTGAAAATGGTTGCTTCTCTTTAAGTAATTTTAGTGCATCTCTATACCACACTATTTCACAGAGTATAGTGCTGTAATATATGCAACTAGCAGCATACATTATTTTGATGCCGATGGTCAAAACTGATTATCTGCCGGATAAAAATTTTATTTACTATAGTACAGTGAATTGGCTTGTTATTTCTGCCTTTCTTTTTATCATTGTTGTTTAAGGGTCCTCTAGTCGAAATGCAAATTCGGAATCTGTCCCTGATTATTTAAATACACTGCAACCAGATATTCACCCTCTACCTGCGTTGCAACTGCGCATTCCAGCCTGAAGTATCATAAATGGATCGTCGTAATTAATTGTTTGCTTTGGGTTTGCCAATATTTTACATGAAATTTTTCTTACTTTCTCTCAAGCGTAGGCATTGTTTTAAATATAAATATAAGATCGTTGTCTTTATAGTTGCAAGCAACAATCTATGAGACTCATTATACGAACAGCCGATTACCGCTCGCAATGGTTTACAAGTATTACCTGAAGCTGTCGTAAATAACAGACGGGTTCGGCACGTTCCACTGTTTTGCAGCGGAGGGGACCGTATCCAAAAATTGTGTATAGGTTTTTTTAGAATTTTTTTCCGTACACAAAAATCAGTGAGCATTATTTGGTATTATTATTTGAACTACAAATATTTCTCATCTTTGAAACATTATGTAGATAATTTAACAAGTATTTTTTACCGACTGTAAAGGTTGAAACATCATATCAGCCCAGCAAAAAGAACACTATTATAGGTTTTTATTAATATATGTATGAGTAGCTTTACTTTGCAAAACTCTGGAGCATTTAGTAGATATAGTTTTACTATGTAGTAGTCTTGAAGCATCCATAGTGTCCATTGGACTGTGTTTCTGTGTTGTTCCAATTTATAGACAAAAGGAGGCAAAAATTTTGATGCCAATTGCCACGTGCATTTTAACCATGTAAAACATTCAATTCTGTTCATTTCCAGTGATCAGATTCAGTTTAAATGGTGCATGTCTGCCGTATCGATGGGAAGTTGTTTTCTTCAGAAAGGAAAACGTGTAAGAATATAAATAAGCGTTAAAAAAGTTAGTGGTACAATAGTTGTTTTGCCCTTCATTGGAGTTATAGAATTTTCTGAAAATAATTTAAGAACGATGCGCATTCACCCATTATATAAATACGCCCCTTGTAAGAAAATATAAGCAAGACACAAACAAGTTTATTACATAATTTACCTGTTAATTTTACTTAACCAACCGTCAGAATCTTCCCGAATCTACCGTACCTACAAAATAAAGAAAAGTTTGTTTAGCTACATTTTGTTCTTGTAGACTTACAATTCTGCTCGTAGGGATACGGACGTTTCGCCCCTGAGTAAAATTTCTCACGTATTTTTCTTCAAGTTTCAATTTATTTAATTTAATTTTGGAAAATATTTCGACATTGCTCGTAATGTCAATCCTATTGTTGCAGAAAAACATGATGGTTTTTTGCTCACTTTTTGATAAGGTTGGGATATTTTTTAATCACATAAGAGAACAAATAATTTTAATGTTATTTCAAAAAATAACAAATACGGAAACATTATAAAAGTACCTAAAATCAACGAGACATATACTGACAAAAATTAACTGGAAAAGGATAAGAATAAGCCGATGTTAGAAATTAAATGTTATATCTGTTTAGAATTTCTTTTACATGTAGGAAAACTTCTAGACACGATGGATATTAGAATACCTACATATGTTTACTTTTTACTCTTCAATTTGATATTCTAAGACATGCAGAATCGAAAACTAAAAGCTAAAGTAATCGGTAGACGATAATCTTTTTTAACGCAAAGACTTATATATGCAGAAATTAGATAAATTTGAGGAGCTAAGACAAAACTAGATTTGTGCAAATGCGCTGCGGATTGTTATTTCAAGTAAAATACTAAGCGTGAACTACGTTAAGAAATCAAAGACGAGTTCCTCAGTTTCCTATTGAAATGTGGAATGTGTACAACAGAACTTTTAATGATCACCAGAAGATAAACAACAACATTGAAGAATGGCATCGCGGTTTTCAAAGTACTTGTGGTAATTCGTTTCCAAATATTTGCCAGGTTATAAATAATTTAAAAAAACAACAGTCTTTGCGTAGATATGAGGTTTCACAATTATTATTAGGAGTCAAATCTAAAAGTAATAATAATCGTGCGATCTCAACGGTCGGTGCCGAATCGGTACAGGAGCGAAACGTCCGAGGGCGAAACGGCGGGGGCGAAACATATAACCTAAGTACCTGCTCGTACTTACCTTTGAATTCACTACACTGTAAGTTAGCCCACCCTCCGAAAATATAAAAAAATTGTTTGTGAAATCCCTGAAATAATCGAGAGCCGGTTAATACAAATTCTGATTGAAACTTACAGTATTTGCCAAAAATTGTCCACCACTATTTATTTTATACGAGTCTAGTAGTTAAATTTAGAACCACACGAGATACTTAAAGAGACACTAATTTTTAAGGACTAGCAACAAAACTCCGCACTAACGGTAACGAAACCGGAGCTTATCTTCTCATTTTTTAAACGTCCAGCTGATAACACTACCGACCTAACAACTCGAACAGACCCTACACTCCGATGCTGTAACTTATTATGCCGGAAGAAAAGCATTTTAGTTATACATGCAAAAATATTCATTAACAAGTTTATTTAAAAAACGTCCTCTTTAACCAAATTCCGCGATTGCTAAAATTTCAAAAATACTTTGCACATTTGAAAAATGATAAAAATAGCAAATTACAACTAGCACTCGCCCGAGGCCCGATCAAATACTGCATAATTCAGTCTTACCCCCAAAATAAGACTTCCTGTAACAAATAAAAAAAGAAAATTAGATACTTATTCATACCTGATAAAAAATTTTGGAATGAATAATTTTTAAGTTGCATTCTTTTCAATTTACACACGTAAGCTTGGATATTGTTTGCAACCGTCATTAATAATTTCTCATGTCAGAATAGTTGTTCGAATGTTGGTTTTATATTGAAAACGCAGTAAATAGATTTAAAAATGGTATTAGAAGTGGGATAATCAAACTCACTACACGACGCAATGATCCTGTCGCGCATTATGATCAACGCGATCCAATCAGCCACCCAAGTCAACAAATATGTAAAAACCTCTGCATTTTCAATGAGTGAGTACCGATCCAGCAAAGAATTGACCATAAAAGATTATTCTGAACAATTTAATTGGACTCTTTAGTTCTCAAAAATTCCAGACGACGAGCATGGTAATTATGCACGAGTCCCCATACACGCCTAATAATAGTCAGTCATTTGCCCCCGAAAGTCTTTCTAAATTGATTTAAAAAAGACGCCTATCGAGCATTTCGACTAAACCAAAAACAAATATGCTTAAGGTATTAAATTCGGAAAAATTAAATAGTAAGAAGACGAGACAGTAACAGTTTGCCCCACGTTTAAAACAAGACGCGACCCATTGTGACTATGACGAATTTCTAGATAGAGCTGTACCAAACCAGCAGATATGCAAAAGATGGAAGCCAAAGTCGACGGTCGTACTTTGAAAATGGAGCTTGAAATCGGGGCACCGGTTAGCGAAAAAACCCTTTGTTCTATTAAAACCAGATTTTTGTTTCAGAAATCCGATAGACAATTTACCAACTATACTCGCCACAAAATTAGTTGTCTTGGCGGACTTCCTGTTCAAATGACGTTGGGGGAAAAAAGAACACTTAACCGTTACGTCGTGAAAGGGAACTTCTATTGGTCTATTACTAGGGCAGGATTTGACCCACGCGTGCTTTCTATGGTGCAGCAAACATTCCCGCAATTTGGCACCGACGCATGGATGCTGTATTTGGTACAATATCTTCCAAAGCTTAGGCACTTATTTGATGGTGTGGTGATCTATGCTGAAAATTTAGGGAATCTATTGGAAATTATCGATCTCAACTTGGAACGAATCAAGTCGCACAGGCTTCGTCTCAACCGAGAAAATGCGTTTTCGAACGACATCGATTTAATTTTTAGGACACAGAATTGATGCACAAGGTATTAATAAATCAGACAAGTACATCCAAGCTATTCGTGATGCTCCAAAACCGACTTCGCTTGAGAAGATGCATTTTTTAGGCAAGACGACTTATTACAGTTCTTTCATTCCAGACTTGGCACCCAGAAATCGCTCTCTGGGCAATATGCTCCTCAAAGAGTCCTTAAAATCTTAAAATGGACACCAGAAACATAAAAAGCGTACATGAACATCAAAAAACACTTATATCCCCTCAAATACTTATGCCTTTCAGGGAATCCAAGAATGGAAAAGTAAATCCCCGCACCATAGTTTCTCGTCTGGGCGACTTTCAGTATGAAATCGGTTTTTTTTTCGGAAAACGCTTCCAAAGACATACAGGGTATACACCGACAACGTTTGACAGGTGATGGAAAACGCAATTTAAGAAAAAAATCGAATAAAAAAATTTCTGAAAAGGCTTTGTGTTTGATATACAGGGTGCTGAAATTGAATTTAAAAAAAAGATTTTTTATGACTATTCGTAAACTATAAAGAAAGATATCAATGTAAAATTTGGTGGGAATCATAACGGCATAAGGTACAATAAAAAAAGTAATGGGGGAGTTTCCAAAGTAGCTGTGGCGCGCGTTGGGGTAATGCACACCCACCCTTTTTAATACAACTTTTAGGCCTGTGGATTTTTAGACAAAACTAAGACGGTTTTGTAACCTCTAATTCATTCTAAATAAAATATGTCTCTTTGAAGTTTGCCGTAAAACGACTCATTCGTCCCTAAAAATTGTTTTTTTGATTGAAAAACACTACACCGCCATTATTTTGTGAAATTACAAAAATGTTATTGAAACTGACAATACTTGAAAAGTGATGGAAAACAATTTTAAATACTTTTTTCGCATAAAATATTTCCGAAAAGGCTTTGTTTTTGATATACAGGGTGTTGAAATTGAATTTTAAAAATGATCCTTAAAAATTCAACTGCAACACCCTGTATATAAAAACCAAAGCGTTTTCGGAATTTTTTAATTCGAATAAAGTATTTAAAATTGTTTTCCATCACTTTTCAAGTGTTGTCAGTTTCAATAACATTTTTGTAATTTAACAAAATAATGGCTTTGTAGTGTTTTTCAATCAAAAAATTAAGTTTTAGGGGCGAATGACTCGTTTTACGGCAAACTTCAAAAAAACATGTTTTATTTAGAATTGATTATAAGAATCCACAGACCTAAAAGTTCTATTAAAAAAGGAGGGTGTGCATTACCCCCAGCGCACGCCACTGGTGCTTTAGAAACCTTCCGATTACGAAAAAAGTTTTTAAAATTCCATTTTCTATCATCTGTCAAACGTTGTCGGTGTATTTCGAGGACACCCTTTATATACCACATCTGAAGACAACGAATCCTTACTCCAATAACGATATCCATTTACCAAAAAGTCCTCACTTCGAGCAAACAAGGCCTTTTGAACGAACACACGTTTATGGAAAAAGTTAAAGTCAAGTTTATTTTATCGTTAGCACATTATTGGTGTTATGGGGAAAAATCTGTAAAACAAAAGTTGACAAAAGTGATTTTACATTAAAATGGAAATATTCACAATCAGAAAAAAAATAAATAAGACAAGAAATGGAAATCAAAAGGTACAGCAATAATAAGAAAAAAGTCTTGGTACAAATAACACAATTACTTACAACTACATAGGCACGTTATATGAGTATTTATGCATTATATACATGGCTAGTTAAATAAATGTAAACTATAAAAGTTCCTGAAACCTTGAAAAACTTATAGAAATGCCTATTTAATAAATAATAAGAAAACAAATACGGTTCCAGTTAAATTAAAAAAAATGAACACATATAACACATCCTTAAATAACACCCAGTGTTTTCAAGCATTTAAAATAAATTTTAAGTTATTTAAAAAATCATTAAAAACCACTTTAAAGTAAGCCATTGTTCGTTGAATTCAGTTAAAGTAGATCTAAATTATACCAGTTTGAAAAGATTCACCTAGCTATCCTCTATATCAGAGGTCCCTAAACTTTTTTGTTTCAAAGACTCCTTGACATGTTTTTCGGTTTTTGGTAGACCCCTTGCTTAGCTAATATTAAATTTTTGCAAATTTGTCAACTTCAAATGTGTTTTTAACAGCTGGTATAGTACTACCCAATTGTAAAGATTTAAATCTCTAACTGTAGTAAAGTGTAATGTGAAAAATTGAAAAAAGCACGCGTCAAGTTTATACATTTAATAATTAAATATCCGTAATAAATAATAATAAATTTAGCGCGTCTATTTAGTTACATTTTTCAAATCTCCTAGGTTACTGCTGTCCAGTTTGTTTCTTTTTTTGTTAGGGGATTGCCAACAATGCTGAAACCCCTTTCACTAGGTATGACGATGGAAAAGCCATTAAAAATTTTCTTGCGATACTCCATAATACGGGATAACTAATAGGTATGTCTTTTTGGAGCCAAAATAGCTGATATCCGTTTCTAAACTGTATCTTACATTCTTCATTAATGATCAGTTCTTTTTGTAATATGTCGTCCGTTTCTTGATTGTTACCAAATGATTTATTTTCTACTGTGGTATTACAGTAGTTAAAAAATTACGACCTGCTTGGGTGAGATCCACTATCATGGACTCGAATTTACATTTCTTTTTTCGTTAACATGGACCCCTTGCAGGTCATCGTTGACCCCTGGGGGTCGATATAGGATACAGACCATAATGGAAGTCAGTGCTCTATATTATATGTAAGAACATAATAAGTTGCGTGTTCAGTAACTTAGATACAGAATGGTGAATATGAAATTACCACGTTTTTATAATAAATATAGTAAGAATAATTTTTTAAATTTTAAATGTTGGCGCCAGAGACGAAAAGTAACGTGGCTGATTTACACCGCGTGAAGCGTGAAGCAGCCATCTAGCATCTAGCCATTTGGCCACTTGTTTCGTTGTTTCGTCGTTGCGGCCGTGGTGTGGAAGGTTTAATTAATTGCTAAACATTGTAAGTATATGTAAATAACGTAGTTTCGCATTTAGCTTTACTTAGAAGATGCGAATAGTAGATCTTACAAAAATGTATAACCTACAGGACCTATAACTTTAATGAATTAACACTTAAAGTTATTATGACCATACTTGTGTTGATAAACAGTTATTTATTACATTGCTTTGACCGACTGACTGCAAAATAGCCGCCAAACCTAAAGTACATTCTTAAAATGTCCCATATAGGTAGGCAGGTAATTTAAAGATAAAAAAATTTGCAGTATTTCATCAGTGCGTATTGTTTACGTCGATGTAGGTTATATATGCGTATGTCCTCTTTGTAGTGTGATTAACTGACTATGATTGGGAGATTGGGTTGATAGCATTTATTAATTATTTGTAGCATAATTTACACATTTAGATTTGGCAACATTGACTACTGCCTTGTACCTGGTTATATTGGCAACGTCGCACGCTGCGTTCAGCTTTGTAGTTCGTATGGTAGTTCGGTTTTCGGTTGGTGTTTGGTGTTTGACGTTTAGTAGATTAAGTGCTTCATGGTTTTTTTAATGTGAATGTAATTTCGAAGTTTCACAATGATGTGAAAACACCCGTTAGTCAATGTATTTGTATGTTTTCGTTTGTTAACATCAACTTAATTTGGTAACCTGTAGATACCATAGCTTGTCAAAAAGTTTTAATATCGGCTTGTATAAGAATCTGTTCAAAAATGAAAACATACAAGGATTTGCATTTAGCCACAAGCATTGAAGCCTTGAATGCTTTGGCAGCAAAGGTAGATTACAATAAGAATATCAGAAAATTCGATCAGTAAGTATCAGAAGGGTTATTATTCTGTTGTCGCACCTTCATTGTTTTGGTTTTTTTAGGTTAGTACGATCTGCAACTAGTCTTTCGAAACACATCTACAGCGATCCTCTAGATGAGGAAATGACATATATTTATATTGTTAGATACTTGACTCTGTACAATCATATACGTAAAATGATAAATGATGACAAATTCGTCAAACTGCGTTTTGAAAAAGACGTATGTAAGGCCCAGATTCAACTTGAAGAAACAAAGAAGAGCTTGATGAGACGTTATGAGAGTCTCAAGAAAGAGAAGATGTCTGAAGAAAAACCAACGATTGTTGTGCCACTGGTAGAAGAACAGATTAATACCTTTGGCAACGGTACGTATTGAACATTGTTCCTAATAATGTAACACGGGATTTTGTTGCCTTTGGTCTGTATTTGGAATTGGTGACAAAACCATTTCTGAATGCTGATCATATGATATAAGCAGAGTAACATTTGTGATCTAACTGTTTCTCCACTATAATCTCAAAATTCATGTTCTTTGTGCCATCAAGTGCATGTAGTACATTTAGAAAAAGTTGAAAGCTAGTTGTTTGACTAGACTTGCTCATTTTTGAGGTTGTTTTGAATGAGTTTTCTGTTACTGAAAAAGTTATTAAAGTCTTTTGTGTTGTCGGCTAAGAAACTTATACTACATTGCACAGTAACTGATACATCACTAGTGTAAGAAAGGAACAGCAGTACAAAAATTAATCCAAAATTAAGTGCCTTGAATTGGAGTCAAATTACGGCTTCAGTAGTACAGCATAACATATCATAGTTTAAATTTAGAACCTATTATCACCGCAAATTTCAAATAATATTTTTAATAACAGTAACATATGAATGTTATTTCAGATATGTTCGTTAACTGTCAGCAAGTGCGGGATGTGTGKTTGCATGGCGGGAACATACTCATCATGGATGCACGTCCCAGCAAAGATTATAAAGACTCCCATTTGAAGTCCATTGAAAATACTAACATTCCAGCTGAAATCATAAATGTAGGGTAAGTGCTTTGCATTTAACATGCACATGTTTTGTTATTTCTTTATTTATGTTGTAATAAAAACAATATTTTATTGAGTTGGCATTTTAAATCAAACGATTGTTGATTAAAGTTTGTTTTTTATTCATACTGTTTACACACATAGCACAACAGGTTGAAAAACACAATGATTTATTCTTGGTAGACTTCATCTTGCAGAAGAGTATAGAGTAGTTTTTTTGGAAGTCTGTATCTTCGTGGCACATTTGGGATAGATAAAATTGCATAATAATAATAACAATTATTATTATTATTTAATTTATTGGTCCTATCATTTGGTAAATATGTGCACTTGAATGAGTATCCTTACAACTAGACTTTTAGCCAATTTGTATGTGATTGATGTTTACTTTGCTGTCTGGTGATTTCTAGATAATTAACACTTGTCAAATGTAGTCTAAGTTTATTAAGTCAGTGTGTTAGATGGAATCCATGGTTTTACTTAATGACTGCTCATGTGATGTAGCTATGATACAAACAGAGCAATGTAAGAGTATGAGTGCTCACGATACGTATTTATAACTATTTTACTTGTAAGTAATCTTATAAAAGTAGTTTACGATTAGGGTAGTAACTGTAAAAGTACGAGTAAAAAGTACTAGTACTTTCACAAACTTAACGTGATAATTAGGCTTTTTAGAGCATGCGAATTTTGAAATGGCCGTCGAAAGGCATACAACAACAATGCAGCTTCTAACGCTTTGTTGTAGGAACCCCATTACTTAATACTAACGTCAGTCACTAGAGCTGGGACATTCGATTCAAATCGAGCAATCAATCATGTATATTTGAATCATTTAAATCGTTACATCTGCTCAAAGACAGTTGCAAGGTTACGGTTTGTCCCGTAACCCGTAGCTGTAGCAGTCATCTATTACCTAATCAGTAATTATTATGGTTTGATATTTGCAGATAATTATTATACCTCTGTTTTATACCTATTTTTCACAGAATATGCAAAATTAATAAGAATATCCTAACCATGGTTCATGACACGGTACCAATAGTCGTTTACTTGCGAGTATAGCTTTAATATTCGCTGCAAATCACAATTCTAAACAGGTCTGTGTCGTTCTTGTAGAAATGAAAACAGGTAAAAAAAGTCCTACATCCCACACTTCTCAAACGGCACAGGTCAGTTTTTCTTAATTGATTTAGGGTTATTCTTATGGATCTTGAATTGAAAGTGAAGCAGTCCACGGTTTCATTCGGGCACTCAGAAGCTACATATATTCAAGAACCTTTTTAGTTGTACCATATTAAGTAATTTGGCAGTTTACCGTAAACATTTTGCTTAAAATTCCTGTGTTCCTTTTTACACAGCAGCAGACCTCCAGTTACCTATAGAACATACATGTGTATTCGACACCAAATGAATGAACTGATGTATAGTTGACATCCATTGTTTAAATCCTTATTGACGGTTTGTATAGTTTTTCTGATTGTAAAAAGTAGGACTATTGGTTTGTAATTTTATGGGATAGGTGTATTGAATATCTGCAGTATTTAAATATTTGTTAATATTTTTGTTGTTTTTTTGAGAAGTACACATACTTCGCTGCACATCAGGTATTTTTAATGGGTGGGAAAATAATTATTTAAATGATTTTTCCACCTTTTGTTTGCCATGTTTTGTTTTAATTGTTGTGTTTCTTTAGACATCCATTAATGGATACTTCTTGGAAGCCATCATCGAGCAACAGTTCTAGAAAAAATTAAAAATCCCTCAAAATAAGAGGAAAAGCTGATTGGCTTGTGCATAATGTCCACCGATTTCATTTTGTTTAGCTGTGTGGTTGGCATTAATTGGATGAAAAATTCTTCAAATATCATTTTTCTGTTATCAGCAATGAGAACAGCTAGTGTATTTAATATTATTGTATTTTATACAGTGGTTATTGTAATGAGATATTTGTCTGAACAAGTTTTTTTCTTTTACTATCGCTAATGATAATTGTATTGATGTTTTATTTGTATTTTGTGTATTATAAACTAATAATGTTTTTTTTGTCTCTGTCATAACTTTGTCGTACAGTGCACTCCCCCTTATATCAAAGCTTGTTGTACAGAGGTGCATTTGGAGTATCAGATTGATAGAGTGAATTTAATCAGGGGATGCAGATAAAAGGTATTATCGAGGTATTCCTAAAGTAGATACATTAATTTGTTCTGCCAGCATTTTCAACATAGTCATATATTTAATTACTTTTTATTATTATTACACTTCTAAATACATAAATTTTATTGCTTGTCTTAATTATTGTATTTTTATTCGCTACGAGGGTTTGCCAATCGTCCTGGATTTGGATAGACGTCCTAGATTAAAGGAACCTTCTGAAGACCTCAGAAAGAGAATATATGTATATCCTTTATTTTTAAATAAAGTATCAAAAAATTGCATTTTTGCACTGTCACAATTTTGAAATGTGTTTGTTGTCTGTGGCTGTTTCATGGAATTTCTAAACAGTAGTGACTGATACATCGAACAAGTATAGGGTGTCCAACGGCCATTAATTGGAAGGTCCTGTGGATTTGGATACTATTGTTTGTGTCCTTTCTAAGGCCTGGAAAAGGCGCTATATGTCCTATATTTCATTAACAGATGGTATAATAGTTTCTATATCGTAGGCTCATGACTACCTGCGATTTTTCTCTTCAGAGATTGTTACGGATTATAACGTATTCAAAATCACTGATTTTAATGTTCAGTTTACGTTTCAAACTGTTCTTAAAGAAAAATAATGCTAATGTAATTGCCTGGTCCTTTTTTGTTCTCTCTGCTTCTGGATTTTTAAACCATGTGTCCTAGAAATCATATATATAAAATATTGCCAGCTTTTTTTTCAAATATAATGTTAGTAGTTAAGGAATTTCGGGGACATTTTGTGGATGTCTAACAATCGGGAATAAACGTTTTTTTAATTTTATTGAACAAATTCATTTCGAAATCTAAAAAAATGCTAAATGGATAACATGATTTCTATTGTATTTAGATTTGGAAAATGTTGATTGGGATGGAGCTTGAAGCCTAATCTTCCATCACATAAACAAGCACCTCAAGGACTGCACTGTCAAGCCTGGCCAGTCAGCATTTTCCAAACCAGGCAATTCAATAAATGCATGCCGAATACAAAAATTTGTTTTGAACCTATTTCGAAACCGTTGTTTTTTCCAATGTCCCTGAGAGATAATGTTTGCTAATATTTAATTTTGCATGTTATTCAGGGTGGTCACGTTCTGTGAGACACATTGCACTAACTTTACTTACCCACATATTTTGAAATCCCTGGTCTGTAAAGTCTAAAAATGCAAAATGTAGTGAATAGTTTAGCTCAAMATCAGAAWACTTCAAAGCAATATAATATATATCAATTAGTATTTTTGTATGTATATGCAGTGAAATTTCTCGTTCTCATTTACGTTTTGTGAAGCTTTCCCGCTGGATATCAGCTGAAGGACAAGGAGGGCTAAGCTGTTTTATTTGATCTTTTTTAGAGACAACTATCCACATAATGCACCTAAGACTACAAACTAACAAATCTACTATCCACAGCTACAGTTACAATGAAATAATTAGGTAACTCACAACATTTCAGCTACCGCATCTACACGAGGCAGTAGTCTGTTGCCCATCGCAAAGCCAATACTTATTTTTTTCATGCACTTTTATTACCTTTCTTTTGTCACTATATAAATATATTGGTTCAATTATAGTATAGGAAATTAAAAATATCCATAACGCATACTATGTGCCGGACCTGTGTATATGGATCTTTTTTTAATGTTTTTATGACATTACAAAGAGGAGGCAGTGTGATGATTATTATGCTAAAACTGCTTGCTATTATTCAACAAAGCTTTTCTAATGTTCATTTTAACAGACTAGTTATTCTGACCACAGTACATTTGTGGTTTTAATATGTTAGTCTGACATTTTTTTGCAAATTTCTATTGTCACTTATTGATGTGAATATGGACAGAAGAGAAAAATACATTATTATTACTGGAAATCATTATATATGTATAATTATTAAATGATTGGCAACACTGACTTAATTAATAATTGTAAATTCACATGTTTGACGCTTGACAAAGTAATTCTTGAAAGGAAGTGTAAATAAAGGAGTACAATCCATTGGCTGTAAGTAAAGCAAGATTTGCTTGTTATTATTATGTTATGCCATCTATTTTTCATGGCATTTTGATGCTCTAGTAGCAGGACATATTCAATGATTTAATTGCGTAGGATGATTAGATACAAATTGCTACTACAGCTATATAAACAATTATATCAACCACAACTGGTTGGGGATAATCTATTAACAAATAAAAAACGATACCACATTAGATTTGTTTCTTTTTAGATTATCAGCTCATCGCCTTGGTTTGGACATTCCGCCAGAGAGTAAATCGAAGTGGGATAAACGTGATACCTATGATGTTCTGGTGTTAATGGACTGGAATACAAATCAGGAAACATATCAAAATTCCAAATTGCATAAGCTTATGATGATCCTGATGGAGGTATTGTTGATTTTAATTTTTAAAATCCATAAATTTGTCTAGACTTTTTTCATGCATGTCATATAGTAAAGAAGGGGACCCAAAAGAAGCATTTATCACGATTTGTAGTTTATCACTCTTTCAAGTTTGGTATTAAGAAGGGAACATGTCAGTTACTGTAGAAGCAGTCATGGTGAGATCATTGCTAAATAATACTATTATTTTTCTGATGTGGACATGTATTTCTTCCCGTTTGGGGTTCAATCTGTGCCCTACTATCTTAAAAAGTGCCATCTAGTGGTGTCAATATGTATTATGTTTAATAGCTTTAGCGGTAAAACAACTCTTTATACACGGCTTTAAGTACGAAAGTATACATCTGTCTCGGTATGAACACGGATGCAAATACATGTCCATAATTTTCATGTGTAGATGTTTACATTTAAAAATCATGCTGAAGAAGTGCAAATTCCAAATTGCACTAAGGAAACGACTTATACTGTTTTTCACTGTATCAGAATGAAAAAACTCATGAACAGCAGATAAAACCAGTTTGTGAAGCATGTCCTAACCTAGCATTTAGGTAAAACTCTTAATATTTGTGGAAGACGTTTCAGACAATCAAATATCGTTGCGTTTGGTTTAGTGTAAAGTAAACCAACTTAACCTGAGAGAGCAAATAACATGTGAGCATTATCGCATTAACACAATAACATTTGCTATAATGCATCAGAAGTGTCCACATAAATAATAAGGGTGTTTCGAATATAGAGCCCTCCCACAATTTTTTTGGGTCCTCCTTCATATTTCATTAAATAATTTATAAAATGGAACTTGAAATTGTAATGTTCACTACAGTGGGATCCGAACACTACATACACAGAAGAGCCTAAGGTTTTGAATGGGGGATACTTAGAATTCCTACAGATGTATCCAACGCTATGTTCCAACCCTCATGTAATTTATAATGTAGTGAATCGAGACCTAGATGAGATTCTCCTGTTAGATGAAATTGAATATCCTTCTGAGGGCGGCGATCCCATATCCACACTTAACAAGGGGAATCCTCAAGTCGATATCGTACAACCTCCTTCTCCAACAAAAGACCTAGAACACCAAGAATCAAGATGTCAGATCTTGGATGAAGAGAGGACTGTCACTGTCGAAAAACAGGAGGTTGAAAAGGAGTTGTTGACGGCTGAAAAGTTGTGGAAGACCCTCCATGCTGCTCTGGACATTGAGCAGAATGAAAATAAAAGAGCTGCCTTGCTAACTCAGGAAAAAGCTATCACTGATACTATTCAAGGTCTGGAGGACCTACAGAATGATCTGAACAATAGGAAGTATGAACTGGCCAAGCGTTACTCTCAGTTTGCTGGGTTTATGCCAAGTCGTGAGGACTCAAACCAGGACTTCGCCAAACTCAAGGAGATCCAGCAAATAGAAAAGGAAAGCGAAAAGAATCACAAAATCATAGCTGAAATGGCTGCTGACCGACAGAGATTGCTGGAATACGCTCGGTCGCAAAAGCCTCAGTTAGGCCCAGTATCTGACGGAAAAGATGTTCGAACTATATTGAAGCCTCAAGTTGATCGTATGACAAAGCCGTCGTATAACCGAGGAGTAATCGATATCAACGAAATGCCTATTAAAACAGTGGTACAATTTATATTTTTACTTTTTATATCATCTCTAACATGTAAATTACTACGATTCCTTTTCAGGCTGACGGACTGGTTGGTTTAAAGAATATTCGAAATACTTGCTATATGAATGCCTTAATACAATGTATCAGGCACGTGCCCGAACTCATGCATTTATTCTGCTCGGGCAATTATGCCCGTCACGTTGTACGCAAACCAGATGTAATAATTAGAGAGCTGGCTGTTCTTGTGCGCCAGTTGTGGACCACCACGCAAAAATCAATTAAGCCAGATGAATTTTATTCAGCCATATGCAAGGTTAATGCTACCTACCGCAGAGGTAACCATGAAGACTGTATGGAATTTTTCCTTTTCCTATTTGGCCAACTGAGTGATGACTGTGCCACTGAACTGGAGGCATCAAATATATTGACACCCGTGCAGCTGGCATGGGTAGAGCAGCTCCAGGGCAAGACTTCTTACTTCATCGAACAGTTTTATCATCAGGTGAAGGTACTTTACCTTTGCTTGCGGTGTGGTAAGAAAACTCTAAAATTCGAAACTGAGAATACTGTGATGTTGTGCTTGAGCGATGATGGTCAAGAAGCCTATGATTTGGATGACTTAATTAATGATTACCTTAAGTATGAAACACACTCACATTTAATGTGCTCCAGATGTAAGATACCGGTGAGCTGCACCAGAACTATTTCATTGCAGCCAAAGATCCTGGGCGTCATTCTGAAAAGGTAATATTTGTTAAGGCCATTTGCACAAAGCGTGGTTAACCCTGGTTGGTATAGTGTATCTTGCAATATTTCAAAATAATTATCGTAATAAGTAGTAAAACTGAACTGACTCAGGGGAATTTACAGATAAAATACAAGCAGGCAAATTTAACTAAACAATTAAATGACACTAGATAAATTCCAAAAATTACTACTAATAAATATACACAATAAGAACAATTTAAATTAAATTACAAATAAAATTATGCTTATAGTTAGGCAAATTTTACATAAATTTACAAATGAAAATTGTTACGACTTGCGATATTTACTTAGTTATCAAAGTCGAGTTCACTATCGCTACCATTATCAGCATTAACAGAAATAACAAATTGCTGGATGTCAAGTTTGAGATAAATATCTTCAACTCTTATTACGATTCACACAGTTTGTCCAACTTTGATCAGAAATGCTGTTAATCTGTGTGTTAATTAGTTCTGCAACACTACTGCTTAATGTCAGAGCAACATTGAATTTACACACTTTTTTTTTAACTTCACTCCACATTAGTCTATCGGATTAAATATACAGTAATATGGAAGTAAAGTTAAAACCATATATGATGCTATCAAATCACACACAAACTTTTTTTTTAAACTTTGCACTGATAACACTTCTAATTGTTCTTTTTTTTTGTAATTACTTTCTTTAAAATATGTCTTTTCAATACATAAATTGTATTGCCTTTGTGGTGCTGGGAGCTATTGGGAATTTTGTGAAGTTGTCTACTGTGATAGGAAGGATTGTCCATAGCAATAACACTCTTCAGTAGTATTTTTAGTTGCAATTGGTTTTTGAATCATTCCTCATACAATTTTGCTGCCGTATCGTCATAGTAATGCAAACTTGTAAGATTGTTTTTTTCCTGACAAAAGTGTGTCAGAAACCCAGCCATTATAAGGTCCCAGCTGGTGCTGTGGTGCAGCACTTGTTAGAGTTATCAGTCCATCCTTTTGATATAGTGTTGTGGGTGTCAAATCATGTTTCATCCAAATAAACGATATGTCGAAATTGTTTAATTTTTTCCACATATTCATTACATAAATCTGCATGCATGAACCTTCCATAAGTGTTTGCCATGTATTAATAATTTTATATTTGAACCCCATTTTAGAAAGGATGTGCTATAGTTGTCGCTCTTTAGCATATTAGATATCAGGTTCATCCATTCTGAATCTCGAGCAAAGTATCAATGGTGCCAGCTGCTCGCTGCACATAGCATATACAGTTTGGCGAATTATATCTCTTTTCATGTGGTCCATACATTTAGAAATGCCCTTACCAGACCATGTTTTTCTTTCCAGTATAGGTTTCTTTACGATGTCCCATAATGTTCATTTCGACACTTTAGTCAAATGGTGAGTTTCGTTTATAGCCCCCCTTTTCTCAAATTTCTTTCCAATAGAGAATTGGAAATATTTAGAACAATTTCCTTGGCATCAGATGATAAAAACTTCCTTTATGAAAAGACACCGGTAGAATCATTAGCGATGTCCTCATCACTTGCACAAGCTTCACCACACCATGGACGCCACATATTTCATATACAGTTATACAATATATTAAGTATCCTTCTTCAAGCTTGCTTGAAGTAATACAGAAATATAGGTATTACAATCGTAGGTAAGAACTGCCTTGTTTAAATTAACAGTTCAATAACACACAGAACGGTTAATAGTTTCCCGAAATTGTATCTGGAACCTGGTCTGCTTTGTTGTGGAATCTTGCAGTGTTAGAAGGGGTTGGCAATATTGTAGTTATCGGCAACTCATCATGATGTTATTTTGAAATATATTGAAACAGACCATACCAAGCGTCAATAAGCCACACTTAAAATGAACATAACAGCGTGTTAATCGAGGTTTAACCAGGGATCGGGTTAACTATGCTTCGTCCAACCGGCACTTAAGACTTACACATATACTTCACTTGTTTATTTAGGGGTTCCAAATCGAACCGAAGGAGTGGTAGTAAGAGCACGGAAAAGAATGATGCACCAGTTGAATTCAAACTTGACAACCTTAAATTTGGCAAGAGCCTTTATAAGCTCTCAGGTATTGTCATGCATATTGGTACTGTTTCTGCAGGTCATTACACAGCAGCTTGTTTTAATCCTGTCGTGAATAAGTAAGTTGCCTTTATCATTTTAGCGGGGTAGTTATTGATACTGTTTATAGATGGATGGAGTACAACGATGAAGACGTCCGCACAATTAATATGAGAACAGAAGATGTGAAGTCAAAGGCTTGTATGTACTTCTACATACAAAAAAATGAGTGAAAATGTGATATGTTGAGAAGCCTTTATCTAGTCACTAAAAATTAAACTGAGATAGGTATTTTTTTAATGCTAGCATAAATGCCCTAAAATTGTAAGGTTCTATAAGAAAATATTACTTGTTAATGTTCTTTGTGAAGTTTCGTTTCATTCCAAAACTCATTTGTATACTCTGATGTTTAAGTGCAATAAAAGTTGATTACTACTACATACATGCTTTTATTTGCAAAAAAGTACAAATTGTAATACTGATACATGGAATCCTGAAGCTCTTAAAGGTTAGGTAATAAAACATACAGGGTGTTTGAGAAAAATTGCTTAAAATTATTCCCAGCAGGAAATAAATTTAATTTAAAAAACCCAAAGTGGAAAGTACACACATATAGAGGCTTTCTATCATACAATTTTAATGTAGGTCTTTCTAAAGCACCCTGTATATTACAGGAGTGGATCCAGACATTTTTTTATGGAGGTGTACTGATAAAAAAGTGTATACTCGTACAAAAAATACCAGATATGCTGAATTGCCATTTAAATTTCGTTCATCACATATGAATTAGTGGAATATTACGATAAAGGATCTGTATGTAGCATCCAAGAATCAAACACTAACCTGCACTGATATCAAGCTTAAAGCTCACATAAATAGGTACTTCGAATTTAAATTTGGTGGAAATACAATACTATATTCACACCAAGGCTCTGCTCATATTTGCAAAATCATGATATACTAACGAGATGATAAGACATTTGAAAAAAAGCGATAGGTCAACAAATTTTTGTATAGATTAATATGTATATGGTTATAAAAACATATAGCTGTGGTAAAATATCTTACTACTGTAGATAAGGGTAAACTAAATTGTATKTYACATGCAATGATGTAGAAAACTTTTTCAATTAATATTTTTTCCTACAAAAAAGTATATAAAAAGAACTACTTTGATGAATGACTAGACAAAAATGTCCGTCTATACTATACCTACCATCTTTACTGTAAAAAAAATAGGTTTTTGTTAGAAACAATAATATTTACATATATATGGGATGGGCTAAGTGAATACATTCCGTCCATAACTCTATAATCATTAAAAATACAGAAAATTTTTTTATAGTCTTTTGAATCCAACCTAAAATTATTTTCAAAGATGGCCAACTACCAGCTGTACCACCCAGTGTGCACACATATGTATGTTATATAACTCAGAAAGCACAATCAAATTTTAAAGTTATGTTACTCTTTTACGTTTATTATATATCTCTATGCTAAATATGAAGCACTTCTCTCAAATGTAACTATGAAATATTTATGAAATGTTTCGGAAGCATATTGTAATGTATCTAATATGTGCGGAGTTAACCTTGTTAAGTTTATATTTATGTTGCTCGCAAATGCTCTCAGAGATGTAACGATGTGACATATTATTTATATAATGATATACATGAGTTAAGCGAGTTAAAATTATTTGTTATATTGTTATTTGTTTCATATTTCCAATATCACTAAGATATCAACGTGTAAAAATTGTTTAATATGAAAAAAAAATAATTTTAATTAAACTCATTATTGCCAGAATATAAGTAATGGTCTATACTATACATATTACAGCTGCATAAGTGTAAAGTATAACTTAGCTATTTTATATTTATTATGTTTTAGGAATATAGTTAAAATGCTATTTAACATTTCACAAATTTTATGACAAGGTACATATAAATAAAGAACATTGCTGATATGAGACGTGTAACCTATTTATTATATATATTATATGGACTCTGCTACGTTACGATGATGTACCATAAATATAATAACGTTCGTGGTCTATACCCACGCAAGCGCAGATTTGCGGCTTGCGAGTTTTGTAGGTTAGGGAAAAAGAAGTAGGAAGCGCGAGATGGTGAGGTGCACTTGTCTGGTTGTGATAGTTTATTCGATTGTTTTATTAGGATTATTCCCAAGCTTCTTCAAAAAGGTAAGTTATTCTTAAAAAACATTGAGCTTTCATGAGTATGCATTATTGCAGTGCTTCAACGTTTTAGTATTCAACGTACGTATAACTTTTTATTTGCCGCGTTTTGTGCAGTAGATCAGTTGTTTGGCTTCAATGAGAATTGTTGACTTTATGCTTAGTTTGATTGCACTAACGTTTTGTTTTTCGTTATTTCAGAAGTTGTACAAACAGTTTATTTAAACAGAACTGGAGTCGAATTTGAGCAGTGGTTGTTGCCTTTACCAAAACTCCATTTGCAGAGGGAAAAATAGTTGATTATGTATATACCGAAGAATTATTACATTATTATTATTACTTATGTCAGTATTTTGTATAAGAGATTTTGTATTTATTTTATATACTAATAGATTTTTGTTAGCGAATGTAATTTTGTGAATAAAGTTTATTTTGGAACTAGTTCTTGTTTATATGTATACCTATAAAGTATTCATATATGGCAGTTATGAAATAGTGAAGAACATCAAAGGTACAAGTGCATTTTCAAATTAGTAATACCTAGAATTTATTTTATTAGTATGTAACTTGACCTAAATGAAAAGTATATGTTACACATATATTACCTTTATATATCTGATACATTACAGTTTTACTTCTCTGATATATTAAGCAGACCTCAACATGATGCTGACATTGGAAGGATCACAAATGTTACATTCTGTGTTAAAAAACACATTACATTATTAGACAATGTTTCCTTTGCTATATATCATACATGTGTATGCTACAAAACTGTAATCACTGGGCAGGAATGCACATTAATTTTCTTTTTTATTATACGTTTTACCCACATATTAGGACTAAAAGGCGGTAGAGTAAGAAGTTATTACAAATTTTGTGAAAAAAGTTAAACTAAAGGAAAACCATTTTCAAGTTATGGTAGGATCCCTAGTCAATTTTTTTTGTTACTTTGGTGCCAAGATCTATTATTTTAAACCTGGGTGTGCTTCTCTTTTGATGCTGGCAAATCTGTCACTCACTGAATTAGTTTATATGATCATATTCTTGGGAAGTGTAAGCAGAATTCAATAGCCTCAAGATTTACTCATTGCTTTCCTGCAACTGCTAAAGTGATTTTTTAATTGCCAAAAACAGTAATTTGAAACTAATTACCAATGTAATTGATTGAAAGCGAATTTAATTTTGCATTTGAAAGTACCATTCCATTTAAAAATTTTAGATATTTGTTTTGTCGGCTAGAATAGGTAAAAGTTTAGAATCAGTAATTTGCCCAAAAATAATTTTAGGTTTAGTTATCAAAAATTCAAGACTATATATTAAATAGTTTTTATTGTTTTCAATACCTATGCAATGCGCATGGCTCTTTCAGCACGTGTTTGTTTGCATATTACAGTTTAATTCTGGTTATGTACCTAAACATTTTCCCTGAGTTCCTCCTGTGGATCTACCACTGTAATAAGTATGTGACCTCATATGTTGCTAATGGTAATGTATACAAAAAATTAACAAAAAAAAACACTAACTTGATACATATCAGAACATTTGCGATCACTGAATGGTTTTACTGATGGAACACCAATTAATACTGACATGTCTGGGAAGACTAGTTTGATGGCCCACAGAAACTGATTCTGGAAGCCACAACCCAGCTGTGAAACCATTAGTGTTCACAATAACTACTACTTAAATTGCACAGCATTTATATGGTGGTTGACAAGTACTTTGGACTAGGACAATTCTTAAAGCACCAATTATGTAATTTTCATCAACAAAAGAAAATATTTTTCTAAAGCAAATACTTTATAAAAATATTTTTTTTTCGACGACAGTAACATCACAATTTAAAGCCAAAAAAAGGCACATTCAACAAATACTATCTCATAATACTGTTAGTTTCATAAAATATTGAAGCAAGCAAATGAATATCACATATATGTTAGCTTCGACAAAAACAGCTGTTGCGTGTATAGTAATACGAACTGAAGGCTGTTCCTCAGTGAATACTGAAGTTGGTGTGACTTTGAGTCCACTTCCCTCAGTGAAATCTTCGTCATCTAATGGACCTATATACTTATGTTTGTCTCCGTTACATAAGTCGCTTGTGCAAAAACAATATTCAACAGCATTTGCCATTTTACAATCATGTAAACGGTGTGATTCGCAGGCACGTGAAATTATTTGATCTACAATAGAAAATATTTGTAAAATTCATTGTAACAGTTGAAAGCTGAGCTTACTTCGAACTATTGTAATGCTACAACTTCCACTAGCATTCGGAGGGCAATCTTTGGCATAAGTGTAATTGTTAGAATTAAAGTTATCACAGCTTAATGACTGCAAGCCTTCGTCACAAACAAAGCATTGTAGGGCTACTACGTTGCGCCCTAAAAATGTCAATAAAAGGTACTAACCTATAATATCTACATTTTACAGATTATCGTTAAAAATAAACTGTTACTTTTCATTAAGTTTGTTTCCTTAAATAATTTGTAATTAAGCAAAATGATGGCTACTTTGAATAAGGCAATATGCATCCAACTGGTAAATTCAAAAGATCTATCAGTTGCACATCTAGAGTGAAAATAAACTAATTACATTAATAGCTCACCCAG
The DNA here is from genome assembly GCA_025024175.1 of Rhyzopertha dominica. Lineage (NCBI taxonomy): Eukaryota > Metazoa > Arthropoda > Insecta > Coleoptera > Bostrichidae > Rhyzopertha > Rhyzopertha dominica. The sequence goes on along the minus strand of QCXZ01000086.1, from coordinate 7,296,170 downwards.
TAAGATGGGGCTGGCGAAATTAATCAATATGAAAAAATGTAGATTGCCCTGTGGTGTTGGAAACAACATTTTGTTTTCGCGTTAGTCCAAATTTTGGCAAGATTAGGCACTACGAAAAAACTAAAACACAACGGCATGCTACACCGCTGGTCGTAGACAAAGGACGCGGATACACATAATAAATTATACGGCGCATTTGTTTGTATGTTGCATATCACATCATCGTGTTTTATCCTATTCTGCTGCGATGCCATACGGTCGCATGTCGCGTGCTCCTTGCGTAATCTACTACAACGTGCTTTAGATCTCGGCAAGCATGTGGGGTTTTACACCTCCGGAATTACGCATGCTACGTTACGTTGTCTATGAATAATACTACAACTCCGAACCCAGTTTGTTTATTCACTATAACATCGCTATACATAAAATCGTTTAAAATTGAATGAGAGCCTCCCATTGTCCCATTTATCAGAGAAAATGAAAGTAGACTTAACGCCTACCTACATGCTATTTTCAAGTCAGTAATAAATGTTAAACGTGTTATAAATAAATAAATACAATTTGTTGCGCTAGAGGTTGGAGACATTTCATTATAATTACACAGCCAATTAATTACAATATCTGTTGCATCGCGCGAACCAAGATCCCATCGGTCGACTGTTTTCGTTATTTTGCCTCGTGTGAATTTGACTTCTATTGGAGTGAGTCTGTATTATTTAATGTTGGCTAGATACATGAATGGTCAGTGGATTTTATAGTGAAAATTGTATGTTAATATAGTACGATAAAACCTTATCGCCATTTCCAAAACTTATCGCATAAACCTGGATGTTAGCAGTATGCCGTACGATAATACTCTTCTTTGTGTACGCTACTGTGAATCAGTCTTTCGTCTGTATAGATACGGATGCAAAATGGTTTTTGCGGGGGTGTAGTGGAGCTAAGGGGAGTACGAGCCGAGTCTGCTTATTGTGGGTGTACGTTTTGGAATAATACTTCATGGAATAAAAACGAGGTAAGTTGTAATGATTCCATCTAGATCTGGTACATTAATATCTAACAAAGAGATTCTGCTTGTAAATGTAGTAAATATTTTGTTTTCCATATGACAGATAAATGTTTATTTACTACAAGTGCTGTGAAACGGCTCATTCATAATGCTATATACAATTTGTTTACCTTTGTGTACAAATAGTCAAAGGCGAATATATCGTGTTTCAGGTTATGAAAGAGCATGGACAAGTATCATGCTACTGCAGCTCACCATGTAAATCCCAAGGAACATCTACTTTACCTGGAAGACAAACGAGTGCAGTGATGATGTTTACATTTATTTTTATTTTGGACATGAAGCAGTGAAAACACATTCACAATGTCGAACATGGAGATGGGCGTTCGAAAGTTGCCCAAAAAACGAAAATTCGACCCATCCGAACTGGAAGACAATCAGTCTACCACCGTTTGCGTGCCAGTTTCTGTCGTACAAAGCACAGTGTCTAATGTTCCACAGTCTGCAGCCGTGGATTACTCCAGGTCAATACGCATAATTCACCCAGAAGAAACACAGCGCAAACCACAAGCGACAATAGATCTTAGTGAGTGGTGTGACCATAGAGTTCTCGCGAAACAAGGTGACTGGTATCATCCGGGAGTCATACGACAGGCAATCGACAATGATGTAAGTCCAATTTTTTTGTTTTTAACATCTGTAATGCGGTTAATGCTGAATGACCAATGTACAGATGTCATCTTTTGAAAGCTTTTGAGTATACGGGAGTTGTTGCACCATACAATGGTTATCTTGCATTATGCTATTGAGTATAATGTTCTTTACACTAACTTGCTGTTTATTATATATGATTTATTTTAATGTCACTCGTTAGTGGTAGTTGATTTGGTTAGCGTTTTTCATGGCTAACTGGCAATATTTCAAATGAGTCTGGATCTAGTCTAGAGTCTAGTTTCAATAGATAAGTCTAGCAAGAAATTAGGAAAAATTAATTTTTTTTGAAATAGCAGTTATCATTTAAAATTTTTTCTTCCACTTGTTGTTCTTGAAATTTGTTCTGTAACAGACATGATTAACGATTTGAAGAATTTTTTTTTTCATCACAAGAAGGCATTGACCTGTTGTGTCCTTCAGAGTTCAGATTACTATAACGAGCACAGATCTTAGTGAAGTGGTGATAATAAACAAAATCGCATTATTTTTCAAAAGAACAATTATATCTTAATTGCTATGAATGAATTCGTTAGGTATCACCTGTTGATATTACATATTTCTCTTGAGTTCTCTTTTTAAAAAAATTCTATGTGGCATGTATATGACTTGCAAGGGTAAACAATTCTTCACAATCTCAATTGGCATACACGGTAAGGCAGTGGTACCCAACCTTTTTGTGATGGTGAAGCTCTTGACAGTAACAGGAAAGTAACAGAACACCATTTTTGTTTACATATTGCATGTTTATATTATTGTGTAGTCTGTGTTTTCACCCACTATCTAAGGAACGCCAAGTATTTTTTTTAATTGAAAGGAAAAACAAAATGAATGGTGCTTATAGTATAATAAATAATTTTCTGTGTCTAACAAACAAATAAGTTTAAAACACAAAGTACGAGTATATTCCAAAACTAAGCTTACTTCTATGTGACCTGCAACATGCCTATGTAGAATTATTCTAGTGTGATATTTGTACATTATGACATCTGCTGATCTCAAATATTTGGTCATACGTGAGATAACGCTATGCTTTCATTTCTTCTTTTACATCATTAAGTCTTCCTGTTTTTCTAGTTTTTATATTTAGTCAATTAAAAAATTAGAATTAGAAAAAAGGAAGCAGAAAGGATCAGTAAAATGTGAAGTGCTTTTTTGGAAAGGACTCGATACTCCCCTTGTACAAAACAAAAACTATTTTTTTAAACTTTATTTTTAACATACGATCAGATGACAAAAAATTAAATCTTCCTCTTCTTGCAGTGAAAATTCTATACTACGTGTAAAACCCTCACATAATGGATTTTGTATCACTTAGCACACCACATCATCACCTTTTTTTTTTTTGAAAGAATGCCAACAATTCCTTTATGAGTTCATACACTCGACCTAACACTTTGTGTCTTGATAACCATCTCACTTCGTTATGCAAAAGTAGGCATTCATGTTTAGAGGTCTCGATTATATGTAATTGACCACAAACTACTTGCTCTAACAAGGATTTTAGATTGTTACAAAGATGTTAGAAACGAAAAATTCCCTATGTAATAAACAGTGTGTGAATATGATGTTTGGATTTATTGTTTTAGCGAGGCTAGAGAATTGTTAATAGAGCCCATCTCAGATTGATCTTTTCCTTCTCCAACATCCCACAATATATGATTTCATAAAAATAGTTTTTTTTTTTATTTCTGTATGTGGTCTAAACTGGTCGTGGTCATTTAGTATCAATCAAATTGGGCAAATCCGTACCCCAGTTTTGAGAAAAGGATCGGTATCAAAAATTAAAAAAAAAGCAATCTTGGACTATATTTGATGCGGGGCAGCAGGAATTTTTTTGTGAATTCCTCCACTTTAGACTGCATATGATGGCTGATGTAGACATTTTAAAGCCTTTTGTCCACTAAAAAAAGCCAGTAATAAACAGAATTTGTCTCAGATGGTCTAACATGTATAAACTTATTATGTTAGTAGCAAGCAATAAATCACATTCCTTTTAATGTTACAACTAATACTTACGTAGAACAAATATTATTTTCCCTCATGATAAATAAGTGACCTCCTCCCAGGAATTGGTCTTTAGCAGAATCAATAAAGTCAAAATTAGAGCAATTACACTAAATTTGATTTAATATGTCATAGTTTTTATGACTATATTATCTGATGACATTTTGCTGAGTAGTCCAGGAAGTAGTATAAAATATAATTAAAATTTATTCCCAACAGTTAAACTTTTGTCATATAATAAGTAGGTATTTAATATTAAATTTATAGCCTCTTACAGATTGTACTGAAAATATGTGATTATGAATTTTTTAATAGCTATTGATCTTGTAAGATTTAAAACGAAAAATGTAGATTGCATATCATATACCAGTTATATATAAGTAATTCATTTCAGAAATATGGATAATTTTGATTTTTTTGCTATAAAATAGAAGTAAACACTGCCAAAATATATAACCATACCACTGTTGTACATCGGGTTTTACAAAGTTATGTTATTTGTAAAAGCCGACAGTGAAAGTATTTTAAAAGCTATGGAAATTTTTGGAATATGTGCTTGTCATAGAAACTTGATATATAGTATGTATTACTATCTTGAATAAAAATCAAATGTGGTTATGTAGTTTATAAAAGATGTAAGAAGTTAATGGAATACAGGGAGTAAGTGGAATAATAGGTGGAATAAGGGGAATATTTAGTGGAATACAGGGAACAATGGAAATAAAGGAATAATAATAGTAATTTATTTACTGAACCAGTACAACATAATGGCATGTTTAATTATAAAATAAAATAGAAGGCTAAATTGATGAGGTTCAGTTAATGCTGCTTTTCAACCTAACCACACTATATTTGAAAGTGTATTTTTATATCTAAACAAGCAAGCATCGTGTTAACAATCAAGATCTAAATATAAATACAAATTTTGGATATGTTAATAAATAAATTTACATATTTCAAATGGAAGGTTTTGTAAAACCTTACCAGATAAATCCTACTTAATTAATTGTTAAATCAGAAGTTTCCCTACAAATTTAATTTTAAAATATATTAGAATTGCAGAATATTATTATAACATTTGGCAACAGTGTAGATAAAAGATCTCTCAAACAAAGCAGTTCGATGCGCCAGAACAGTAATAAGCGATTTTCTTCATATATTGATGTTGTGTACATCTGTTTTGTATGTAATCGTATTATGCACATAAACAGGTTTTTGAGATATGAATATGACAACAACAGGAATAAAGGAATAATACTAAATATTCCACTAAATGAGGGAAGCACTGTACATTTTTCGATAATTGAGGAACCCTTCATAAAAATTCATAGAATTAACCCTCCACAGAAGAGTGTTCATAGTGCATTTTTAATTCTGAGGATTTAGAAATCCATATTTTGATGGTTTTTCTTGAAACTGGGCTATAAGTTAGGCATCCACCTTTTGTTAAGAAAATGTTATTCTGTAGTAATATAATTTGGAGGTATACTGATTGTTTTTGTGTAAAATTTAGCGATTGTAGTATTTTTGAAAAAACATATCCTTATGGCTCGGCAAGTTTTCAAGTTGTGGTTTCCACCATTGTTTTTAGAATAATTGATGAACCATTTGCGCATGAATTACTTGATTTTCCTAAATACAATCCACATATTTATTTGATGTACTCCATAATGGGTACTGTTTCTCTGTTTAAAAAAGTGGTATTTTTGCATTTAATACTTCTAAGGTAGACAACCTAGAAACAATTGTAGCTTTGATTATAATATTCGGAATAATAAACTCAATGGTTGTAGTAAATAATTGTATAAAATTTACATATAAATATCGAAATATAGAAAACATCAATAATCGGCATCAAAATTATAGGTATGTGCTATTTTATATCAAATGCATTGACACCATGACTACCTTGTAACAAAACAATATTGTTTGAGTTTATTCTTCAAAACAAAAAACTAATAATGKAAACATAGGCAAATGATAATATTTTAAAACTAKTCTACATATATGCTTATGGTGTATACAATATGTAGATGATTTCATGAAGTTTTTCCCCATCTGTCAAGGAGTTTTGGTGTTTTCCAGAGAATTTTCTACTGTTTGGTTTTACCTGATAAGTCTAAAGGAGTATTAAGAACAAAAGGAAGCCAACTAAACTTTAGTTTTGCCTTATTTTAAGTACACAACGGTTTCAAATACCATATTCAATTTGGATTCTCCTATTTTTTAGTGTGAAGGATTTTATAAGACAAATAACACACAATTATTAGCTACTGACTGTACATATGAGCATCCAGTTGGGCTGGGTAATTCCCACAAGAGACGCTTTTGTGTAATAAATCAAACAATTCTTTGCATTTTATAGCACAATTATTAAAATACTTATTTAAAATATTACATATAAACGTAACTTTCAAACATAACAGAGTCCTTTCAGCAACATACCTGTGCTTATTAAATTACAAAATTGTGTACCAAAAAGAATTAGATTTTGCTTCAGTACTATCATAAGTATTTCATACATCTTCAGAACATACAATCAACGAGAGACTATAGGAAACGGCCATACACATCATAGTACTTGGATTTGTATATACATATTGCTTGATTTGTGAGCTATAACAAATAACAAAAAAGTCTATAGGGTTGCGTTTGATTTTTTAAGATATTCGAAGAAATATAAAAAATTTATAATAAACGCCCTCTACTGTCAAAAAGTTGCAATAAATTATAGGATATTTATGATGTATTGAAGACCATAAAATTCGCTTTAAAACTAGTTATCACTCGTTTGATTCTGTTAAACCATACTTGAGTTATGCCATTTTGAAGATCAGAAACTTCTGTCCCTCTTATTGTCGTTGCCATAGATAGCAACTAGAGAAAAAATGTTCAAATAAAATTTGTTAAGAAGTAGACATAGTTTATAATGAGTTTATTTTAGACCAACATTGTATTGAATTTTTTTGTGAAAAAAACGATATTTTGATGTCATATTAAATATGCCACCTAGCGAAAAAGTTACGAACTCCATAATATTTTTAGTGAAATCTACGTGGCCACATTTGTCTAAAAAAAAATTACCACAAGATTCTAACACTTTTAGTTTTCAAGATACAACCGCTGTCCAGCCGTAATTGATCACCCCGTATATGGCTGAAATTTTTAAATCATGAATGGTATCAGTCTTTATCTCAGAGCTCAAAATGTTCAAGTCACCAATTACCTCTACTTTTGTGTTTTCTCAGACGTAATCTCTTATATACATAACTACTTCATCAAATTTGTTAAGCTCACCATTATTATAATTCATTTTGTAATCGTCCGTATTAAAATATTGATAGTGATCAAGATTAAGTAATATTTGATTGCTCACCTTGTACATATTACAATAGAAAATATACATTTTTTTGATTTGCTACATACTAGTGTATTCGTTCCAGATTATAGTCGAATTAGATGGTAAAGAAGGGAAGACGGTTCGTATCAAAGACGTACTGGCCAACGACTGCTACGATGTGATAGGCGACGCAAGTCCTTCAGTAAATCAAATTACACTGGGGGCACGCGTTTGTGTTCGCCACAATCAAGGGATGTTTGTGGAAGGGGTAGTGTGCTCGATATTAGATCCTCCTCCGATAAGGTTCGTCATAGCAGCTCTCGGCGACCAGCAGTGCGAGATCGAGGTCAAACGGGCAGACCTCCGTCTTCTACGTCCACCATGGTGGGATGAACTGGAGAACATGGGAAAACCGATACTGCCAAATCTACAGCACACTACGACCCAGTCGGACTATTTCAATCCGAATCCGGCTGTTTCTCCTCCGCCCCAGTTGAACACCCCCGTCTCTGTTTGTACTCCTGTATCCAACGGAAGGCAGTACGACGATTTCTGTGACAGCGAAGACGAACTGAGACGTGAGATATTCCCTTCGGAAACTGATGCCAAGTTGTCAGGCAGCAGCAAGAGAAGTAGCATGCAGAGCAGAGCTAGTTCATCGAGTAGCGTATCTCGTTCACAGCCTACTACACCGAGGAGTCAGGCTGCGACACCCCACAAATACAAGAAGGGCGATATTGTTTCCAATCAGAATGGGATTAGGAAGAAATTTAATGGAAAGCAGTGGAGAAGGTTGTGCAATTATGAACTGGGCTGTTCAAAGGAGTCACAGAGGAGAGGTTATTGTTCAAGGCACTTGAACATCAAGGGTAACACCCTGCGGAGTGGGCCACCATTCCCCAGGTCTAACAGTAAGGGGGATGGGGAAGACACATCTAGAGACTCCGAGACTTCACCCAACTTCAACGATAGGAGGATCGCTGGCCGTTTTGATCAAGATGAAACTGAAGCTGCCAACATGCTGGGTAAGTTCGTCTTTTCTTCAAGTTCTTTTTGATTGTTTAAAAACAGTTCGGTTTTAAATAAATGATACTTAATTGCTAGAAAAAAACATTTTGCAAATTGAACGAAAAAGGTGATAGTCCGACGGGGCGATATCAGGCGAGTACAGCAGGGGTGGTAAGACTTCCCATTTAAAAGCCTTCAAGGTGTTCTTGACCAGTTGAGCGATATGTGGCCTTGCGTTGTCATGAAGCAGTATGACTGCAGAGCAATAACTTCTTCACATGTTTATTTGGCTTTGCAGTCAAAGTTGTCGGCTCACCCGTGATCTTTTCTTTTTTGGATTGTCGAAGTAAAGCCATTTTTCATCTCCGGTGAAGATACGGTGAAAAAAAGGCTTTCTTTGAAAACGTTCAAGCAAGATCTCACACGTCATTTTTCATTGATGTTTGTTCCTTTCTGTCAATTCATAAGGCATCCATTTTCATTCCTACTTAATTTTTCCAATAGCGCAAACACAGAAAGCATTTTCTGTGTGACGTTAAGGGAAGATGCAAGCTGTTTTTGCGTTTGTGCGGCGTCCTCGTCCAACAATTGCCATAAGCCTCAACGAGCATTTGATGAGCTTTTTTCTTGAGATGGAAAAGGAAGAGTAAAGCTTCCCGCAAATGACATTTATCAGGCACAAAATTAGACATCTTTTAACCTCAAATTAAAAAGTTTTAGATCATATCGCGATTATCATACATAAATAGAAAGCTGATAATACAGACCAATCAATAAAATAAAATTCGTTAAATAAAATTAATTTTATTCAAACAAAATAGAGCCACAAATAAATACGTGGAGTCATAGGTATACACCTAATATAAAGAAATTGTGTACTGGGGAGAATCTCTAAAAGAGCAACATTTATAAGATAATATTCAAGCTGCTGCTCTCCAAAACAAAAGATTTATTAGATAATGCAGGCGCAGTATTAGAACTGGTGGACAACCATTTGAACATTTAATGTAAAAGCTGTATTGAGATGATTTGTAACATGCTTGTTAAAATGGTTATGATTGATTTTCACGTAATATTTAGATTTAGGTATTTAGTGTTACCCAATTCCAATTAAATATTCATTTTTTAAAATGCACCAAAGGAAGTATTCTTATTACAGTTAGCAAGCAAAATAACAGGACACACTTGGTTATGTAGACATAACTAACATAGCATTACATCCTGCCGTGGAAGTATTATAACATGTATACAAATGAGTGTTTCAGTTAGTATAAAACCTAGAAGTTTGTAAACTAATGGAACACATTTGGTTCATATACTTTTTGCAAGATACATTTGCTTAAATCTAAAGTGTATTTTTTTACAAGAGAAAATTGTTTTATATGAATATTTACTGAACCCTGTAGTAATAATCATGAAGTAAATCATTAAATTATTGCGAATTTTCGTGGCATACTTGATTCAGTATGTTGTGATAGGTGATTTTCAGAAAATTTATAAAAATGCCACATGCCTACATCTAGAAACACTAAACTCTTGTATGACTTTGGTTCAAAAACTAAGGAAAGAATACAATAATCAATAATTTAATTTAGGAAACAAATCAAGGGTATAGTCAATTATCGGGATGTATTGGCAAATAAAAGAAAATTTTCCAGCACTTGATTTATTTACATTTTCAAATGTGTATTGTATGCAAAGACGAAGGCTAATAAAACAAGACCAAATAAAACAATTGTTTTAGTTTCAACATTACTGATAAAAACAAAATACTAACATTTTTTATTATTTTTAAACTTTTGTAATAAACAGATGGAAACTTTAATAGAGAGAAATTTATCAAACAACAGTACTAAACAGCAATAAACAAATATACTAATGATAATAATTAACTTCTAAACCAATGTATCATGCTAATAAATGTTCAAATACATTTCCATTTAAGTTTATGCATTTGATGATTCTTTTTAGAACATTTCTTTCTGCTGTAGCTCGACGAATTTGAACATCGGTCAAAGTAGCAAAGGTGCGGTCTTGTCTTATTTTTTATATATCCTTAAATAAAAAATCTAGAACCAACAAATCAGGTGAATGTGATGGCCATTGGAAAGGGTCGTTGGTGGCAATCCATTTTTCCCCAAAATGTTCTTCAAGCCAGTCTGTAACTGGTCTAGTCCGATAAGGAGGAGCACCATAATGTTCTTCTGGAAGCCTATTAAGTGCTGGTTGTACTACATTTTGTAAAATATCTAAATATCTGACAAAGTTTGTGTTTTCATTGTAAAAATGCAAACTGAAAATTCTGTCATTTTTCACAGCACAAAACACATTGCATTGCCAAGAATTTTTAAAATTAACATCTCAGACCATGTGTAGATTCTGATCATTCCAGAAGTGACTGTTACGGCGGTTAAACATTTTTTGCCTCGTTTGTCCAAATAATACAACCTGGAAAATTTTCGTCTTCTTATCACCTCACAAGAAACCAGTCTGACTCCTCTAGATGCTGCATCGTACTATAAGTGTATAGTTTCCATTCTTGTTTTTGGAGGATTCTGTGATTTGTTTTAAATGGCAATCTTAAATGAATTTCTGTGTCGCGCACCGAAGCTTTCCCGTGGGCAGCAAAATACGTTAGAACGTTTATTTCTACATCTTCATTATTTATTTGCGGCTTAACTATTTAATTTTGGACGAAATGCTCCAAAATCCAAGCAGTCCTTTAACAGTATTTGTACAGTTTTGCAATCCGGTTTTGCTTTTTCAGGAAACCCTTCTGAGAACACTCAACATCTTCTTGATATGAATTAGCAAAAAATTAAAAAAAATCGCATTTGTTATAACATCTGTCAAATTGCATCCAAAGCACTCTGGATGTAGCATAAAAAGCGATTTCAACAGTTTTTCACATAAAATGTTAAATATAAAAAAAGACTATATACAAACCCAACTAAAATTTTTCCTAGAATCCAAAAATGGCATGAAAACCGGAAGTAATTTTAAGTTGCCATTATTTTCATTGAAAAGATCACATTCGTAGACCATAAACATATAATAGGAGCTCCCAAAATCTTTGTAAAAAATTAAGTGAAACAAGTAAACATTGTAATCTGGATTTTTTTTTTAGTTTCTCTAGGAAGTTCCCGGTCAGCAACTCCTGCGGTCTCGCCCAACGGCCAGGAGTCCTCCCCCTTGACGATGCAATCACCGATCACAGTGCTCGGAAACCGTCAGAACCTCTTCATGCCGATCAACAGCCACACGTCTCACAATCTCCTAAAACGTACATCACCTGGTCCACCGACGGGCTTCATTCCTGGTGCCTATCACCATCATCAGTCTGTCATACGGCCTGAGCTCGTCAGACCGGTACAGGCTGCCACCAGTGTTATACGTATATCTCCCAACCCGCGGCAATGGACGCCGACTGCCACGGAGCAGCCCAGTGTCATTCTGCAGAATGCACTTACGAATCCTACCAGTCAGGCAGCACATGATTCGGAATTGTCACAGATACCCACAGGGACGCTGTATTGTGTATTGCCGCAGAATCACGAGAAAAACCTGATGATCATAAAGAACGAGGTTGAAGATGAGAAGTGCAAAGATAATACACAGCCATTTCAGAGACAGGTAACATTTATTTGGCTCATTTTATTAGCTTATGGGGTAAAGCCGATACTCCCTAAAATTTTAGTTTTTCAAATTTATTCTTATTTTGATATGTTGTACATCTGTAAGACCTAAACACCGACACCAAGTAAATTTTTCTTGTGAAGCGTAGTTTTCTAGCAACGAACGAGTACATTTAGTTTGAATACAACTACTTAGATTAAGAAGATTTAGAAACAATAACTTCAAATAGTGATCCTAACAGGAAATTTATTGCCCTTTCTGATTATGGACTCAAATTTTAATTCTGACCATTTCAGTATTTTCTAAAATAGCTTAAAAAATAGTTAAAAATGCTTAGATTATGCCTATCATATTTTATAATGGGCCTTGCATTAGTTTAGGGGTTCAGAGGATATAACATTGCCAGGCCACCTTGATAAAGCATCCACTCAACATTCTTTTGCTGTGTCACATGCAAACATTGATGAAAGATTGCCAGGGTGACTTTAAATATCTATAAATTAATTTTGAGAAGATATTTGATACCAAACAAATCAATAATTTAAATATCCAATACATCAATACATATATTTGCAATTGATGACAGTGTTTAATAACTTTTGTTTCTATGAGGCATATTCATAAAGGGATGTTTTGTCATTAAAAAAAGTATTCTTTAGAAAAATCTTTTATTCACAGTTTTAGTTTCCTGTTTTATTTTTTCACATAATCGCTGCTCACTTCTAAGCTCTTTTCGTAACATAGTCTTAATATCCTTGTCATTCTCGAAGTATTCTCCAGCAAGGCACTGTTTAAAGTGTAAGAAGAGGCAATGGTCGCTAGGTGCAAGGTCAGGACTGTGGGGTAGGAAGTCAAAAAGTTCCTAACGAAAATCTTGAATCTTCCTTGGTTGTGGCAGCAGTGTGGGGACAAATTTTTTGTAGAGATTTTTATGTGTTCTCCAGCCTTTTCTAAAACCATATTGTGTTTCAGATATAATGCAATTCTTATTAAAAAATTTCGTAATTTTCATACCTGTAAAATGTTTTTCACTGGCTTTATAAATTGGTATTACTTCTTCCACTTTCAATTTTTCTGGATATATGCCTGTTTTAAAATTTTTGTTCAAATGTACTCCAAGGCCCTCACAAACCCATCATTTTTTCTTTAGTGATTTTTACGCTTACGTTAATGTCCAGACGTAATGGGAAAATGTCTGTAACATTATACCTAAATTACATAGGAATTATGTTTAGGTTTGTGCTTATATATGCATTGTCTATACATATTTCTTCATGAGTAGTTGTACTTGCTCTGTTGTTACTATTAAAACAAGATTTGTATCACATGTCGAAGAAGTTGTTTAAAAACTCACCATTTACTCCATCTGACTTCTTAATATTCACACTAGTCTCCTATGATCACATGATTTTTTTATATTTTAACTGTTATTAGAAAATTCCTAAAGATTACTAATAAAGTTTTTTTATCATAATCATGAGATCGGTAAATAGAAAAAAATTAATAGTGGTCCAAATTCCTAAAAATTTTATATTAAAAATTTATTTGCATTTTTTTAAATAAATAAACATCGAAACTTAATATTTGATTTCATAATCAGAAAAGGCAATAAATTTTCTATAAGAATCACTATCAAACTGATTTTTTCTGAATCTTAAACCAAGTAGTTTTGTTTGACCCATACTGTACCTTACTTTACTGCTAGGCAACCACGCTTCACAAGAAAAATTTATTGTTTGTATTTAGGTCTTGCAGATGTACAACATATCAAAATAATAACGAATTTGAAAACTAAATTTGTTTGGGGTATCTGCTTTACATGAAATGCCCCTTATATTAATATTTTTCATAGGTAATCCAGAATGACCACATGCCTCAAGTCATCCGTGTCACCCCCAGTGCCACGAACAATAGCAGTACTGTCAATAGCATCTCAACCAGTGGAACCTCTGTTCCTCCAGTGATAGGTCATCCTACACATTTAGTTCCTGTATTGCCCGCTGCATCGCAGTCCGTTGTTAAACGTGTGATACCAGTTCCATCTACAGTTGCCACTATAAATCCGCCTGTTGTGATCAAGACAGAAACAGGTGAGTTGGCAAAGACAGCTGCCCTGCTTTTGATTTTTGTTAACAGAGGTCCGGCGAATTAAAGCACTTGCCTCTTTTGATTAATGGCTTACTTTATCAGTGTTACATCAGCATTTTTTTTGAGTTTGTGTTGTGTATTAATCATAAAAGTTTGTTTTTGGTGTTGCTTTTTATTTTTTATTTCCTACATTTTTTTTATACATCGACTGTGTAACTAAAAAATCTGGTACAATTTTTTGAACTATTCCACTGCTAATAGCAAAATTATAATTACAAAATCTAGTGCAAAATACTATGAAGAAGTTTTCAGCAGCAAAGTTTAAATGTTCATTCATTCTGCACAGTGTTCTGTATTCTCTTCTACATATTGATAGATATTCGTTATCTTAGTTGTTCATAAACTCACAACATTGAAAATAAATTATTGAAAATGTCTACTAATTGATGTGTTGGTGAATCTTTGATACTCCGAAAGACTCCTGGAATGTTATAATTAATATCACTTGCCCTTACGTTGTGATGAAACATTTTAAGAACGCTGTTATAAAGAAATTCCATACATTTCAAACACAGTGAGGAAATGTGCCATTCTTCACAAACTAGATACGAACACATAACAACTCCAGTGGAATAATTGTTATAAAATAATAACAGGAATTCCCATCATATCCATTTTGAAGAGAATGCAGTCCAATTGTTGATGTAAAATGTCTTGGTGTCTTGCCTCTATTAAAGCATCATATATGAAGGTTTCCTTGAGACCATGTGTCGTTATTAGGACAGTTTATTATGGCTTGTAAATTGTATCTTATCTGTTGAATAAAAATTGAGATTTTGAGTAACCACTTATCAAAACCACCTACACTGTGTATGATGAGGAAAAAGCTATTTTTTTTCTTCTGTCTGTCTTCTGCTGTCTTCAGCTGCAGTCTTTGACATATGTATTAGTGTTTGATGAGTTTTCATTCAAAACTAGAATTTGTGTCTCAAGTTCTGCAGTTATAATATTAATGACAAATGCTCTCACCATAATTTTTACTTTTTGAGAACAATGCATTTTTTTCAAGTGCATATGTAATGTCTCGGAACAAGTCATATTAGGTTAGGTCAGGTCAGGTTTTTCTAAATAAACTTTCTGTATACAAACACTTCACTTCAAGAGAATTTCCATTCACTGTTAAAACTGTTTTTCACAAAAACGCTGATTTTATGGCTGGCAACAAAATAGAGAGTAGAAACATTATGAAGTACTAAAAACAGGAAACTTGTGGTGCAAAATTTCAGTCATCCATCTATTATAAACATTGGAGTAGTTATACCATGTCTTGGAAATCACATTTCTTGTAAATTTAACCTCTTCAAGAAATGAGGGTCTTTAGGTGGAGATCTAGA
This sequence comes from Rhyzopertha dominica, assembly GCA_025024175.1. Classification (NCBI taxonomy): domain Eukaryota; kingdom Metazoa; phylum Arthropoda; class Insecta; order Coleoptera; family Bostrichidae; genus Rhyzopertha; species Rhyzopertha dominica. Next base: position 7,280,977 of record QCXZ01000086.1, on the reverse strand, counting down.
GCTAGAACCTACATAGTTTTTCATCCATTACGTGGAAGATGAAATTGACTCATATCTAGGCAGCCTTTTTTCAAGAAAATATAAACTCCGGTGAACAAGGAATCGATAAGACAATTAATTATATTTTGCTAGCGTTAACTGTGTTGCTTCTGTGAGTATTTATAATATTCAAGAAAATAGAGATCGCTGTCAGTTGTGGAGTTAGTGTTGTGATTAGGTTTCTCGCCACAAGAAATATGCAACCTTGTGATATTCTTCATCAAAAAAGGAGGTGTATGGAAACACACGGCTCCTTCTTTAGCAGTTCGTTCATAATGACTGATCGTCACCCTGAGCGCTTATCAACATGGGTGTTCTCCCTCCAAAAGTTGAAATTACGACACCACTGACTCATCCAAAACACTGTCTCCATACACCTCCACATATTTCTTGCTTTAAGAAACCTAATCATATTCCTAACTCACAACATCTCAACAGACGGTGTTCTCTATTTTCTTGAATATTATAAACGCTCACAGAAGCAACACAGGCAACACCAACAAAATGTTACTTTGCATACACAAAGCAGACCTTATCCGATGGCTACTCTTATGTCCCAGCACTCCATATGGTGCAAACGGGTACTACTTCACGGATGACCCTTGTATATGACGCACACAGTCTGCATACGAGAAGAAAATTTTGTTTAATACTCATATTACTGAAGGTAATGGCGGGAAAAATAAAAGCTTTACACTTTCGTGTATTATGACTAGGCAGTTGGAATACTGAATGTTTATCTACTGCTAGCACCAATTTGCTTATCATTGTCAAATTGTGATCTCTATTTCCTCTTTTAACAGACTCAATATATGACTTGTTTTTGCAGAGTAAAATGTTAACAAAGTTATTGTATATATACAATGTCTGAATAAAAATAATACAACAGTATTGGTGCAGTACATGCAATATGGCAATACACAAAATGAAAAACAAAATGGTAACAACTATACATAATAGTAATTAAATTATCCAGTAGGTCACAAATGAAAAAGATGTTTTTTTTTAAGAAGAGAATATACGTATTATGACCAAATATGTGAAAACTCAGATAATTATGTTTTCGGACACAGTTATCATAAACAACATAATCAACCAGTGGAATCGTTTACAACGAAAAAAGCGTTCTCCCATGATCGACTCCAACTTGATCAATAATAAATATGAAATTTTAAAAATTTTGATGTCCTGTAACTTTTGAAGCGGAAGGCTGCACACCGTAGGGCTCCGGATTGGAGGTCAGTGGGTCATGAGCTACTACCATACTAAGTTTGGTTGTGATCCGATCAATTCCGTTTCATTGAGTGATATATATAGTTCTCCTTTTTTTCACGTACCTCGTGGTATGATTAATGGGAGAACAAAAAAGCAAAAATACCTGTCTTGGATGATCGAAAAGTGTAATAGCAATTTGTTTCTGAAGTATAAGTTTATGTAATTGCCTTCATGTAACCTAATTTAATCCACATTAGTATTGTCATATAAGCAGCGAAATACTATTAGCAATATCTGTATAAATAATAAATACTTTTTTTTTTAGATGGACATTTTACATAACAAAATACAGGTCATTCATGTGTTTAAGGGGCTAAATCTTTTCCTTTCCACTTTCTTTTTTGAAAGTTCTTTGCAAATTTTCTACTTGTCAATTCATTTGGTATTCCTACCTGAAGGGTCTGAATTCAGAGTCTTATAATCAGAATGAATTGACCAGAGCAGATGGAGGGCTTTTTTGATTCAATTACTAGGACCCTGGCTAACACTGTTTTAGTCTGCTTATTGTGCAGGCTTTTTCTCTTAAAATAAGTTGTAGTCGTCGTCCCGAAAAAAATTGCTCAAAGGCATTGTTCTTTTATCACCCTAACTGGAATATTAATACAAAAATTGTACCATTCCAGCCAACTCGAACACAATCAACCACAAAGAATACCTTCACACAACACCCCCAGTCCAACCGTACAGCCAGCCCCAAATAACCAATCAATCTCAGATCTCTCCTCAATCATCCCAGGCTCGAACCCAACAACCTTCCCAACAAAAAATCTCCTCTCAGCTCTCTCAGTCAGCTTTCATCATTCCTTGGCACTCCATCGTTCCGATCCTTACACCTAATACAGGTCCTATATCCCCACCTTCATCTGAACTCTCACCTCCACTGTCCGCACCTCCCGTTCCCACAATGACAGGTATGACGCTCGAGCTTGGGGACAACGATCCAGAGAGTGAGCCAATGGCAGCCACCAATGAAGAGGATGATGATGTGTTTGAGTCTGAACCAGCAAAAAACACTGTGGCCGATCCTGGAGGCACCAACAAACGTCGGACACAATCACTCAGCTCACTGCCAAATAGTAACAGGGAGTCTGCCTCTAAGGTAAGTCGCATCAAATGACTTTAGAATTTGTGGTTGATTTTCCATAGATCAGAAAGTATATGTGCTAATTAAGAGGTTTAGAAGAAATGGGTGACATGATTGAGCTCACTGTTTGAGGAAATAATGTTGCTGTTGAATATTGTTTTCGACATAAACAAAAGTTGTCACTTTAGCGAAATCTCAAAAAATTCTTAAAAGATACAAATTTGAAACAAAGGCATTACTGAAGCATTTTTTAATGAAAAATTGAATAATGCAGTCAGTGATTTTTATTACCATTGGGTTAATAACTCTTATTATAAAGCATGGCATTTTTGAAAAAGTTGTTTTTATAAATTTCAAAATTAAAAAAAGTTTAATACATATAAACTTTATGTTGTTGTATCTTCTGAAACATACAATATGGACAGTTACGAAATGCATTATAATAATTGGGAATTTGCCCATATTGCATATTAATAATGTTAATAGGTAGCGTCTAATCCACAAAACAGCTGTGACAGCTTATAAAATCGAAAAAATGGATCCGTAAGGTGTATTTTTAGTATTAAAAATGTGAATATTTAAAGGGACTGCCAAAACGCGAACATATTGGCCGTGACGTCAGGTGTCTTGTAAATTGCCGCTTGTTTACATCTGGGGTCAGCGCGTCACGCGTCAGCCTCAGCCCGTCAATTTATCAGTTTGTTGTTTGCGTTCATTTTGTGACAAGCGAATTAAAATACATCAAGAAAGTGACATACTCATGAGTTATGACTTCTGAAGGCATGGTCATTGTTATGGAATTTGTTTACAGCGACGAGCGGTTCAATGCGGCGGAGATGAGGAACGTAAAAGCAAAAGCATAAGTGAACTTTTTTTCAAATTAACTTAGAATTGAAAATTTGATCACAATGGGTTGTTGGAAACATGCTATTTGTAAACGTAAAAATGTAAGAATCAAAAATGTACCCTAAACTTGACCTTTATTTTTAGGGCTCTTGCGGCTCGTTTCTGGTCTGGCTAACAGTCGAGTATATAGGGAACAATGTCTTTCTCTATTATAACATTTCCCTCTATCAACTTAAAACGCATATAATTTTCCATATCCTCTTCAAGCTATTACAAAATGGAAACTGAATGGTAAACACCTATAACCCCAAAAAGAATATTAAAACTTACATTAAGAATTAAGATGATCTTCACAACAAAAAAACAAACTTTGCGATTTCGGCATATTACGTCTAGGGGCCTTAAACAACTTTTTCATACGTTGATAATCTCGAGGAAGAGTTAAAAAATTTTGTTAGCTGTACTGACTGAAGTACTTTTATAACCATGTACACAACAACACTTGTTTTGTTTTCCATACATAATAGATGCTTGTAAAACTACGCAAATAACTTTTTGGTGCGACCTCTTACACCGTCCTTTCAATAAATACCACACAAAAGCTTTTCGAATACAAGAATGATAATACAGCATTAAACAGCACACTCCTCGGTAATGTTTACAAGACACTTAACATCACGAGTTGAATAACCTTGGATAGAAGCGTTTTGGCGGTGACTCCTAAGATTCGAATTTCAGACCTGAAATTCTCTACCTAGAAATACTTTTTTGTTTTTTTAACGTGGCGTATTATATATATGCACTTCAAGATTCATTTTACGTAATTTTCAAAAAAAGTAGTTATGTTTATAAGAGATGATTTCCTGGAAAGCACAAATGTTGACGTAATTGGTAAGTTGAATGTTCTAAACTCTAAAATAGCGATGGAAAATCTATAAAAGCCATATCAATTTAATTTGAACTTCTTTGAGGTGCAAATAAATGTTTTTAAACTATTATCCTAGTTTTTACGTCTAGTGTTTTTTGGTTCATTTATTAATGGCTTAGTTAATTTAAATACTTTAAATCCTTGTTTATTCCATTTCGGCTTCATTTAAATATAATTTTGTCATGCAACAAATACTCAAATTGGCTTTTTTAAGCATTTTAGTAGATTGATTGAAATAAGACATTTTTCATAAAATTATACAATTTTCATAATGTTATTTAAATATATTAGGTTTCGGTCTTCTAAATAAAACTCCTTTTATCTTATGCCAAACTTTCGGAGATCATTTGTCTCCTTCTTCTTGGGGGCCTGTAATATTTTATTAAATAACTACAAATAGGGAACAACAAACCACATGAAAATACTTACAATAGAAACGGAATTAGTCTAAGTTGAACAGCAGTCTTAACTTCATATATATGTATAACTCTAATACTTATGGGTAATTTTAAATATTGCTGACTATTAGTAATCACAAACAATCTTGACAAATATTAATATATCTTTCAAAATTAAAAAACTGACAACCAATAATATGAAATCTAGATAGGACGAGAAATTTTGAGTTTACTGCACATAATGGTTATCATTTTCCAGGGGAAAGAAAAGATACGTCGTCCAATGAATGCATTCATGATTTTTTCAAAACGGCATCGCAACCTGGTCCAACAGCGTCACCCCAATCAGGACAACAGAACCGTCTCGAAAATACTCGGGGAGTGGTGGTATGCCTTAGGTGCTGATGAGAAGAGGAAGTATCACGAATTGGCATCTGAAGTAAAGGAAGCACATTTCAAGGCCCATCCCGAATGGAAATGGTACATAAGTTGTGTTTATTTAAAATGTCACTAATATTATTTGCCATTTAAAATTATGCAGGTGCAGCAAAGATAGGAGAAAATCGTCAACTGGTTCTGGTCGTAGCAAATTGAGTTCTACAGGAGATAATGTTGAAGGTGGTGACTTACCCATAAGTCCACGGACTCCACGCACACCACCACCGCTAGAGCCATCCCGCAGCTTTGCTCAAGACCATGACAATGGAGAAATCTCAGATGATGACCGCATGGTCATATGTGACGAGCCCACAGGAGAAATCGATCTTAAGTGCAAAGAAAAAGTTACAGATTCTGATTCGGAATCACAAGGCGACCCAGATCCAACCACAGACAATCGAGTATTTCAGCAACAGCACTTCAGTCCAGTGTCAAACAGCAGTTCCGGTGAAGTGACGTGCCGACCAAAACCAATTAAGGCCATCGTTCCGACCACGGAAAAATACACAACCACAGTGACCTCTGCCGTTTCCAGCTACCCATATCACTCCCCAGTTAACCCCCAGGGTGTGAGTGGCTTCCAGCCCACGGGTGGAGCTTTCAAAACCATGCCTGTTTCACCAAAGGTGTTTAAGAGTGAGATAAAAACGGAAACCACGGACACCTGGTCGAACAATCAGTATATGGTGAACAGCAAGTCAGAAGCGAACATCGTCATGAACAAGCCAAATCATGAATGGTCAGGTGCTGAAACCAAACCATCTGCCACGCTAACCATTCTTAAACCACCGTTGAAGCAGAGCAATGTAATTGTTGGCGAAAACCCATCCAGTCAGTACCAGAATCAGCCGATGACGTTGACGTTTCTAAACTCTTCAGCTGGTGGACAATCAACCACTCTTTGCTTGACCAGTGACACCGAACGACAACATCCCGTTGTGGTGGTTGCCACGTCAGCTTCTGAACGTGTTCAGTACGTTTACATGCCATCTTCACCTTTTCAGGTGCCTGCAGCTGATAATGGCAGGAATTTGTCATTGCAGTCTTTGCAGGTTCTTCCAAAATCTGGAGCACAATCTGTTATTGTTAGCCAGGCGCAGAACAAAATTAACAATCAGAATGCTATGCAGCAGGATTACACGGCACAGAATCAGAATGGAAACTTCAATTCAAGTGAGTAAAATATTATTCCTTTTTGTATCTTTGCTTTTATTTTTGTTAAAAATTTTTGGTTTTTCTTTAAACTACAGTTGAGTTCACTTTGTGTCCCATGCCTCCTTCCTTCCTACCTAACTAAAAGTGAACATTTTTTCGAACAAAATGGGAAAAAGATATTATTATTATTATCATTAATTATTAAGCTAGTAAAAAAAAGCAGTGCTTATGAGACTGCAAACCGGTTAAAACAATGTGAATATGCAATATCACAATTCAATATTATATTGATACTGAAGGAATTTCACCTATTACACTCTTTGACTATGCACTACATAATAATAATAATAATAATAAATGGATTTTATTGAAATAAGAGCAGATACTGAGAGTAATACATCATAAGCAATAAAGGCAAAGTCTAGCAGAAGCTATTCTACTTAACCTTTAAAAAAGAAAATTAAACTATATTATATTAGCACAACAATAAATAAAATTCCAATAAATCAAGCACAAACTCACCGAATATAACAAAGTAAATACATAAAAAAATGAAGGCAAATTCTACCTGTAGCTATTCCACTTAACCTTTAGAGTAAACTCAACTATATATATATATATATATTAGTTAGCACATCAAAAAAAATAGAACCAATAATAAACAAAATAGAGCACATGTTCAAAAACGATATCGGACAACCTATTTGCTGAAAAGCAGTCAAAGAACCTCATTGAGTCCGAACGAGTTAAGAGATTCATGGCAATCATGAAATCTGACGGTCAAAAAAAAGCAAGCATACAAAAGCTTAAGGTTAGAAAATTATTTTTGTAATAACTTAGTTACATGCAGCTTAAATCGGAACTGCGTGTCCATAATAAGACCCAAATTTCTACTATGATCAACAAAATTTAACCTTTAACCATCTATATAAACATTGAAAGACTGTTTAAGAAATGTTGTATTACTTTTATTACCAAAGACCATCAGCTGCGACTTGGGCAAATTTAACTCAAGGTCGTATTCAGCAGACAATTTTCTTAAGGTTTGATTTTGTAAAGTATTTCTACAAACAGTGAGAAATCAGATTCAGTACTATTTGGAGCCAAAAATATTGGAAAACTGGACTGGAAATATTTCATTAAAATATCAAATACTATTTGGAGTATTGTTAAAAATGTTGAAAATTTTTTATTTAATAATTCAACTTTGATTAAGTATTTAGAATGTTTAAAATCAGGATTCTGAATATCATAAAGAATCAAGCAAACTCTAAGCTTTCTAGAAAGAAATTATACCTGATTTCGCAAACAATGTACATAATTACAATTTATTTAATTTTTTTTATACTTCCATACCTTGTTTGCCAAGGTGCATGCATCACAAATGGTTGTGTTCTTAAGTTTGTTGTCTTTTCTCCTTCAGCTGTCTTGTTGAAAATGGAGAAAGACCATCCAAGGTCACCCAGAAGTGTACCTCAATCACCCAGGATCAGTGCTTCTGAGACCTTAATGCCACCATTGCATCAAGAAGATACAGAGTTTAAGTTGGCACCAACACCTGCCCAACTTGGTAAAGCACCTTTACAAAGGCGACAATCTATGGGTAAACAAGAAAACTTCTTGTAACCTACTATTCTTTAACTTCTCATTTTATAGCTGCAATGTCGTCAAATAATCAGCCAACAATATCTGACAATGGCTCTGCTACGTCGAAGCCTGACAACATTCAAGCTGACCCTGCTCTTACATCACCTTCTGCCAAAAAGAGTTTCTTTAAGAAGAACATTGAAGATGGAATGGACAAGTACGTATTGAGTGTCAAATATTTTTTTTACATATGATACTTATGTGTTCATTGCAGGGTTTTAGAGCAAGTTAATTTTGAAATGAAGTTCTCCTCCTTGCCCCAGTTCAAGCCAGAAGAGTGTCAGTCACCTAGTGCTATATCGGTACCGTCTAGTCCAAGAGTCAACTTCGGCAACTGTTATAAAAAGAGAGGAATGCCAACTGGACATAGGTCATCCGTTGATGAGGATATGGAACCCCAAACACCAGGATCGGCTTGTAAATCTTCATCTGGGTTGAGGAGTGATACCGGAACCACCTTCTTCGGGCCTGACTTCAACATTGATAACATAAAAGGTAGGTGGCGAATAAAGAACAAAGAATATTTGTTTTGATAGTGCATATCTTAGATTTGACAGAATCGGGGGAGGCAAGTTCTCCACGTACCCCAAAAACCCCGGGTACCGCCAGGGATGCGGATAAGGGCCATCGCAGGCTGCTGGAACAGCGTCGCCAGTTGGTTATGCAGTTGTTTCAAGAGCACACCTTTTTCCCTTCACAACAGGCCACTTCCAATTTCCAGGCTCAGCATAACGATATCTTCCCTAACAAAACGAGCCTGCAGTTGAAGATACGCGAGGTTCGTCAGAAGCTGATGGCACAGCAGAACACTCCGACGCCAACTGGTGCCAGTAATCACAATAGTCCGCTGACGCCTGCCGAACCGATAAAAGTGTCTTCTAACAGTTAGCCACCAATGTGCAATAGCATTTTGTCTTCCTTATCCTTTATTGTTGTTAAGTTAACTGAGAATTGTGGTTGAATTGTCTCGTTTGTTGTTCCAGGCAGAAATTTTTTACAGCGMAGGTATTTGCAGTACTTGGTGCCTTTGCATAGTGTGACAGCTCCAATGGAAATTTTTATACTTACCAACTATTTTGTTGGTGTAATTTAATACCAATATTTAATAATTTATTCACCAGGAATGAATTAGAGTATCCATTATACAATATAAACACTGGATGTCCTATACCCATCCAAATGCATGTGTACTATCTGTGATAATTTGAAGCTACACCATCACATCTAGCTGGTGGTACTTGATAGCGATGGTTATTTATTATTTTTTTCTGAAAAACTGTTGTTATTAATGCTTTTGCTGTATCTTTGTATTAATTTGTTGCGTTAGGTACCTTATGAATAAATTCTATAGATGCATAATATCATCGGCTTAAGTAGTAAGCTGTTTAAGTAAAATTTTAATAATTTTACAGGAAAAAGGAAAACTTAACCTTTAGTCAAAAATGAAGTAAATGTATAATTTGTTCATATGGTCCATGAACATTCAGTTTAGAATTGTCATTTAAAAATGGCTGGAAGGAAAAAAATTGTGCTGACATTTGTTTTGTCTCAAAATTTGAAAAATCTAATACAAAAAAAGAAAGCCTCAATATTATATGTGCTACATAGTTAAGTTCGTAATTCCCATTAGCACTCTGTGGTAGAATCGCAGAAACCTTGACTCTCTCTCGCTCCATTCAAAATATGTCATTKTTCACAAAAATAAAATTAACTAAAAAAGGAMAAAACATAACTGACTTCACATTGTTACTGAACGCTTGTTTTTTCACTATCCAATCTATCAAAGTAGGCATTCGTTTCACCTTTATTGCAACAATATTATTGAACTATATTGGTTGGATGCCCGCATAAATTTGTTTTATATGTGATATAATAGATTCATATTTATCAATGAAGTCGATTAATGATAGCCTTCAAATGATTATATTTTTCTCATTTTATAAAAAAGTTCCTTCAGACAAATATTTCATTAAATTCTGAATGAAATGTCTAAATGATCTTTAGATTCCCAAATACAAATAGCTATGTAGTACTGATGTTTGGTTACCTAAAATTTGCTTTACTCAATTGACTTTCCATTCAATTTTCACCCATTTGTTTATAACCCATTATTTTACAGCAAGAGTATTAAGGAACATCCACACCCCTGACAGACATGATTTTCTTTTTCCTCACAAATGCTGTTTGAATCACTGATATGATATTAACATTTAACAGCCATTAGCAGCCATTAGGATTTCTTATTTCTAATTGTCCTGTGTCATTTGACAACAATTTTTGTTTTCTTCAGAACCCCAAACCTAACGCTTAACTTTTTGCAGAAACAGTAATGGTACCTATGACTTTWAATTTAAGTATTGTTTATTAGGCTCTCTAATAACACTGATTAATTAATGATTAACATTAGAAAAATGTCACTGCGGTGAAATTTATTAAGCAAGTTTTTAAAGAATTTCATTTTATATTTTGTATTTGTGTAGTGGAAATGCCCTCACTTACCTAATGGCAAAATGGTCTTGAAATTTTATAGGAAAACTGCCACTTCAACAACAACACTAATGCTGTCCACTGTCACTTACGAAACAACTAAAATCTTGGATTTAACATCTTATAATGCTCAATCCAATCTAACTTAAATAACTTTAGATTGTAACTGCTTAGTTATTTACTTTAATTTAAAATAGATGTGACCCATAAGATCTAATGAGGACCTGATTAGCCGATTGCATTATAAAGATGCAAAATAAACATAAAACGGGTATAAATATTATAAAGTTTAAAGTAATGTTATACGTAATTTTACGTACAAGCTACGTGAGAATACCAGTGGATTTTTTAATTCCTTGCAAAATGTGCTTACGTAGTACCACTACCACTACTATGGTTGTGCACAACACTAATTACCACAGTTTAGCTGGGCTTATGCGACATCCAGTGGGTTTATAAATTCAGTGAACAATAATATCTTTATAAAAAGTAGCCACATCTGTCTGAATATATCGCTACTTATTGGTATCATCAATAATTAGTCCATTTACATACTGATATAATCCAGTCTTATTGTTGATATTGTGCAAAACATTTAACGTAATACTCGGAATGAATTTCTCCACACTTTATGGAGGTTATGGGCTCAGCCTGTAACAGGAAAACCTATTAAATAATTAATAAAACCAATTTTCATTAAAAATGTTATTTTATGATGTCAACAGTAAGATGTGACATGAATAGGGGTGGATCCCAACATGAGTCTTGAGGAAGGAACTGACAAAAAACAATTTTTTTTTATTTTTTTCTTCACTTTAGTATTTTGAGACAAATTGTATAAAATTTACCTTTTTGAGCAACTATCCATGCATTCCTTCCTGGATCCACCACTGGGCATGGCTAGTAGCAACTAAAATGTTTATCTACTCAGTACCTGCACATTAATATGTTTGCTATGGCAGTTGTTATTGCATACTTCTTTCCAGTGCTTTGCAGATCATATAGGCCTAATGTTTTTCCTAAAAGTGCAATATGAGGGTCAATGCCTTCTGTGTAAGTTTGTAGTCCGTAATTGGTTGAAAATTTCATGGGGCTTATATGTTTTCTATTGCACTGATAAATGTACCTTACAGTTTGCAGCAAACATGTTAACATGAAGGCTTCTGAATGTAGACAGCATTTACCTTTTATTCCACCAACTATGGGAAGGAAAAAAAAGTGAAGTGGCTGTTAATTTTTAAAGTACGGCACTGATACATTTGTGACTGCACATATGAACCATCAATTTATTGCCTGGCTGTCGTTGCATTTCTTTTACAAAGACAKAGAGGGGCCACTTAGTAAATTATTTTTTATTATAACCGGTGATTTTCCGGGTATGCATATATTTGTTTTGACATGGCTCTGTCATATTCTACTCATTCATTTTTTTAAAGCACTTGTGTGTATAGAATGTATACCACTCTTTACTTTCTAGTGAAAATAATTTCCATTAGACTATTAGGTCGTGTTAAGAACAGCTGCAATTCTGATATTCGTGTTCATAAACGAAATGCATCTGCAGTTTGTTATTTAACTGTAAAGCTTCTTTGACGGTGGGTGCACACTTTTATAATTTAATTAATGTTCAGGTGAATGGAAAGTGCACTTCTTTTATTATCAGACAAAAAATGTCCTTAATTTTGTAAATGTAAAAAGTTTTTGTAACATACTACATATTTCTGTGGTTAGTGTGGAAACCCACCATTAGTGAAGCACTTGCAGTTAATTTTGCTGTAACGTATAATTGTGTTCTTTGTTCCAATACGTAATTGCTTTATCAGGTGGAATGCAATCACTTTTTTTTATCACTGTTGCTGGCCAATAACCGCCTTACTTCAAATGTATTCTAATGTGTTATACTTGTTAAAAGGTGTTATATTTTATAATGAATGATCTCGTTAGTTATCATTAGGATAATGATATTCACGAATAGTACAGTGATGATGCACTTTGTATTCTTCTCTTATAGCGTACTGCATAAAAAAGAAAAACTAAACATTGGTATTCCTTATACCACTCGTTTAAGTTCCATATCGTGAATTTATGATCAATTTAGTCAAGTTACTGGTATATTTTATTATTTGTATATGTTCCCGTCTTTATCTTTTTATCTCAAACCATATATATGTAAACCATTAGTGCATTCTAGAACGTATTTCTGTTTAGTTGTACTAAGTAGTTGTAATGAACTTTTGAGACGTAACGTGTAAATAAAAAGAAATATATATAATATATTATATAACATTATCGAGAAAATTACTGTTTTCACTTTGTGCCTGCCGTATACAGGGTGTTTTTCAAAGATCCTTAGGTATCTCGTGCGTAATTATATGTGTAGTGGCACATTTAAAAAATTCAAAGGGAGAGCCTACAGACCGAATAAAATCAGATAATTTAAACTGACTAAATAACTTTTGCCTTGACCGAATACCATCAAATAAATAAGAAATATAGCCCATGTAAATATCACATTTTTATTAAAATATAATGTTGATTTTGACAATAGATGGCACATAATGCCTAAGCTCTGCAGTGATGGCACTTTATTCCTGAAAAAAAAATTTTTAACAAGTTATTATTTTATACATTAGTGTTTGCCACTATAAGTATTACTACTTGAAAATGCAGGATTTCCTTCTGAAACACCCGGTACACTAACAGGTTACTGACTAAAACTAATTGCCACATGAATAACTTGTTCAATTTTTGTATTTGCCATCAAAAAGGTAACAATCACATAGCGTTGCTATCTAATTACAATAATTTGATGGATTCAAATAAATTAAGACCGTATCAGTATCTTTGATCTCTTGTAATTTAGCATTATTAGAATATAGACAGAAATTGAATGTCAGCATTTTAAAAGAACAAAACCGTATTGCGTGTTACATAATAGTCGGGCCTTGGGGTTGACAATATTCCAGTTTACAATAAAACAAAAATATCTACTGAACTATGAAAACGATTGTTTATTTATTTCTGCTGCGGGATATTTTTCGAATTTAGTTGTAACAAAGAACGTTTTGGTTGCAGTAATTCCCCACTAAGGGGTTGGCCACTCTGCTCCTTGACTGCATTTGGCATTTGGCAGCATCGTGCCAAACCGACGCCGGCGTAGTAGAGCTCTATCTGTGACACTTCTAATCGATTTGTCAATAAACAGATTTCCGTGGAAGTGCAATTTTTATTGTTGATGTTTGTAAGTTTTAGAAAATTAATAATTCACCTTAAATAACCATGGCTTCGAACGAGCAAAAGGCGCAGCAACTAATCAGCGAGGCGGAGAAGAAACTGTCCGGTTCCAAAGGCTTTTTTGGGTCGCTGTTTGGGTGAGTTAATTTGGAGCAGCCAGTGTTGAGTCACGACTTGGATAACAATAAAAATTTTTCCAGCAGCGGTTCCGCAAGAGTCGAAGATGCCGTTGAATGCTACCAGCGGGCTGCAATCTTGTTTAAAATGTCGAAAAAATGGCCAGAAGCTGGCAATGCCTTTTCCGAAGCTGCTAACCTACAAGCCAAAGCTGGGTCTCGTCATGATGCTGCCTCGAATTATGTTGAAGCAGCCAATTGCTTCAAGAAAGCTGATATTAACGGTTTGTATTTTGTTGATAATAATATCGTGTTTGTTCTTGTGACGATTTGTTTATACCTTGGTTAACTTGCAGATGCTGTTAATTGTCTGTTGAAAGCCATTGAAATTTATACCGATATGGGTCGCTTTACAATTGCTGCCAAGCACCATCAAAGTATAGCCGAAATGTACGAGACAGACGGTGCTGATCTGATTAAATCTATTCAGCATTATGAACAAGCAGCTGAGTATTTTGCTGGTGAAGAAAGTACGTCATCGGCAACTAAATGCCTTCTAAAAGTTGCACAGTACTCTGCTCAACTCGAAAAATATGATAAAGCAATAGAGATATATGAGAAAACGGCAAGTATGTCGTTAGAAAGTGCTTTGTTAAAATATAGCGCCAAGGATTACTTGTTCCGTGCAGCACTGTGCCACATGTGCATTGATGTCCTCAATGCACAACATGCACTTGAACGTTATGTCCAGATGTACCCGGCATTCCAGGATTCCCGCGAGTATAAATTAGTGAAGGTCCTCATTGAAAACATCGAAGAACAGAACGTAGATGGATATACGGATGCAGTCAAAGAGTATGATTCCATTTCGCGCCTTGATCAGTGGTATACCACGATTTTGCTACGTATTAAAAAACAACTGAACGAAAACCCAGATTTGCGTTAAAGATCACATGATTCCTACTTGTTGTGTTATGTTTAATATATTTAATTTTCGTTCAGTTTCCCACGCACAACTTCGGTTGTTGTTTTGGGCTTTTCCTTATTTGTGTCGAATGTTTTGTTGTTATGTGAACAAAGAGTTTAGCATGGGCACTTCATGAAATATTGTACTGCTTAGTTAAAAAATTCATTTAGTTGATCACTAGTTTCTTGTACTTACATATTTGATGAACTGCTCCATCGATTTTTGAAGCTGTTCCTTTATGGTATATGACTACATATTCTGTAACGGACTAGATTTAAAATGTCTGTTGTGAAGGATTTTTGTTAAAATTTATATAACAGGATATCATACGTGTTATTTACTAGTTAATTAGAATAGTTATAACATTTTGTTTGCGAATGGAAATCATTTGATAAAGTTTCTTGTTTTTGATATATGGATGTCACTGTATATGCACTCTGACACATTGGTATTTAAAGCTAAATTATTATAGTATTTAGCACAGTTTCTCTTAACGTTGTGATTGCTGCTAGTGGAGTATCAGCTTGAATCATCTGATTTTCTTTCGAAATAATTTCTCCTAAAATATTCCAGTTCATAGGTAATAAGGTAGGGCCCATGATAAAAGAGGGTACATACCCCTTACAGTGGATAATAAAACATTATAACTGCCAGATTTTATTTCTTGTCCTGAAAAGTGATCGGTTAAAACACAAAACGTATTTAATGGCTTTGAAACTAATTTATTTAAAACAACTTGTCTATTCAAATAAGTTACTCATTAAATCGGCTCTTGTGGTGGCCCTAAGTATGTCACCATTTCTTGGCAGTTACATTTAATTTGAATTGCTTACTGATGCTATGGGTTATTTGAAGTAGGTATTTATCTTTTGCCAAATTAGAACAACTGTCATTGCTAATGAAAAGGTGTCCACACCAACATGTGTGAATTCCAACTATTTTTGGTTTTACTATTGTTTTTGGGGCATAATAGCCGTGGTCCAAGAGATGATAAACTTCTTGACGTTTCACCCCAAAACTGTGCTGGTGATTTTCAGAAGGAGAAAAGGTCAGCGCTCGTCCACAGCTGACCGATGGATAACTGAAACTGGCTATCTGACATCTGGGTTACACTTTCGATTGCAGTGGTGGGGGCAGGCAGCACAGTGGTTTCATTAGATTCGGATGATACAGACAACCAACAAAACAGTACACCTGCATTCAGTTAAAACTCCCGTCCTGCGTTACAAGGCCTAGATGGAAATTTCTCTCTTTGTAAAGATATTTAAAATATTTAGAGGCATATACCAGAGTGCAGACAACAAATAAATGATGAAACTTGCAAATAAAATATACTTACCTACCACACGAATCGCATATAAAAATTTGTGCATTATACAAAACTATAAATGCATCTTTATAATTATCTTGTTGAAGTGAAAAATATGGTGTAAATATAGTTTAGTAACTATCATATGAATGATATACGCATACAAATTTTAAATTGAATACTACTACTCTGTTGTATGAACAAAAGTAATTATTAAATTATTACTTCACAAACGTTTTCACAGTAACTTACAGGTAAATCAATTTGCTTATGAAGTATGTTTATGGCTAAATATACCTACAATTTATATGTGTGGTTCTTTAAATATGTTTAATATGAAATATAGTTTCCTTGATTAGAAGTTAAATTAATATTGGAGCTTTCAGTGCCATTATATTTTCTTTAGAAATTACTTGCTGTTATGCAATATTAAAAACTTTTATGTAAGTGCTGCATGCAATTATGTTTCATATACAAATTTAACTCAACAATCGTAACTTCAGCAAAAATGAATTACTACGAAAACAAAACTATGTATTTGGACTAATCGTTCCTGTTGTCTTGGACAAGTAAAGAAAATCCTAATATCTCTCACCCCTTAATATTATTGAAATTATTGTAAGGCTACAACAGTGAAATGGATTTACCAGAATTCCACAATGAAAGAGTGCTTCGAATGTGTAATAAATCAAACAATTGCTTTTATTTGAAATTGCAATTACCTGAAAACTTCCAACTAACTGCATTACCCAAATTTCTTGATAACTGTTAACCATTATGTTTTTAGGGTAATAAATTGCAAGCTGATGAATTTTAATATTGTGTGCTATACTACCGATAATGGCAAACAATATCACATGATTTCTAAAAATAATCAGTTGAATTTAAATATAAATATTATTTCGAAAGAATGAAAAACCTTACATTCTCGCATTAAATCAAAATATTTAAATATTGATACATTATTTTAAATGTGTGAATTGTATTCTTTCATGGTTTTTATCAGATAACTGATGGTCGTTTCAACCAGAATTTTATCTCAAAGAATAGGCTTCTTTCAGAAATTGGACTATCATAAAAAAGTTACTTAACCACCATTAACGAGACAAGTTAAAAATTTCCTGTGCCACATCTAACATAAGCGGTCCTTGGTGGTCAGTATAACAAAGTCGATTATGTCGCATCCTGATTTCATAATACAGGCTTTCACTTCTAACATAAACCTGATTCGAAAGTTTAAAGAGCGGAATTAATATAAATGCAATATAAAATAAACTTTATAGTTACTTTGACATTTTTTAAACAGGTGTAATAGACATGGTTTATACCCTGGGCGAAGCAGAAAAAAAATATTCTGCTTGTTTAGGATTCTGATTCATAAACTGTATTTAAAGTAATTAGGATTTATCAATTTAATTATCTGCATATGGTTAGCTATTGTTTCCGGAAATATACCATGAAAACTGCATCCTTCTAGTTATTTTCATTTCAAAGAAATTTTAAATGGCGCAACAGTTGGAAAGTTGGTGCTAACTTCCGGTATGTAAACGGAAGACTGCCATATTTGTAAATATTTTCAGTTTGTTAAGCACTTAATTCTAGATGATCTTCATTTAAAACATTTTTGTCAATTTTATATTTATTTTATAAGTTGAAAATGATTTTTGATACAATTAATGGTTTAAAAATTGTTTTGTTTTGAATTTTCGTGGTTCAACATTTCACGACCAAAATGTGGCTGATCTGAATTCATTGGCTTTTTCCCTGAATTGTTATTAAGCAATAAAATTTGCACTGCTTAGCCTATATAACGGGTTAAAAAAGCTATTAATGCTAGGACCTGGTTTCTGTATGTTTAAAAAGCGGCTGCAACTGTCTAGCAAAGACTGTTAACTAGCGGACAGATGGATAATTGTCCTATAGTAATTACTGAATAATTTTTACTCCTATTCTCTGGCTTTCATCATCCACGAACTTAACAAATGTAAACATAACCTTCGTAACTTGCGAACGCGAACAGCTGTTACTGTTGGTTTTGGTACAGACGACCTAAAAAGCCTGCCTGCAGTGTACACTTGAACTACTTTGTCTATCGAGGCATCAGGGGCAAGACTGGTTCAACCAGAGGGTTTTGTGTTTTTTAGGTAACCCTATCACAAATCTTGACAGTCTCAAAATTTTGTAGAAATAATCCATTAATATTTTCATTTGAGAAAAAAAGAATTTAATCTAACCATTTTAATCAGTAGCCAACTATATTTTAACGATTGTGATTTAAATTTTGATAAAATAAAATGCACTTTTTTCATTTTTTAATTGGCAATATGACTGTGTGTAGCCATGTGTGTTGGTTCTTTTATGCTCATTTTTAGAGCATTTTATTTCATCCAAAAAATACTAACGAATACGATTTAACATTGTTCGTCTCCTTAGCTATAATACCTTTAGTGAACAAAAACAAAAGTAGGTAAACGCTTTTTCTGTGTGACTATAAAGTTTCATTTTTTTAAATTTAGCAAAAATTATACAGGACTGTGTGTAACGATAAGTGTTTAATGTACCTACTATAACACGGTCTGATTGAAATGTGCCACTACCACTGTATTTTTATAGTGATTGACTCTGCAAAGAAACTACTGCTTTAAGTATTCGATAACTTCAGTAATTGAGATGAATCTTATTTGTGTTGCAGTTGGTGTAGCAGTAGCCGCAATTCTTTATTTGCAAAAATATGCGCTGTTATTAACATTTTCAGGTATTATATTATGCAACCGTATCTTTAAAGAGACAAAGACCAGGTTATTTTTATTGAACTGCTACGTACCTAATTCGTTTGAACTTTAATAATAATTTTTCGGGGAGATATTCTGATATTTATAAGAAAAATTCTTCGTAGTAGGTACCTATAGGTACAGGTATCCTTAAAGAGGATGTTTCTTTTTAAAAGCAGTCTACAAATTTATAATTTAATTTAATGAGTAAAAACTAAACCTTTGTTTTTAATATTGCTTAATTATTAAAACATTAGTTGTTCTTGGAGGATAACCGTATCAAACCTTTTTTTATGACATTCGTGAAAATGAAATCAGTGCACAGATGCGCCGTTGTATGCAGAGTGGATGACGTCAGCTGACGTTTCCAAATTGCACGTTGACAGGTTGACCCTACGTGAAAATTATCGCGCTTCGATGTAGTGTATGTGTAACAATGTTTTTAATTTTTGACTTTGGTGTGTTATTTAAAAATTAATTCTGCAATAACCTACTTAGAATAAATCAACACGCACCCTTATTCTAGTGTAAACATGCTACGCACGTCAATAAATAATGAGAAGAAAGATGTTGCTCATAATAATCGACAATACATAGGTGCACATAAACGTTAATCGTGTTTTTAGGAAGTATGTGGCCAGTTCTGTTTTCGACAACGTACCACTGGTTACAGCTAGCTGCAGTGAAGTGAGTAAACTGGTGAAGTGAGTGGTTTAGAATGTAGAGTGCACGTTTCGTTTCAGGGAGCGGAGGGCTATGCACCTCCGGAGCCACTGATATGGTAACAATGAATTCGGACAAGGCCGCAGCCAAGCGAAAGCCGGAGCCTAACAATGGGGGCTGCATGGGGACCAGTGCCAACGAAGAGCTTGCCGTTGTCCCCTACCAGCCGCTTGCAGCTGTGGAGGAGTCTCCTAATCAGTTACTGTATAAAAAGGTAACCAAGTAAAGTAATGTTGAATCTGCACTTGATTATCTTAGAAATGTACCAGGGGTGATTATTTTGTTTATTTTGAGAAATTAATTTCTGCTCATTCATACAGATGGCGTTGCTGCTAACAAAGTTGCTTACATTGAGAGCGCGTTCCGAAATCACTGACTCCACTGATGTTACTGCTGCTGTAATGTACTGGTACAAGCCGTTCCAAAAAAATGATGTACTTAATTTTGGAACGATTGTGCTGCACAAGTTGCAAACATAACCTTGAATTGAATTTGTAACTTTGCTCAACCATTCACCATTTGTGGAATTAGAGGAATTTTGATTTGATGGAAATTGTGTTCTATGCTACTTGCTGTTAAAATATATATTTACGAGGAAGATCGAGAATTGCCAGCTACTTAAAAAACGTTGTTTTCGTATATCCAGACTATGATATAAAAGTCACTTGAGGTTTCTAAAAATATAATATGTTATCACGTGGAAGTGTAATGTAATATTTTACAGAAAGTCGTAGAGCAGCTTTATAAAATGTTTTCATATATTTAGAACGAACATACCTTAATAGATATATTAAAATCCTCTTTTATATATTATTAACATCTACTTCTGATGCATATACAAGTACCAACAGGTTTAACCCACCTTATTCCTTCAWACAGTTTTTTTGGGGTGTCATATGCATTGATTAGGTGTGTCAAAATATAAATTGATTGATAACAATTTGAACATTTTCTTGCAGACTTCCCTATGTAATTTTTTAGCATTATTTTATGATCATGTTAAATAACCCTTTTTCCAATTGTCCATTTTGGTTTTTTTTATGCCAAATGACGTAATGGTGAAATTCTTTAGATAATAGGGACTAGATTTGTTTAAAAAAAAAAACATTAGTTGATCTCATATCTTCATTATAGTAACAAACTACTCTGTCATCTCAAAATAAAACTATTTTTAAATCTTAACTTACTTATTTCCGTGTTTTTTGAATTTTTGCAAAATACCCTTATTTTGAATATATATATATAATATATATATAAATATATATATAATAGTGCCTAATAATTTGTCGCCATGTCCATAGAACATACTGCCTTGTTAGAGCTTTCATTTTGGAAAAATATAGTTGCAAATATGTCTTGGAATTTGGAAATCGTCCAATTTGCGATAAATTGCCTGATCTACCCACACTGCAGCAGCTGTGAAAAATGTGCAACATCAATGGTTGCAGCACACTACGTTTATAAGCCAGCTAATAATTTGTTAGTTAATTTTTCGTATTGTAAACAATAACAGTACACATCTTAGTCAAATTAACAATATTAGCAGTTACGGAATGCACTCATTGTATTACGACCTATGTATATTCTTCCTAACAGATTTTTTACTGACAGATTGGACCACTGTATAGATTATCGGTAGCAGAATTGTTCATATTTTATTTTTGAAGAATTAGTTGCTTTTCATATGTAAGATGAAGTATCGTTGCTAACATTATTCACAGACAGATGGCACCATACATTATATTCTTGCTAATAGTGTCATTTTTTTCAGATGGAGAAGATCGTAGAAAGAATGCAAGATGAAACATCAGGAGTGCCTGTCCGTACTGTAAAAAGCTTTATGTCCAAAATACCATCGGTCTTTACGGGTGTAGATTTAATAACTTGGATGATGAAAAATTTGGACGTCGAAGACCAACAAGAAGCCTTACATTTAGCACATCTAATGGCAGCGCATGGTTACTTCTTTCCTATAGATGACCACATGCTCACTGTTAAAAATGACAACACATTTTATCGTTTCCAGACGCCATACTTTTGGCCTTCTAACTGCTGGGAGCCAGAGAATACGGACTATGGTATTTAACAATTGCGTATCATTATTACAGATTTTTTATTATTTCCTTTGTAGCGGTTTATTTGTGCAAAAGAACGATGCAGAACAAGACCAGGCTAGAATTGGCCGATTATGAAGCCGAGAACTTGGCTAGGTTACAAAAGATGTTCTCACGGAAATGGGAATTCATTTTTATGCAGGCTGAAGCACAAAGCAAGGTGGACAAGAAACGGGATAAACTGGAACGTAAAGTGCTCGACAGTCAGGAGAGAGCATTTTGGGACGTCCACAGACCAATGGTAAGTGAAAGGATTTAGTTTTACTTTAGAGGTGAAACGACAATAACGCAAGGTGTCCTAACAGGCCGGCAAAGTTCATTATCGAGGTTTATATATTGAAATATAAAAGAAATTCATGTACGGAAATTGTCGACATTCAAACTGTAATTTAGGCTTATTTTGAACTAAAGGGAGCAGTGTACCATAAGTGAGCTATTTCACAAATTTGTTTTATAAATGAAACGTGAAGTTAAATGGTAAGTTAAATAATAACAATAATACACAAAAAAAATACATTGTTATTAATTAGTCAAAACTACCACAATTTAGTTTACATGTCAAATATATAACAATCTGTTAATACAGGATGGCCACTAAAGTTCGTAAAGTATCCCAGATACTTGGTTTATGAGTTCAATGATTAATTTTAAGCAAAAAAGGTTTTATTAACTTTTCCCAAATTCCTAATTGTTCTTAAAATATCGGGGTTTGAAGGCGTCAGATCGTACAAATAGATTCTGAGTAAATGAAGTAACATTGTTGGGGCTAGACTATTTAATAATTAGCAACTTGACTGTATTAGGAAAAAAATTGTTAATTGCCAGTTCATTGTCATCATTGACGGACTGTATCCCTATTGTTACCAACTGGTACAAGAACTTCTCCCCATGGATCTTCCCCAAAGAGTTTGTTTTTGTGAATGGTGGAGCAGTCACCTGGATGCTTTTTTAACAACCTTTTTCTGTGATGAAGCTGCATTTACAAGAGGAGGTATAATAATAATAATAATAATAATAATAATACTATTTATTGAGCAATGTACAAGGTATACATAGTTCAAAAGCCCTCTAAATCGGCAGAGCCGTTTTACATTAGGGGCAGTTCCATATAAAATTAGCAGATTAATTTAATCCAAAAAATCAACAGTTGAGTATAAAGCAAACATAGATAGATACACGAAAGATATACAAATATCCCTACCTCTCATATAATTCTAGCAGTTTACCAGATATTTTATTCTTAAACGTTATAAGACTACATTTTTCAGAGAATATGTCAGTGTAGTGATTATGCAATATGGCAGCAGTATATTCAAAACTACCTTTGAATTTCTGAGTTTTATGTCTAGGAATTGAAAGACTATGTACAAAGCGCAAGTCTACATCATGAATATCGGATCTCCGAGTCAGACGTTCGCAAAGATATGTTGGCAACCCACTAGAAATAATCTTTCGCAAAAACACACAAAACGACAGTATATATCTCTCATTAAGTTTTAGTATTTTAAACTGTCTGTAATATGGGGTGACATGGTCCCTGTAACCTATTAAAAATGAGAACCGTAGACATGCATTTTGCAATAATTGAAGTTTGTCCCTCACTGAATTACTCAGAAATTTGTAGTACACTGTGTTACAATAATCTATGTGACAGAGTACCAGTGCATTGGCAAGTTTCCATTTTATTTCCGGTGATAATGTGTTCTTGTACTTCCACAGACATTTCAATTTCCACCACCCTATTGATGACTTCCGCACAGCATGTTGCTCAAAGGACAGATGAGGGTCTATTACTACACCCAGGTTTTTCACTTCCTTGGAGAGAGGAATCACTTCAGAGTTCAGTAGTATCGCACTAAGACACTGTGGCATTTTCCGAATGCAATTTACAGAGCCGATACACATCACCTGAGTTTTCCTCGCATTCAGTTGAAGACCATTAATGACCGACCAGTCAACGATCGATTGAAGAGTCTCGTTAATTACACCTATAATCTGATTGGCTTCCTCCGGAAAGCACGACACGTAACATTGAATGTCGTCCGCATAGCAATGCACTCCCCAGTTCTCAGGCATCATTCGAGGAAAGTCGGCAATATATACGCTATAAGCTAAGGGGCCTAGCACACTACCCTGAGGTACACCATATGCTGTCGTAATCCAGTCTGATGTCACGCCATCGATTCTAACCGCCTGTACTCGATCGGACAGAAAGCTGGTAAACCAATTGAACGCAGTACCCTCTATGCCATAGTATTGAAGCTTAGATAGAAGTAGCACACGATCAATCGAGTCGAAAGCCTTTGAGTAGTCAAGAAGGCATAGGAAGCTAACTCTGTTTTCATCAATCTGACGGACAATGTCATCTGTTATTCTAGTCAAAGCTGTAGCTGTACTGTGATGTTTCCTAAAAGCAGACTGATTAACCGGTAGTATGCCGTTCCTGTTAAGGTGTGCGGAAAACTGCCTCTGCACGACGATTTCCAAGACTTTGCTAAGTGTACACAAAACGCTCACAGGTCTCAAGTCGTTTATTGTCACAACTCGGTTTACTTTAGGCAATGGTGTTATTAAGGCTTTCTTCCAAAGAGTTGGCACTACGCCATTGATAAGGCAGTAATTTATGATATGGGTGATGGCGGTTACGCAAAAGGGCAGCACATACTTAATCATTTTCAAGTTGATCATGTCTATTCCAAGAGCGTTCGATTTCAGTGAGCTGATAACAGCAGTCACTTCACATTCGGTGACAGCAGCAAAACCATTGAGCTTCGACATGTTCTTAGTCAAGATATTGTTCTTGAGCAACCGTAGTCCGTCTACCGTAGCCCGCGTGCTCGCTTCGCTGTACCTGAAGTGTGCATTAATCGCATCTACATTTTTCAGATTCTCAGGCACTAAAACATACGGCTTTTTGTGTATATTTAAGCTGTCAAACACACGCCACAGTTCACGAGAATTTCCCCCGCAAGCTTCAATGCGTCCACGGGTATAAGCGGCTTTTTCGTTTTTAATTGCTGTAGATAGAAAGTTTTTCAGTTGTTTGTAATATTCTAGCTTTGTCAAAGAACGTGACCGCTTATATTTATGAAAGGCATTGTTTTTCATTTTTATAAGCATCTTTATGTTGTCTGTGAAGTATGGTCTATGCTTACGTCTGAACGACACAGTCTTTATTGGAGCATGCACATCGAACAAACCCAATATCGCAGAGTTGATAAAAGCAATTTTGTCATCAATAGCCTGAATATGCTCTATATTCCCCCATCCAACAAGAGAACAGTCTCTCTCAAAATTTTCCAGACTGATGTGGTTGAAGTCTCTATACGTGACAGAACGAGTCGGAGCAACAATATCCACAATGAAGATGTGGTGGCATTCGAAAACCTTCATGCTGTTCAATAAACCTATTTCCAAAGAAGAGTTTCCGCATAGGTTTTTGCTCGAATGATTAATTATGAAGTTATCAGACACCAAATTCCTTCAATGGAATTTGAACAGCAAAATGTACTGCTTTTTTGGTGAACGATCTACCTCTACTACTTGCAGACATCCCTCTTCAAATTAGAAGAACTATTTTTTTTACATGATGATGCTCTGGCCCGTATCTAACTCGATGGGTAGGTCATGGTAATCTCATGGCTTGAACACCATGATCTTCAGATCTCAGCTCACTAGATTTTTTCATCTGGGGATACTTGCCTATTCAATGAGAAAGCCTAATGATAGGAAGGAACTCATCCAGAAGACCCATAAGGTGTTTTACGAGATGAGAATATAGAGAACTACAACTGGGAAACAATGTTTCGACGGAGGATTGAGTTGTGCATTGCACAAGGGTGACGGTCACATTGAGCAGCTTTAATAATTGCACTGCTTTTATTAAAATAAACCACATTTTTTCCTAAGCCCTCTAGTAATGTAAACCACAGTATTTT
This sequence comes from Rhyzopertha dominica, assembly GCA_025024175.1. Taxonomy (NCBI): domain Eukaryota; kingdom Metazoa; phylum Arthropoda; class Insecta; order Coleoptera; family Bostrichidae; genus Rhyzopertha; species Rhyzopertha dominica. The sequence goes on along the minus strand of QCXZ01000086.1, from coordinate 7,255,508 downwards.
AAGAAGTTAGGAATTCAGCAAAAGTGAATGGAACCATTTTTGCTTAAAATTAGTCATAGAATTCATATATGGAGTATTTTGGATACCTCTGTAGCCACCCTGTATATGGAACTGAAAAAGGGAAAACGTATAATTAATGCAAAATGGAAACAAATGTAGACATAGTGGATTCAAGGACTAAACATTGTGAATACTGCCTACAATGAAAAGTAGGTGTCATAAACAGGGTGTCCCATTTTTGTTGCAATTACAGGGCATCTCGATAACTATTAATACTAGAGAGTTACGGTTTGCATGTTATAGCCTTATTTTTTTGTTGCGATTTGAACTGTACCATTGGTATTTTTATATCGTCTTTTGGTTTAAAGCTGTAGCCATCTTTTGAATAATGTAACATCTTTTTAGTTCTCAATATCTCACTTGGGTATGTAGATACAAGAAAAGACATTTTTTATAGATATTTTTACTTGGAATCCAGTGGTGTACTCAGATTTTTTTAAATTGTCACTTTTTTTTAGATAAGACACAATTCTAATGGAAACCATATTTGCCTTTGTTATGGTTGAAAAGACCTATTTTTTCTGATTAAGAAAATATACACAATGTTAGGTTTATTTTTAATAATTTATTTATTATTTCAATTTTTGCAGTAATTGAGATACAATTTTTGTCAAAATAGATGTAATAAGTAATGTTTTTCATTAATTACATGGCGTCCTTGATTACCGACAAAAATACTGCATGCGTGCCTTTAATATTTGTACATAACATATGTATGTGATAAAAAATTTTTACTTAATAATAATATAAATTATATTGTGTTTTTGCTTGTTCCATAGCCTCCTGGACTTAAACATAAAATCTGATTAAATAAAAAAAATTGAATAATACCAGACTTGAAAATAAACCCAACAATATATATTTTTTTAATAAAAAAAAAAATAAGTTCGGCTATAGCAAAGCCTGCAAGTTTGTGTTATATCTCTAAAATGTGACCTAAAAAATTCTTAGTATGCCACTGGATTGAAAATAAACATATCAATCACAATTATCAAACATCTAAGAATAATAAAAATAATAAGAAAACCTAGTCTCCATATTAATCCAAGGCACAACCTCCAACATGTAACTGACTCTTTCATCGCCTGTAAATTGTGTACAAAGAATGGTGTTAATATATTTATTTTTTGCTTTTTTAGCCTGGATGTGTGAATACAACTGAAATAGATATAAAGAAGGCCTGCCAAATGAATAAACCTTCAGTAGGTGCCAAAACCACACACATCGGTTCACGAATGTCACCTTCTACATCTGGTATAAACACTAAGGGACCCTTTGATTTGTTGGAGAGGCAAATAGTTTTGCTCAAATCCAGATTGGAGAGACGAAATATCAAAGTTTCGAAAGTTGCTGAAGCGTAAGTAAATTACTTTTTACCTCTCCTACTTAGTTAATTATCTGTTTTTAGGTTGATAGCATACTTTGAGCAATATTTAGAGTATGATTATTTCTTTGTTGCACCTGAATACCCAAATCCTTGGATATCAGATAGTCCTGAATTATGGGAGCAAGAAAAAATTGCCAAAGACATATCAGCCCGTAGAGTAAAGAGATGGGCATTTAGTTTGCAGGAATTATTGCAGGACCCAGTGGGACACGAGCAGTTTGTCAAGTTTCTAGACAAGGAATTCAGTGGAGAAAACCTAAAGTACATGTACATGTAGCCGAATAACTGAAATCCTTATTCCCTTTATTGTAGATTTTGGGAAACAGTGCAAGAACTTAAAGCTCTGCCGCAAAGTGAAGTACAAAGCAAAGTTGCAGAAATATGGGCGGAGTATCTGGCCCCGGATGCTAGCTGTCCGATCAATGTTGACTGTCAGTCATATGATGTGACGAAAAGAAACATGGAGAATCCGGACAGATGGAGTTTTGATTGTGCTGCTGTGAGTGTACATTAATCTTTTTTGGCTAGTTTTTGATGTTATAATTTTTCAAGGCTCATGTGTACCATCTAATGAAAAGTGACAGTTACTCAAGATATTTGCGTTCGGAAATGTACAAAGATTTTTTAAATGGTTCCAAGAAAAAAGTAAGTATGGTGAAATGGCTGACAGGCCACTGATTATCTAATGGTTTTAATGATTTTCATCAGACCTCTGTGAAAGGGATACGTTCTATAGTCTCATTCTCAGCTCGTAAGGATAACGTCACCTAATTTACTGAGTGTATTTAGCAACCTTTATCATGAATGGCGATTTGCTTGGGGTGATAAAGTCATTCTTGGACAATACTAGTAATGCCAAATGTGGCATGTAAATTCCATGACATTAAATGAAAGTACTCGTTTTTTATTTAAAAATACTTTGCATTCTTGATATTTTGCATTTAATAGTTAATTGAGGTGGTTAAGACGTTGCAGTTACAATAAAGGGCAGCAGATCAGGGAATGGTATCTGGGAGGTGTATTCTACCATTTGCAATCCTGGAATTTAGGAATAAATTTGGGTAGTTTTATGGAGTTACAGATAAGCATTTATTTTTGAAAATGAACTCAAATAAGTTTTAATATTGCTTAGCCTATTTTTGGACTTTTTCCATTTTTCAACCCCACTTTTTAACTGCAACCCAGCTGCTACTCTGGCAGCTTGAGCCTGATAAATTGCCATCATTAAAAGCTCTTTGTTATGAGATCGAGGGTAGCACCTAATTTGTTATTTATGACGTAGCCATCTTAGAACTCTTTCAAGCGGTGTCCATATCTGAATAGTTTGACAAGTGGCTTGAACAGATTTATCAGTTATACTGTAACATGCTTAAGCATTCAAGGTTATTCAACTCTTCAAATAGGGACATGGCCTTAGAGTACCAAATGGTGAACTGGGAGCTAACAAATTCATATATAAGAAGCTAGTGGATGGTTTTGCACCGGAATTTGGTTGGAAAGGGACATACCTTAAAAAAAATTGGCAATACCACAGGAATGTTAATTTGCAACTGAATTTTATGGGGTTTCTGGTTGATCCATGTCTAGTATTATTTCTGTGTTACTAGTTTAATGTTGAAAATGTTGATTGTTATATAACTGCTACCCATCACTGTTACGCTATGAATGTGAATCGTATTCCTTTATTATGCTCAGTATTTGTATGAATATTTTTTATATGATTTACTTTAGTGGCAGACCTTAGCATTTTAAAACACTGCCAATGATAATATTAAAAAGAAATTGTAAATCAATTTTAAATTTAAGTAGACACCAGTGATGTACCTACCTTCCCACAACATAGAGCTAAGTTATGAAGGACAGTAGGCTTTAATTTAGTCATTGTCATTGTATTTATTGTTCCAACAATCCTTCCCACATAAATAATAGTATAATAAAAAAATATCGCACAAAAAACTGTTAGTGCTTTTAATGTTACAAAAGTGGTAGGTACAAAGAATTCGTAGCATAAATTTGTTTTCCTTTGTGCTGTAGTGTATGTACCCAGGATTTCAAAGTGGTACCTACATATACCCACGTTGTTTTTGTTATGTATAAGCTTAGGTAAATGATATGCCGATACTATGTTATCAATCGGTGCGGAATTGAATAATATGTTTAATTAGAACCTGTTCATATTTAGAACAATGACTATGCAGTGCAAATAAAGAATACACACATGACATTACTAGTTTCATTCACCTTAAAAACCTTTTTGCTTGTGAGGGCAGATTTTAAAACCTTTTATTAACTTCTTTTATATGGTAAGTATTTGGCCTGATTAACTGGAGGATATTGTCAACAAATTCTCAGTGGAACACACAAATACCAATTACACTTAACTTTATATTCCCCACATTTGTTGGTTGGGTCTTATACAGGGTCGTTACAAAGTATGGAACCAGCAGGATATTTCAAGTTCTGTTTGACCGATATTTCTGAAATTGTGTATGGGCCTATGGGTAATTAAAATTCATTTTCTGGAATTTTTTCAACTCTGTGTCAGCTCTCGTTTCCGAGATATGGGTGCAAGTTGCATTTTTTTAATGTAAAGGGAGGCCAAAAAGCACATCATTAAAAAGGATATTTATTCCTGATTTCAAAAATGTATCCGACTTGTACAATTGATTGCTTCTGAGGTGAGAAAAGTGTGATAACGAACTTGTGTCTTGCAAAAAACTTCGGGATAAAAGCCATATTCGTTATCGCTAAGTAAGAACAAAAACTCCAGGTGTCTCCATTGTCCTCGTCACTGGTGTAAATTTTCATTCACTTTGTTATTTGCAATCGCAATGCTTCATTTAACTGAACATGATCTCATCGAAATTTTGATGATGATTGGTTATGGAGATAGTAGGCGAAGTTACATATTCGGAAGCAGTTGCACTCTACAATGCAATTTATGAAAATCATGAACCAATTGCCAGATCAATAATTGCATTGCAACGTTTTGACTGGCGAAGTTAAAAATCGTCAAAAACCAGGACGTCCAAAGGTTGCTACGAGCGGGCAAAGTAGCTTGAATGTCCTTTTTTTATGTGCAAGAGAATCCCATGTGTTCCGTACAACAGTGTGCTCTCACTTACCATATTAGCAGAAGATATATGTTCAGAAAATTTAAAGAAAGAGAAGTTTCATCCATACAAAATACACTTATTACAAGAACGGAGATGATTTCGCTCATAGAATATACGAAACTGCTATGAATATGATATATGAAGATAGAAATATTTTAAACAGGATTATGTTTTCTGATGAAGCGACTTTTTGCCTCAATGGTAATGTGAATAGACATAATTGCAGATATTGGTCGGGCATAAATCCACATTGGATGGAACACGTCTACACACAACACCTGGTGTGGTATTATTGGCGAGCACATTATTGGGCCTTTTTTCATTGATAGAAATTTGAATGCGGTCAAGTATTTACAGCTCTTGCGCGAACACATTATACCAGAACTTATTTGCCTGTTCCCTAATCGTGAAAATGTGGCGCGTCCTTCTGAACAGATATGGTTTAAGCAAGATGGTGCACCACCCCATTTTACAGTTAACATTCGTGATATTTGAATGCGATATTTCCAGACAGATCAATTGGTAGGCAGGGAGCGATAGAATGACCAGCACGTTCCCCTGATCTGACGCCGCATGATTTTTTCCTACAGGGATATCTGAAAAATCGTATTTATGCTGATTGGCCACATAATGCAGAAGATTTCAAAGGACGAATCAGGGCAGAAATTAAGAACTTTCCTCCAATAATGCTACAAAGAACATCAGAAAACTTTTACTCGATGCTGCATTACTGCCAGGAAGTAAATGGGGGACATTTTGAGCATCTTCTGTAATGTAAATCTGAAATAATACAGCATTTTTCACGGAATCTTGTTTTTCTTTTTTACTTTTTGGGTACCTGATTCGCAATAAATTGCTCAAACTAGACGAAAATTATCACCAGTCAAGGAAAAATGGCAAAACCTGGCTTTTTTCTCCATTTTAGCAATAAAGAAAATTCTTTTCGTTCTTTGTCAGGCTCAACTATTGTATTTACACTTTTCTCAACTCCGAAGCAATAAATTGTACAAGTGTGATATATTTTTGAATTCAGGAAAAATATCCTTTTCAATGATGTGCCTTTTGACCCCCCTTCACATTTAAAAAAATGCAACTTGCGCCCATATCTCAGAAACGAGAGCTGACACGAAGTTGAAAAAATTCCAGAAAATGCATTTTAATTACCCATAGGCCCATGCACAATTTCAGAAAAATTGGTCGAACAGAACCTGAAATATCCTGCTGGTTCCATGCTTTGTAGCAACCCTATATAAACTACCTATATCTTTTATTTCCCCCATTCGCAAATACTTTAATTATGACATTTGCATTTTGTTGGCATTCAAAATAGATAACCAACATATCACACATCTCTTCATTTAAAATTTGTACATTTAGATTAAAAATTGTTAGTACATACCTTTAAAGAATACACATAATCTAATGAGATATTATGTTACTGACACTTCTAGAGAAACAACCGAAAGTATTTTGTTTCCCAACCACACTGTTTCTAGCTTTCTCTTCATTTACAAAGAAAAGATTCTGTTGTCCACACTTTATCTGTCTGTTGATGCCCATACACTCGTAGTTCAAGAACAGTTCAACAGATTAAGCTCGTTGGGAAGGTCTTGGTCTTATGATGATCCAAACACACATTTCTTTTGCTTTGTATAAGAAAGTTATCTTCCTATTCAAAATGAAATTAAATACATCTCAACAATACAAGGAAAATGTGCTAGTCTCTTTTCCTAGAAAGGCTTTCATACTTGTTAGTAAATAGATAGATTTAGATCATGAGAATTGTCAACCGAGGCAGGAGTGGACAACTGAAAAAAAATCAAGTTACAATGCAATTATGTAAGTAATATCCAGTAAAATAAATTACATGCAGTTATAACATTTTTTTTTATTTTACTACATTTTGTTCGTGACTACTATAAGTTTTTAGAAACATCTGGATTCCTCTAAATATCCGATTATCCAAGCAATAAATTGTTGAACTATTTAACGAAGAGCTGAGATCGAAGTTGTTCTACTTATATGACAAAAATATTACTGTTGTATACATATGTATACCAGATTAGGATATGTAAATGTAACAATGTATTGAACACAAATCACGATAGTGTTTAGTAATGTCAACACCGACAGTGGAACCAAACATATTTTTATGTAGCTGATAGGATAATAAACGTAACCAATTTTGTACCCAAAATAAACTTTTGTTTCCACCATTCGATCAATAATATAAAGGAAATATTACTTAGTATTAAACTTGGTTCACACTGATCCTTTATACTTGAGCTCTGAAGATATCCAAATGTTATGGTTGCATAGGATCCAGATATATGGTGGGAAAGAAGTATCCTATTGAGAGTGTAAAGGGTTGCCTGCTTACACGTAACTGTTTGTTGCGAAAATAAAGCCAGTGACAGTGTAAAACATCATTCCACCTTTAGTTTGGTGGAAGTTAAAAGAGGAAAATTGAATCGGTTAGTACTATATCAAAAGCAGAGAAATATAGCAAAAAACAGATAAATTTTAATCTTATTATCGCCACCTTATAAAATTATACCACTAAGATTAGAAAACCCTGTATAAACATGTTGCTAAATTGAATTTTGCTGTGACAAGGTGTATTTTTAGACCTGTGTCTGATTACATATAAAACAAACAAAACGACATAAGATGGAAGTTCTGTCTATTTAATAGCAGAATAACAAGTTTTACAGGAAGGTATAGCTGGTTGCATAAAGTTTCAACATTTTGTATTTTGATTACCTCGTATACATAGTAACGAATCGAAATTGAAATGGTTTTCGTTAATAGATTGTGCTTAGCTTAAATGATACGTAATATCACACCAAAAGTTTGCAAACTAAAAGGATTGCTCGAAGAGGCTTTGAGCTACACTAATACATTGTGCCAGCTCGTACAAATATCTATAGCCAGTTTAATACTGAAAATTATTATGTCTCGTATTCACATCACAGTGTAGAAAAACACCTTCGTGTACTACAAAATATTCACAACAGGACCTTTGTACAATATTGTTATAAATAATGTTCCATGGTTTAGCGGTACCGATTTGTTATTAAAGCACCGTGTTTGCACATTAAAAGAGTGTTCTGGCTATACCAATATTTGTTTGAGCCAAATTAAATTTGTGTTGCTATACTTGGCTGTATCTAAAGGCTGAGATGGTTCGTTCTTTTTTGCTTGGGTGTGCCACACCAGGATCTGCAAAAATACATCCATGTTTATCAGAATTACGAGTTAATTTTGCTTATCTCAACTCACTTTTGTGCAGTTTGATGCTAGCAGTTCTATTTCTCTCGGCTCGAATGGCTCAAGGCTTTTTAGAAAGCCGTCTTCTTCGAAGCCAGGCTTAAAAGGCATCGACGCTTTTGGACGTTCCAAAAGAAATTTGACGGATACGGCGAATCCGGCCATGTCAACTGGAAACTTCCGGCCAGCTATCCAGCCGTCGTAGAAGCCGGCAAACTCTCCGTTTTTTACTATGGGGGTGCTGATACCCAGTTTCGTTATCAGCCCAACTGGAAACATGGATACACGCTTAGTGTAACGAATCTGTAAAGAAAATTGACATTTGTACATATTGTTGAAATAAATCAGTAAGCCTCTAAGTTATTTTGATTCAGAGACATAAGATTGTTAAATATTAGATAGTTCGTTGTCAACGATCAGTCCAAGATTCCGAGCACAGTCACTCTAGGGAATTGCACAGCCAACCAGCATAACACTTGTAATCATTTCCTGACTCACTCTTTTCACTAAAGTTTTACTACTGACACACATTGCCACCGTTTTTTTGGGGTCAATAACTAAACAATGGCTTCTCGACCACTCCGAAAGCCTCTGTAGGGCGACATTCAGCTGSKGTGCAGTTCCATTTATGTCGTTCATGTTGAACCTTATGCACAATTGCATTTCATCTGCATATTGGTGGATTTTAATGTCATGATTACCGCATGAGAAAAGTTGGGGACCATAAATACTTCCCTGTGGGACACCACGAGTCACATTGAGTTCTTCAGAAAAAATGCTATTAATGCAGACCTTTTGCTGGTGATCCAAAAGGTAATTGATGAACCAGTTCAATGCATCACCAGAGACACCAAAATACTTGAATTTGGCCATAAGTAGTTTATGGTCCAACATGTCAAAAGCCCAACTATAGTCAATCAGTAGAGCAATTTCACAGCATGATGCATGATGCTGCTGCAGCATCACTATAAATGTTCAATAAAGCTGTACTAGTGCTGTGAAATCTCGTAAACCCAGACTGCTTCACTGGCAGGAGATTGTTCCTATCTAGATGTTCTTGAAAGTTTAATGTCGACTAGTTTCTCCATTACTTTAGAAAGGGTGGGAAGGATGTTTATAGGTCTCAACTGATTTAAATCTTCTGCCACTGCAACCTTAGGTAGTGGCTTGATAGTTCTAAAAACTGTTAGGAATGTTACAAATAAGCCTTTCTTTCAATGTAGCCGTCAAATTATTGTTGATCATTAATTTGGATGAATCACTGCTAGTTATAAAGTTCAAGTACACATTTGTCTAGAAAACTCATGTTTTCTATTGTCTGTATAGTAATAATATTTTACAGCTCATATTTTTTTTATTATTCGAGATAAAGAATAGTAGTATGGTATTTTATAGCCTATTAACTATTGCTCATGGCTTTGGTCGCATAGTAGATTGTACAGGGTTTCTATAAATGATTCATGCAACAAGGGCGGCATTGATTTCTGAATTCTTTGTGCCGCTTTTTTGTAACTGCTGCCAAGCTACAATATGCACAGCAATAGTACTGAAGGTTGCAGATCAATGTCACATAACAGCTCCGAAATGTGAGCTTAAAGAATTATCCCACAAAACACTATATAATATGTTGAAAATACACACTCTCAGGCGTTTTCTCATATTAAAATATATCAAATAATTCAAAAATCTACAGATGACAAGTATACGTCAAAGCAATTGTTGTGTTCACCTTTCTGAGAGTCGGCAAACAGATTTAATCCATATTTTCCATAAGTGCCCTGGATGCATGAATGATTTATAGAAACCCTGTATAATACGTTATTCTTTACTGTTTTGGTGGAGCTATTACCTACAATGAGTGTAATATACTTTTTTTCCAATTAACATTTATAATAAGCATGTTTCGTTGTATCCATATTAAGATGAATTTTGTAAGATTATCCCTGGTTGGCATCAATATCAGCTGTTAGCTGGTAAAATAAAGGCATTTTATTATTAGTACTGTTATTATATTACTTTATAAGTATAGATTATTACTAAGACTGTTAAAACACCTGTAGGACTATGTAATATTTAAATCCTTACCTCTTCAAACAACTCTGTGTCATACGTGTTATCGTCATCTGCAAAATACAAAACACCACTAGTAGCATTCGCTCTTATCCACTCCAATCCTCGATTTCTATTGGAAACTCCTCTGGGTTTGGGTCCCTTTTTCTTTTGCTTGTACTGATCGGGCATCGGGGCTAAAACATAATACAATTACCACATGAAAAAAAGGTGATGACCATCATTACCTATTAGGTGTTCGAAACTGAGTCCACTCTTCCACAGTAGCTGCGCAACCAGGGGATTCCTATCTTCCGCATCTTCTATCACCAGCCAGTGCACGTTGGGCACCAGTCTGAGGGTGTGCGATACCCTGGTCAATTCTGCCAATTGTTCRGGWCGTCTGTACGTGGGGGTGATTATATACAAGGGAGGCAGTTCATTATCTTTCGCTAAATCTAAAGGCGTCCTGGCACACTAAAAAAGAAACAAAAGTTTCGAATTCGGCAAGTTGCCATCGCCTGACGTCGGAATATGTAGCAAGTTTCTAGGATTCGCAGAAACTTACCGGAACTGCAGTACTTGCAGTATTGTAACCGGAGCCAAGATTCGTTTTTTCGCTTAACGTCCTTCCAGGATGTCTTACGTAATCCTCGTCGATATCTCGCGCACCCCCCTGGGGGAGTACCCATGCGTTGGATAGATGATACTGATACAAAACTATCGATGCACTTACGAATATAATTATGTACATTTTTATGGGAAGCCTCATAATATAATTCTTCAGTTCTACATACGTCTGAAAATGAGAAGGGTTTTATTTAGAAGGATGTAGGATACAAATTTGAATAACACTAGAATATAATTAAATAGAATTTAGTGATTGGGTAAAGTAAGATATACGTATAAATGTTTAATTGGTGAAGCAGGATATAAGAAAAGATTTTAGCCTGCTTTGCTTGTTAAAAATTTATTACATATATAAAACTAGAATCTTTGGGCGCGTTAATATTGTTGCATGCTAGCGGAATCAACGCCATCTGTGGACCAGAGTTGCAGCCGTGTAGATGCGGTGTAGTAGAACACTTCAAGTAGCGATCTTAGCGACAGACAGATGGTAAGGAATGTCCAGACTCTCCACAGTATTCTATCAATGGCTCTTCGCGCAGTTTAGACAACGATAGGAAGATGGCATTCTAGAATTTTCGATGGGCGACGGAGAGAGCGCGGGCAGTTCTGAATTAGAATAGCGGTTATCAAGTGAGCGAAAGGCTTAGTTATACAGGTGTTTTTAGTGCTAGTGTGTGCAGTATAGTGAATTAGTAGTGTTTCAAAGTAATTGTGTTTAGACTTAGTATATCTGACACAGTGTTTTAAATAAAAGGAACAATATTTTCGGAAACTAAAAACTTACCAAGTATCTACAACAAAACGAAAAGAAATTATGCAAAGTGGCGATAATCGATAAGCGATAACGAAAGGTTCACATGAGTCTAGCATTTTAAACACAACCATAGTTGCATATGTATTAGACCACTTGCACAGAAAAAAAACTAACAAACATCTTTTCAATAGTACTTGCAGAGTATACTAAGGCGGAAGTTTTTATTCACGAAATAACAATTGTTTGATACATTCAACAATCCTTGTTGATTGTAAGTTTGGTACACAGTCAAACATTCACGAGCAAGTTTTATTTTTCTGTCGCATATAAGATGGACCAAAAACAATCCTTCTGTAAAATCGGGTAGCCATGGAAAACAAATAATGAACTGTCAGTTTGCTTATAATAGTTAACAGCGTGGTGTTGCTCTGCGTGTTTTATGATAATTATTACAGTTATGATTCGTGAAAAAGCCATTTCGCAAGCTCTTCGAAATTCAATGTTTTCTGCATTTCAAAATGGTATTTTCGTACATAAAACTGCATGAAACTTGCACATAGCGCAGGGAACTGTCCGAAACATCGTAATGCAATACAAAACTACAGATACTGTAGCTATACAACCTAAAAGTGGTCGTAAATCCACAATCACGGTACGTGATTTGCGTGCGATGAAGAAATTAATTATGAAAGATAGACGAGTATCATCAACACAACTAGCAAGTTATTGGAGGTCATAGGGAATGTGCAGGGCAGTATAACTGTAACCGTTGGGATAATTTTTGTAACCTTGTTAACTGCTCCTCAGGTAAAGTGGATCTGATAATTTTGTGAGTGGTATATTCTCCAATATATGTGTGTGGTGGTAGTCAGGGTTGAAGTAGCTAACAGAATTTTGTAACTATGTATCAGTTCCCTAACGACATCACGGAGAAGATATTATTGCATTGATAATAAGATAATGATTTGCGATTAACAACTACCTGGACCTGAGCGATGCAATCTTGCCTTTGGCTTAAAGCAACTCAGATAATATTGGCCCAGTCGTCCCATATCTATTCTGTTAGTTGTGTTTCGTCGACTTGTGGAGTAAGATGTTTCGTCCTTGGAGAGTAATGAATCTGAGAAACAAATCCGTCTTCCTCAGGACCAAGATCTTTAATCTTCACGAATCGCTTGTCAAAAGAGGATGCCCTAAGCCCACTAAGGAGGTAAGTGCCGTTATTTTATACAAAGCAGTGCTGAAAGGAAAAAATGTGAACAGAAGAAGAGCTTTAGTAGAATCGATGAGAGTTTGAGTAAGCAAATTACGAAAGTAATGTTTATATTAGCATGTGTTATTTTACTATTTAGGAACGGAAATTACATAAGTTATATGTGACTTGTATATCAAAATATAGTTACCATAGCTGCAACTCTAAAAATGAAACTGATATGAAGATGAATCATTCAGGCTTTATTTACAAAGCATTGAATTTTATTATAAAACACTTCATAAAAGAAGGACCATAATGGAAACACGACTTAAAAAGCGCTGAATGGATTATGTGATTCAAATAAGTCAATTTTGCCAAGAGGGACGACCAAAAATTTATTTAGATGAAAAGTGGTATGATACCCACAGACAGCAATTTTTTCAAATAACAGCCACATATTATTTGACACAAACTCATGCACTTTTCTCTCAAAATACAAGAAATAATATTTGAATTAAATTAAATTAAAAAACACTGGGATTATTAAACTGAAGCATTGATGGGCCAATTGTTCAAATTGGGCTTGAAAAGTAAAATCGCCGTACGATTTGTTTTGCAAAACTAACTAATGATCGTGTTGAACACCTAAACGGATAGCGTACAATACTAGTATGCCAGGGCTATCGTCTGTGTGGCGTTCTAAGGCAAACTACCTTTTATCCTTCTTCGCGAAATCGTCTAACACATCTGTGTCCATCATGGAACCCTAAACAAAATATGGTTTCATCACTGAAACCRATAAAAGCTTCACTCTACATTCCATATCAGTCTGGCTTGACACTATTACATGCGACAAGCTTTGTACAGCGGAACCGGTCAAAGGGAAAATAAACGCACGAATTTCCGTAATAACACTACTTTATTCACGAAAATACGATATACTATTAGCAGTCGTGGAAGGTGCGTCACGGGCTTTCCACTTTCCACTGCTTCTACTACTTCTACTTCTTTTTATTGTCCCTGACATGTCCCAAAGTAACAATAATTGTAAAAAAAAATGGTAACTACGAACACACGAAAGAAACATCCTAACTACAGCAACTAACAAGTACAACAATCAAAGGTAATGGAACAGTTCATTTTCGCGACACTACCCCTTCCTTTGAATGCCAATCACCCAAATCCTTTGACATCAAGGTATGGGACGGTATTATATGTATTGAAAGCAGGTCTCCACTATTGTTCAATAGCAGTAGTTTAACATCTAGACGATACACCGATACTACCGTTCTACATATACTACACTATACCTACATTGAGTTTATTCCAAACGAGATTTGTGCCCTGCATCGGCAGGACACTTCAGAGATTGCTACAGTCTCAAAGGACTTTGGACCATTTGCAAATATTTATTTAAGAGGCCTGAGACCGCTTTTAACCACAAGAAGACATCGGCCACTTGATTCGGCTTACCCCTCGCCGTGTTAGAATGACGACCAACAATTTTTGTTACTTTTCTTTGTTCAGTTAATCGTTTGTTCTGACAACAACAAAACATTTATATATTATCTAATATGTATTCAGATTTACCTATAATCGTCATATTATAATTAAGTGTCAGTTTGGCGGTAACCGATTGTATGGAGGCCTGGAAGCTACCTTCTAAGAGAGAGAACTATATAAAACGCAGGACACCTGGTGGAACCGTGAGCTCTCATCTCTAAGAAGATAAATGAGAAAGTTCTTTAACAGAGCTAAAAAATCGGGAATTGGAAAACATATAAAAATGCCCGACGCCATAGGCAAAAAGGCGAAAGACTTACCATGGAGAAACTACTGTGGGAAAGTTGAAAATACCCTAGAATGTGCTAGACTCAAAAAGCATTGCTGAGAAACTGTCTAGCAAAGAGAAAAATCTCAGGACAGCAGCGAGTGACCATATTAGGACCGGTGGGAAAGTCTTGAGCTGTTGTTAAAGCCCATCTTCCGGGTGTGTGACCACGATGGCTTGGAACTACGCAAAACCAATCCCATAATAGAACTATCGGGTTAACAAAAAAGCTATACACTGGCGACCAAAATAAGTAACATGTCCATGCTTGAATGGGTGATTCTTAGCTCCTGAAACTGATGGTATTTACCCTGTCATGTTACAAAAGGGATTGAGGGAATTGGCGAGATTGCTTTGCAGGTTATATAGGGCAAGTACAGCTACAGGTTATGCACCGCTTGGTTGGAAAAAGCTAATGTAGCCTTTATACCCAAACCAGCGCGAGACTTACGTCCAAGCTAGAACTTTCAGGCTAATCAGCTCAACATAACTTCTCTTCAAGACTTTGAAGAAATTGGTTGATAGGCATATCGGGGACGATACTTTATTGCATAGGCCTTTGAATGAAAAACCAGTTTGCTTACCAAACAGAAAAATCCTGTGATTTGACTTTACATGGAGCTCGTAAAGGTCCATGTGCAACAAGAAATTGCATCCGGAACCTTCCTTGATATTGAGGGAGCTTTTGATAGCAACTCATTAGACTCAATTGAGATATCTGTAGAAAGCCATGGATTAGTTCCTTGTTTGACAAGGTGTGTGGACTCCATTCTTAAAGCAGAGTTGCCAGGATTCCTCTAGGGCATAGAACCAATGAAATCGTAGTTAGCAGTAGTTGTCCGCGGGAAGGTCCGCTAGTGTGGAACCTTGTAGTAGATGATTTCCTATGGCAGATGAACGAAGTAGGTGTTTACGCGTAGGGATATGTGAACGATGATATCACCATTTCGGTGTGCGGGATGTTTAGAGAAATACTGTCAAATTTGGCGCAGCAGGCACTAAAAACTGTATAGAGGTGGTGTAAAAAAGGAAGAACAATCCTACAAAAGCATTAATGATAGCGTTCATTAGAATCACCAGAAGAAGAAACCTTTAACAGACGCAGGATGAACCGTTGACAAATGAGGTCAAATGTATGGGTTTAACACTAGATACCAGGATGATCTTCAAGCCTCATTTGGAAAAAGTTGCCAGTACAGCAACAAAAGTTTTATGGACCTGTAGATACATGGCTGAAAGAATGTGGGCACTAAAACCAAAAATGGTTTACTAGGTTTATACGAATACCCAGATAATTACGTATGCGTCCTTAGTATGTGTATGGCGGTACAAATCCATCAACAAGAATGAAAACGACAAACTGAGCAAACTATAGAGACTTCCATACCTGAGAATTGCGATCCTTACAACGTTTATCGCGTGCATGGAAATGTTGATGAATCTGCCTCTGTTACAACCTGTAACATCAGAGTCACGGATGGCAGCATATAGGCTAAAAATCGTCAGGCTTGAAGCAGAGTTGACAAAAACCCGGAATTTTTATAGAATACCTAGCCTACTGATGCAAATCATCTATCCTGGAGGCCATCGCTAGGAACCTGCACTAGGTCGGTGTCTATCACAGTTATAGATCACCTAGCTCGCAGAGTTCCGCTTAGATGGCACTGAGGACATCTGTCCTATTCTCTCATACCTAGCCTACTCATTTTAACCGTCTGAAACTGGTTTTTTGTTTTGCCGGTGGATAATATACCTTTACACGCTGCAAGTAAAACCCGGTTTTAATGAGAAAAATAATAATGATAACCAAGGAAAGTATAAATTTTTTATTAGTAATCAACCGGTGCGTTATAGCTTCAAGATACATCCGTTAAAAAGGAATCCATACCGAAATATTAGGCAGGTCAAATGATAGCTACTTGCTGAGCATGTACTCAGACAGAAGTAGCGTGAAGTTTGACTTTCAGAAACTCTTCGTAGTACTTATTGCTGAAAGGGTAAAAGCAAGTTGTAACAACATGCTAGAGAGATCGGAGGACATACAGTATACTGGTACACAAAGGATGGGGCTGGGACAGGGGTGTACAATATTCGGGAATATCGAAAGCATAAACGTAAGCTGAAGTGATGACAATCAGGGTAATGATACGGACAGCCTACACTAATAAGCGGATCCGAATCATGGTGGTAAATGAATGCCTAGATGGACTTCCAGTCTTGCCAGCATACGACAGAGTTGTTCTGGGGTGGGTTCGTGGACACCAAGAGGTCTTCTGCTGCGAGAGAGCAGACCTACTGGCCAAAAAGGGGAACTGAAGAACCTTTAGTAGAATCTGAGCCAGCTCTAGAATTCCATATCAGTCTGCACGATGGGAAAAGTCAGAAAACTATTGAGAAAGGATCATCAATATGGACTTTCCTGGACTACGACAATCAGGTGTGTTCATAGGAAGTTCGTGGCACGTAAAAGTCACAGAACTGCTGCAATTAAGCAGACCTCATCTAAGAACAGTAGTTGGATTGCTTACGGTATACTGCTTTTGAAGTGCGGAAGTGTACGGAGGAAGATGAAACTCACTACCATATTTTATGTGAATGATTAGCATTTATGGAAAAAGACAAAGTTTCTCTGGATTAAAATAAAATCATCTGCCCTGGTCAGTCCACTCTCTCCCTATGACTAGTTTCGTCCTGTTGGGGCTCATCAGGCAGGGGTGAGAGTAGACCGACCGGGGCAGATCGTCGCCTATAACCGCGGCAGACGGACTGATGTATGCGAGAATTCGAAGGCTCAAGCCCTGAGTGCCGTCTAAACCGAACTCTGCGAGCTGGATGAACTGTAAAATGTGAACAGACACCAGCCCAGTGCAGGATCTTTGGATTACTATATGTGGAGCCTAAGGAGATGGCACACGCATCTATTGACTGTACCCAAGGAGTTAAAAAACACTTCGTGTCGTAAAAACACACAACAGTCATTCGTAGTGGGTTTGTGGACATCAAGAGCAGTGAGACAGCAGAGAGAAATGGAGAAAAGACGACGTTTATTTGGAGTACCATTTGTGGAACCTGAGGAGATTGCACAAGCACCCATTGACTGTATCCTAAAATTTATTGAGAATACAGGATTAATGGAGTAATATATCTTCTAGAAGATACTGGGGGCACAATAAGCTAAAGTGTAATGCAGTGGGCTTTCTACACCATGCCCTATACAATAATAATAAAATGGCACTGGAGCGGAACATACTGCAACCCAAAGAGTCGGTAAGCTCAGTGTATTTTAGGCCATGTGTATCGCATGTTGAAAACTGATATCTGAAGCTATTGTTACATGCGCTTTGGTTCAATAAGCAGCTGTAACTGCCAGAATGCAAGAGATACAGTAAAAAAGTCTCGAAACATGGCCAAAACACATGAAAATATGTGACTCACTGCGTTATAGAAATTAAACCATAAATTATCAAGGAACCTGTGTTCTGCAGCTCCGCACACACCAACTACCACTGCTTTTGTTCTTTGAGGATCCCATAAGTAATACATTGAGTTTTTCGACACGCAACTTAAATTAGGGTTTGAAATATTCATTAGCAGGCCGTATAGGTCGAACTTTTTGAGCGGGTTACGGCTCATCCGTCGGTGTAAACGACGAGGCTTTTGTCTGTTGTGGTTCCTTTTATCTCTAAAGCAAAGCAGCTCGTCGCCAAAGGCAATCAATATTCTGTACCCCACAGCTACACGTGTCATACCTACAGCGAAACGCGAATTTCCACTTTTGATCAATAAGTCGATTTACATAAAAACACATGCAGTGTCCGTCAGGGCCCACTTTCGGCAGTGCATACGTAATTTCGGTTAAAAAAAATGTCGAGCGACAAACTTACCGAGGAAAATACGTTATCAGATACGCATTTGCAGCACTTACGCAATGCATATAAAAATATTTCACTTCACTTCCTTAAGCTGTTAAAAAGGGTCCAGTTGTGTTTATGTGGAACTATAAAACGAACTATTTGATTGTCTGGCTTTTAAAACCGCGCAATTACACCTGTGATAGAAATGCTCGTACTTTCATACTTCAATTAATATGGAACGTTTTATGGCGATTTTCGTCTAAAAACTCGTGAGAGGGCACGGGTTCAAAGAATATAGAATTGCTGTATACTTCATTATATTCGGCATTGCAAATATCAGCATGTCCGTTATAAATGCGTGACCTAAGATGTAAATGCGCAAACATGCAAATGAAAAGGCCTCATCGCTCATTTGTGATGTTTCATAATATCATACACCACAAAAAATTCAAATTACAGAGTGGCGTATATACCGTCTATGTTAGATATCGAGGCATGCTTAGTGTGACACACATCAAAACTATTAATTTTCAAAAAGGCTTGCCTTATAGCAATTAAGATATAATATAATTAATTGGATGATGTGTATATAGTGTTCCAATTATATAATAAGATTATAATGAGGGTCAATTTGTGTAGAAATCAATCGCTGTCACAATAGGTTTACTGCAGACACGTGCCGCTACCGTAAATTTTCATAATTAGGATCGTCTACAAACAGTTCTAGTTGTGTATTGGAAATTGTCATCCTGTTTCGAAAAGACAGTTTCATTTTCTGACCTGTATAAATACCTGTTTATTAGGATTTAAGCAAAATTTATATCAAATCCCTTATTGACCTGACCTGACCTGACCCTTATTCAAGTGGGCTAAATACGTTTTACGGTGCAACAAGTAAGTTACTATTCAATTTCATATCTTCTGGTTCGAGTGTCTTTGCTTATCTTCTTCTTAATAATAATAATTTTATTCCAATCCATACATTATTCAGGGGATACAAAATGAAATTAAAATACAACAGGTTTTCTTGTACGGAAAGGAGGGATTGTAATCAGGTGGTTGCAAGGATGCATCCTCTTATGCTCTGTACTTCTCTTGTGAATCTATGTATATCTTTATGCATCATACCATCATAATAATTAATTGTCTCAATAAATGCGATTACTTTAGATAATGACTCCGCTGCTTGTCTAAACAGGCTCATTATGATTATCTGATTTAGTTACCGGTAGGAATAGTATTATCCTTTTGTACGTACGAGTATTACTGTTGTTGAATGGATAATAATAATCTAACACAACTCAAAATATATTAACATTGACCAAAGTAGTTAATCATAATGCTGTCAAAAAATACGTTAAAAAACTTTTACGTTAAAGTTTAACAGTACACCAAAAAGTAAAAAATAAAGATAGGACGGGAGTCGTGGAGACAAGGTTGATAAAGGTTAGGTTAGAAGTTGGTACTTAGTAATAACAGAGTTTAAAGAAATAAAAAATGTATTACAATATCAAAAGTGTGGGCGCTTTACGGATCAGGGAAATATAACAACAGACACCATAAAAATGCATGTCTGTGCTTTGCTGTCTGCACCGCAACCAACTGCAGATATATCTATTTAGCTATTATTACAGCTCGTCAGTGTAGTTTAGGTCTAGTGCAGACAGCATGCCCTAGAACTGGTTTTGTCTATATGTTACCGGCAAAGTATGACTGCATAACCTAGTCATACCTAGGTTTGCCTAGGCACAGTCCGCATTGGAGGCAAAGCCCGAAATTATTGCATATTTCGGACATTGCCTACGCTGTGGTACGACAATCTTAGGTTTGCCAAATGTGTAGTAGGCAAACTCTGAAATAAGCTGATATTCCGATTGCAGGCGATCGAAACTTGTCGCTACCTGTTCACATATCACCAAATTTCAAAGATGTAACTGTACCAAAAAATGCACCACCAACTCTTGTAAATTAATGTAAAAGATGAAAATTATTATGCCATTGTCACCATTCGACACGTTGTACTAATAAGTAACATAATTAACACCTAAATGTCCTTGTATAATATGCACAACAGTATGCAAAAAGTGTATCATGCAGACGCCCTAACTCTACCCAAAGAGACCTCTCTTATGTTACCTCAATATCTTTTCAGTTGGTTTTTTGAATGTGTTTTTTGCGAATACATATTTTTTTTTAAACAAGTAACATGATAAACGATACCAAGTGTATTATATAAGGGTCCACTCTGATTTTAAGGTTGTCTCTGTTTGCACGACGCTGTTTTCAATTGTTCTTTTTTTATATGAAAGTTTATTTTATTTGTGATAGTTCTTTTAGAGGCAATAAATTATTAATACAAATTAATTTGTTGTTCTTCTATCGCAAACTGTGCCTCGTACTCGCCTGCATTGCATTGGTAAATCTAAGATTACCGTAAAAGAACACAGGCAAAGTTCGAAGTATCCAATAATTTCGGACTTTGCCTAAAGCAGGCCGCCAATGCGGACTTTGCCTAGGCCCTAGGCAAACTTAGGTACGACAGCATAACGTACATTGCCGGTAACATATATACCAAAGGCTTGGTACTATGTCAGGTAATGCTGACAGATGGCACTGCCATCTAATTTTCTACTAACAGAAACTATTGCTACGTGCAGCGCCATCTGTAGACTGGAGTTGCAGGCATGCAGATGCGGTGTAATAGGCCACTGCAAGTAGTTATCCTAGCAACGGCTAGAGGGCGGTAATGTCGATGGAATGTACTCGAAGTATAGACTGTGACAGCAAGATGTACGAGAAACATTTACAAAGATGGCGTAGGCGGAGGCTACGTACAGGAGCGGGCTGGCGCATGGCGGGAAGTCTGAGGGCCTGGGTACTCTATCCGTATAAGTACTATAGTAGACCAGCCGATGGCGCTGACCACAAAGCGGTTGACAAAATCAGCTATCACTGGCTGCGACCAATCGCGGAGCCCGTAACCCATAATTTAAACGCATCCACAGCAATAATTTTTTCAACACCAAAGCCCTCGGTGTTGTTGGGAGTTATTATTTACAGAATCATTTGTAGTGTTAATGAGATAACACTGTTGACATTCAAAGGTGTGCTTATGTGTTAGTATAAGGGTGTTTTTTAAGTGTGGAATTGTGGGAACGTTTGCATGGAAAAAGTTTCATTTCTGGTGAAGTTTGTATTTTGTGGTGAGCAGAAGATATTATAACATGAGACAAAGACCGTGTTGTGTACCAGGCTGCAGTGACAAAATTTCCAAATGGTAAGTTTAAATGTATTGCTGCATCTAGATAAGTATTGAAAAAATGTTTTAAAAACTTTCTTACTAATCTTATTTAAATAGCTTGGAAACAAGGTTGTTTGATTGCGCTTCACTTCACGTTTTTGATCAACTATAACTTTGATGATCGTTTCGCTMTAATGGCCATTTTCAAAGAAGACGTATCCGAAGGTCTTTTAAATAACTTAAAATCGTTTCTTAATGAGGATACTTCTGTAATACCAGATTTACCAGCTAATGTTGATTCTAYTGTTTATTCAACAAATTACCGAATCAGTGATAATACCATATTTTACGATTACGCCGGTTTCATAATTCGAAAACTCTTTACAACTACATCTATATCTTCTTATTGTAATAGTTGCAAACAATTTCTTTGTGGAACATCAACCTTGCCTCAAAATATTTTAATTACGTCCAAACAATATAGCCGTTGCAGTGTAATACATCCATCTATACACTTTTCTGCAGCACTTCATAATATCACAAAAACTATTGTTAACTATTTATCATACATTATAACTTCCTACAATACAAAACGTCTAACAAATGATAATTTTGAAGACATATTAGCATTATTTTGCTTAAATCATCAACGTATTTGTAATACTTATATCAAAATTCTGACAAACACTGTAATTTTGCATTACATAAAAAATATCAACAAAATTTTGCACAATAGAGATGTAAGGCGAATTCGACAGGATCATTTTTCGTATGAGGCATATCAAAAAACTGTAACGTGGTTTAGGATACAGTTTTGCTATGTGTATAATATATTTTGTGATGTGTCTGATTTACGATTGCATTTTTTAAATTATATTATGTACATACTTAGTTCACTATTTCAACTAGTAACTGGGATCTATTTTACAATTTGTAGCTTCCTATTAAGTGTATGCATAAAATGTAACTACTACCTAGTATAGATAAGTTAAGTCACCCGTGCTACTACTTTAAAACTTTGTTTATATGTAGATAGGTAGCTAGTTATTTGAACTTCTTATCTTTTGTGATATATACAGTATGTAGAATAAGGTATGCATGTGTCTATAGTACTAATTTTCTTTGTTACTTAATAAATAACAAAACTATAACAATATGTATTATTTAAATTTCCTATAAAGCAATATAAATTATTGTCGGTATTATAATATACTGTAATACCGATTCACGCAGTCTGTTGAATGTTAAAGATGAGGAAATAAGAGATGGTGCTGCAGACATCGTCAAATTTTTTTTAGACTGGCCTATCTCTAAGGATTGTCTCTGGTATAAAGTGCGCAGTTCTGAATTCGAGTATCGGTTATCAAGCTTGTTCAGTCTAATGTGTGCAGTATAGTGATTTAGTGAATTAGTAGTGTTAAAACAGTAGTGTTCTGAGCTAGTGGTGTTGAGATCTAGTGTATTTGGTGCAAGTGTATTAAATAAAAAGAATAGTCAGAAATAACACTATTATTTTAAGTGATACAATTTATATCAAATTTTGGTATTGCTATTGCTACAATAAATTTTTTATTTTTTCAGTTCTATTAATACCAGCATTGCCTGCTACAATCCACGTCCTACCCTTATTTTTTACTTTCTGTGCACTTCTAATATTAATATAAAGTGTGGTTAAAACACTTATACTGTATTATTTTTTAACTTTTTAGTCCTATAATTTATATTAGTAAAATTTTATAATCGATATTTTAAATATTTTCCATGTTTTATCTATATCTCGAGATATATGTATACTTCTTAAATGAAAATGAAAAAAGATAGACTTTATTCTTCATAAAAACATTACATAAAACTAATTACTCGTAACCAATTAATTCGTGTATGTAGAATTTCAAGTTAATTGCGGTTAAAGGTTAAATAGCGACTACAAAACAAAATGAAGAGTGGATTATTTATTCTAAATTCTTTATACTTTTATCCTATAGTGCACTCATATAGTGAAAATACCAGTATTTTCAGTTACTCAAGTTGATTTTGTCAGAATAGAAGATGGTGCAGAGGACTGCTTACGTAGTCTTAAATTTAACAATCTTATTGGAGGGAAGTTTATTTACCCCGTAGACATGCGCTAGACTACTTCAATTAAATAAATTACATATGTTTTAGGAAAAAGTGACCACTTTATAAGCGTCCATTGGGATGTTATTAAGTGTGTTTACGGGAATAAAGTATTAAACTCTCCTTTAAAAAAATACAATATATATTGTTAATACGACAAGCGACATTGATTTTGAAGTCGTTTTTGAGACAGACGGACATTTTCTTGAATGTAGTATTACACAATGAGGAGGTATCTGTTGTTTTCGTAAAAATGCAACTACTGCTTTCTAGCAGAAGTCATCTTAAATTTACAGATGTAGTTTCTCCACTGCATTTTCTCGTAATGAATAATACATTATAGAAGACTATCGTAAAATGTAGACATTTCTTACCATGTTTGCTTTATAATATTCAGTCTTACACTCGGTTATCACAAACACACGTTAAGGTAACTGTTACAGTCTCCTACGTTATCCTTCCAAAATCACAATGTTTTCAATTTTAGTCATCATGCTCATGTGGTGTGTATTATCTTTCAGATAAAAAATTATCTTGCGGGCACAGATTACGAAAGTAAAACTAATAAAGCCATTGATTATATAAGGAAAMCACGAAATAATCAAACAGCCACAGGTGGCTTGTGTGGGGGGGGGGGGTAAAAGGGCTATATTATGATAATGGTTCTTATCTTGAAAACTTGAATCAGGCCTATTGGGTAATATATATATAGTAGACGGAAAAAATTAGCCAAATCGATTAGACTCTTTTGTTTTCCTGTTTATTTAGTTTTTATTACAAACAAAACGATGCTTTTTCGCAGTTTCGGAAGTTAATACTTATCAGTTTTGATTATTTGTGGGTCGATGTCGTTTATTTAATATTGCCTAAAGCTTTGAATTATTTGCTGATCTACGTGTTTGCAGATAAAGAATATAGACGTATCGGAAGTATTTTTACGCACCTGCTTCGTAACCAGAAGAACTCAGAAATTTCGCGACATATCACTTTTTTGTTTACATGCATATCTATCTGACTTATAATGCCGATTCTATGTTGCACCAGACGAGACCTGTCGCGCGACTGCTTATTACAAGAGCGGAAAAATAATTTTCAGTGGGCGACTTCCGCAACGCCGTAGGAAATTGTTATCGACAAGCCAGATATAAGAACATTGACGGTCGTGGGATTCCCTAACTAAAAACGCCTTATTTTCTTCCACTTTGAAGACGGGAAACAGACAAAAAAATCTATACATAGGCATTGAGGATTGACATGGAGTGTTTTTCGATTCGCTTATTTTGTTTGGGGGAGATATGGTTTACGAACGGAACGTCAAATAAGTTACACAATTATTATCACGTTCAGTTAATACAATAATTGTTATCGATGGTCGCCTTTTCGTTTATCTTTCCGCAATTTATTTACATTTAAGGTCAACTCAGAGGCGGATTCACGGCATTAAATGTTTAAACGTAATTATTGATTTGTTTGTTACATCTGTTACAGTCAAATCGAAAATTTAGTAAAAACGCGAAATTTTAAGTAAAAACCAGTTGCAATAAAAATGCTTAGAAGGTATCAGTTTTCATTAGTTAAAACTAGAATTGTTTGCAGCAGTTTCGGCGCAACTAGAAACGTCCCAGATGTAATATCAAATTCGAAAAATATGTCTGTGGCTGTTGCTCATTTTTAAATTGAAATTAACAAACTGGCAGTATAATTTTTTAATCACATCATCCTTAATACCAATCTTGTACAAACGGCCTTCAGTTTGAAGTACTACTCCAACAATATTTCGGAGGTCTACTTTTGCTCAATCCACAACCAGAATAGGGAAAATAATATTGTCCTCAATATGAACAGTATGATATGTAATATCAGAAATCACTTTCATGCTTGTTGCTTGCTGGGACAAATTTTAATGTTCAGCTTTCTCGGCGGTAACAATACTACATACTCCACTATACACTATTTCTTCTCGCGATTCCTCTCCGTCGCGTTGCTAATTTCATTCCGATTTATATTTTCGATAAGTGTTTGAAGATCCTCCTCATCTTGGAGATATATAATTTCAGTTAAAGGTGTGGATGATGTAAGCCCAACCTCTTGCCAACAACGTTCTGGGTTTGGGGATTGTTTTATTCCCGCACGGAGGGCACTATTTTTCATCAGTTGAACGAAGGGGAGACCACTGGATCAATTCATCGTGTGATACCTTTCATCCAGCTAGCTAACATGTTTTCGACGCCTTGGTGTTTGTGTTTTTTGTGAACTATCTTTAACTCTGGCTAAAGAATATGATTGAATTAACAAATTTTTTTCCATTATCAGAGTGTAGTATACAATCAAGTGTCAAAGATCAAGTTCAAGAATAGCAAATAATTCGCCCTTCTATATTGCAATGATATTTTCTTCTCAGTATTCTTCTTTTGTCATTATTGCTTGTTATATAGTTCCAGTATAATACAGGGTCGCTACAAAGTATGGAAGTATCAGGATATTTTAGGTTCTGTTCGGCGGATTTTTCTGAAATTGTGCATGGGCCTATGGGTAATTAAAATGCATTTTCTGGAATTTTTTCAACTCCCTCTCAGCTCTCGTTTGCGAGATATGGGCGCAAGTTGCATTTTTTTAATGGGAAGGGGGATTAAAAGGCACATCATTGAAAAGGATTTCAAATATGTATCACACTTGTACAATTTATTGCTTCTGAGTTGAGATGTGTAAATACAATAATTGCGCCTGACAAAGAACGAAAAGGATTAAAACGATTTTCTTTATCGCTAAAATGGACAAAAAAGCCAAGTATGCAGTATTTTTTCAGATTTACATTACAGAAGATGCTCAATATTCCCCATTTACTTCCTGGCAGTAATGCACCCTTGAGTAAAAGCTTTCTAATGTTCTTTGTAGCATATTTGAAAGTAAGTTCTGAATTTCTGCCCTGATTCGTCCTGTTAAATCTTCTGCAATATGTGGCCGATCAGCATAAATACGATTTTTCAGATATCCCCACAGGAAAAAATCAAGCGGCGTCAGATCGGGGATCGTGTTGGGCATTCTATCGCTCCGCGCCTACCCGTCCATCTGTCTGGAAATATCGCACCTAAATATCCACAAACGTTGACTGCAAAATGGAGCGATGCGCCATCTTGCTGGAACCATATCTGTTCAGAAGGACGCGCAGCATCTTTACGATTACGGAACAAGCGAAAAAGTTCTGGTATAATGTGTTCGTGCAAGAGCTGTGAATACTTGACCGCATTCAAATTTCCATCAAACAAAAAAGGCCCAACAATGTGCTCACCGATAATACCACACCAGAGATTAACTTTGTGTGGGTGTTGTGTGTTGACTTGTTCCATTCAATGTGGATTTGTGACCGACTAATATCTGCAATTATGTCTATTCACATTACCATTGAGGCAAAAAGTCGCTTCATCAGAAAACATAATCCAATTTAAAATGTTTTTATCTTCATCTATCATGTTCATAGCAGTTTCGAAAATCTATCTTACGATCGAAATCATCTTCGTTCTGTTCTTGTAATAAGTGAATTTTGTATGGATAAAACTTTTTTTCAAAATTTTCTGAACAGATCTTCTGCTAATATGGTGAGTGAGAGCACGCTGTTGTACGGAACACTTGGGATTCTCTTGCACATCTAAAAGGACATTCAAGCTACTTTCCTGGTTTTTGACGATTTTTAACACCGCCGCTTTCGTCAAAACGTTGCAATTGGTTCACGATCTTTACGAATGGTATTGTAGAATGCAACTATTTCCGAATAACTTATTCGCCTTCTATCTCCATAACCAATCATCATCAAAATTTCGATGAGATCATGTTCAGTTAACTGAAGCATTGCGATTGCAAATAACAAAGTGAATGAAAATTATTGCCATTTACGAGGAAAATGGAGACACCTGAAGTTTTTGTTCTTACTTAGCGATAACGAATATGATTTTTATCCCGAAGTTTTTTGCAAGACCCAAGTTTGTTATCACACTTTTATCAACTCAGAAGCAATAAATTGTACAAGTGTGATACATTTTAGAAATCAGGAAAAAAATGTTGATGTTGACCTCCCTTCCCATTAAAAAAATGCAACTTGCGCCCATATATCGGAAACGAGAGCTGACACGGAGTTGAAAAAATTTCAAAAAATGCATTTTAATTACCCATTGGCCCATGCACAATTTCAGAAAAATCGGTCGCACAGAATTTGAAATATCCTGCTGGTTCCATACTTTTGTAGCGACCCAATGTAATGACATTTTTCAATAAATCGTAACGCGAAGCATTGGAGAAAGAACTTTTGTTATTAGAGTCATAAGCAAAAATAATGTCAGTTGTAATAAGCAGATCATCTGTTCCCAGGTCTCTAAATGAGCCTCTTCTAGCTCCGGCAATGTCTTCAAGAACTACACCTCGAGATAGGTGTTTGCCAATTAATTGTCCGAATGCGCACCCCACGAAGGTAATTGCCGACAACCGCAGCAAAAAAGGGTGTAAAGGGAACTAAGTGTGGTTCTGAGATGTCCATTCACAGACTGCGTTTATACAACCTGACTCGTTACACACATCCAAAGATACCGTTGATGCAACTTTTGATAAATGCTGTTACATTCTGACTGTTGAAGAAAGGAAGAACGAGAGAACCTAATGGCCCACAGCATTAAAACAACATCCCACACTGACATTTGTACCGTTTTCAGCAGAAGATACATTTACGACTCTACGGGTTTCTATTGCGTTTGTTACACCAACTTAGGCAAGAAAGCAAAAGTCTAGAAAATAAATAATAAAATAACAAGGGGGTTCAAGTCTATTCTTGTACAAACGATGCAAATATAGCTCAGTCCGTGTCATGGGACTATAGAAAACAGTGACGGAATTATAAAGGGACCCCAGAATCCTAATAAGCACTAAAACTTATTCGCTCCGCATAGGATTCAACGGGAAATGCCGAAAAATAGCTACGACCAACTGCAGGATTGTTCAAGTACAATAAAGGMAAAGCAAGCACGGAAATAGGCGTTTATTACCAATACGTTCCTTGCCCAATAACAGGAAAATTCCAAGAAATCCAAACAAAAAGTTTAATGTAACACACCGGTATATAAATCGAAATTTCAAGTTTATCAAATGAAATGATATGTAAATTCTTAAATCTAACATAAGATTTTCTAATACTCTAATCTAAAGAAATACGGTAAGTGATCTACAAATAGAATTAAAGTACTCAACTAACTATTGAACTACTTAGTACGAATACTTTAGTTTTCTCTTTTTTTTTTTGTTTCAGGTTCATGATATGCAGAACACCCTATACGCAATCGACCCCGTAGTGCGCACACGACGGTAGGCCGCTTCCTACAGTTCTAAACTTTATGTCGATAATATAATGAACTCCAGATAGAATCGTACATATTAGAACGATATTAGCTTCGTATAGACCTGAACATTATTACGCCGCACAACAAAGAGAACGTCAAGCAAAACAACAAACAGGACGAAATATGTGTATTTAATTTCGCCAAACTGAATAGCAAACGGAATGAATTTCCGTTGTTTCCATAATTGGGTATTATCACTTTTTTTGAAAATTACGTAAAATGAATCTTGAAGTTCATATATATCGTACGCCATGTTAAAACAACAAAAAAAAATATTTGTAGGTAGAGAATTTCAGGTCTGAAATTCGAATCTTGGGAGTCACCGCCAAAACGCTTCTATCCAAGGTTATTCAACTCGTGACGTCAAGTGTCATGTATACATTACCGAGGAGCGTGCTGTTTAATGGTGTAGTATCATTCTTGTATTGGAAAAGCTTTTGTGTGGTGTTTATTGAAAGGACGGTGTAAGAGGTCGCACCAAAAAGTGATTTGTGTAGTTTTACAAGCATCTATTATGTATGGAAAATAACACAAGTGTTGTTTTGTACATGGTTATAAAAGTACTCCAGTCAGTAGAACTAACAAAATTTTTGTAACCGTTCCTCGAGATTATCAACGTATGCAAAAGTTGTTTAAGGCCCCTGGACATGATATGCCGAAATCGCAGCAAAGTTTGTTTTTCTGTTGTGAAGATCATCTTAATTCTTACTGTACGTTTTATTATTCGTTTTGGGGTTATAAGTGTTTACCATTCAGTTTCCATTTTGTTATAGCTTGAAGAGGATATGAAAGATTATATGCGTTTTAAGTTGATAGAGGGAAATGTTATAATAAAGAACGACATCGTTCCCCATATATTCGACTGTTAGCCAGACCGGAAACGAGCCGCAAGAGCCCCGAAAATAAATGACAATTTATATTTATTCTGACCTCTAAAGTAAATGTCAAGTTTGGGGTACATTTTTGATTCTTGCATATTTATGTTTACAATAGTATGTTTCCAACAATCCACTGTGATCAAATTATCAATGCTACGTAAATTTTATAAAAAGTTCACTTATGCTGTTGCTTTCCTGCATCTCCGCCGCGTTGAACCGCTCGTCGCTGAACACAAATTCCATAACAATGAACATGTCTTCAGAAGTCACAACTCATAAGTATTTCACTTTTTCTTGGCGTATTTTATTCGTTTGTCACAAAATGAACGCAAACAACGAACTGATAAATTGACGGGCTAAGGCTGACGCGTGACGCGCTGACGTCACGGTCAGCGTTAGCGTTTTGGCGGTCCCTTTAAATATTCACATTTTTAATATTAAAAATACACCTTACGATCCATTTTTTCGAATTTATAAGCTGTCACAGCTGTTTTGTGGATTACATGCTACCTATTAATATGCAATTTAACAAAATATAAATACATGGCAAATACCCAATTGCCTGCAAACAACTATGAAAGCTGCAGCGGCGCAAGTTTCAAGCTGTTAAGTGGACTTTATATAAATTTCACAAAAATGAACCGTTCCAAGAAAAAAAAAACAGGATACTCTACTGAGAAAATCAATATCAATCCAAGATAGTTTTTCCTAGCTATTTTCTTTTTGCAGTCATTATCGGTCTTCTTTTTTTTTAATTTATTATAATATTGGGCATGCTGCTTGGCTTCTGACATACAGTACATAAATTACTATTAATTTATTTAAATAAGCAATAATAATACAAAATCAACCCACAACACAATAATACACTCTACTGATGCTGTCTCCGAAATGAAAACCATTTGCCGTTTTGTTTGTGGTTTGGCGAATCCCGTCCAAACCTGCAAAGGTATTCGCGCGCTTTTCCTTTGATGTTTATCGAAAAACCGACAACGGGTGGATCGACAGCGCACACGAACGCAAACGTTAATCCGTTTGCAAATACGCTTGTCGCCACGTCCAAACTGATGCCACGTTTGTTGCTTTGCTTGCTGTTCGGCGTAATGTCCAGGTCAGTACAATTAAACAGTTAAATCTGTAGTTACAAAGTGTTTTTTTGGTACAATGCAGATGGCCAAAAATGGTACGGTCTTTATTGAGATATTAAGACTAAATCTTTTCAACAATGTAAAAGTCCATTTAAATTCCAATCACTGAATCGATTTCAAGAACAATTCGTTTAATAAAAACTAGAATTGGATTTAATCTGACCTTTTCGACAATTCCTGGAGGTTTATTAATTCCAGAGGGTATTTTTCATCCTGGCAAATCACCCAGTATACTCCTTCCTATTTCGCTAGAAAAAAAGGTTCGCAAATCGCCAGGTGGATCGGGTTCGTCAATCCGGGTACGGAGTGGATGAGGGCGATAATGGAACTTATATGCCAACCAGATATTTACAACAGCGGTTTCCGGGTGAAACCATCGAAGAAAAAAGCCCCAAAAGGATCATGAATATAAGTATTGTGGAATAAAAGTAAAAAAAGGAAAATGAAGAAGTTTAACGTCAAGCAGAGGTAAATGATTTACAAAGAACTTACTAGGATCGTGTTCGGCTTCTAAACAGATGTACAAAATGAATGTGCATCAGGCCAATTAATCTAGTAACAAAATACTGTTGGTGCCTTGCCAGAGGTAATCAAACCCAAGACGACACGCAAAGGCACCAAAATGGCCCAAAAACGCCTAAAATCCCTTTAAATACAGGAAGTTAAAGCGAAAACAACTAGAGGGGTCGAACACAAATCGCTCTAAGCGGCCAGGTATCAGAAATGCCGAAATCGAAGGCTCGAAGAAAAATGCCGCAGAAACTGCGACCCGGTAGTAAATACCAACATTCACAGACCGGCGAATCTCGAACGACTTATTCCGTAGAAAGCTGTAAGCAGATTCCTGCCGAAACTCTTATGGAGTTACAGCCGAATGTATTCCTGACAAAAATGCTCTTGGTGGTAATGCTTTCATGACCGCTTATACAGTCGTTCACGTCCATTGTTCAGGACGATAATGTGTTTCAAGAGCAAACCTCAAGAGAGCATTTTGGTGTGCTCTGTAGAGTTCAGGGGCAGTTGCTGATCTTCGAGGGCGTAGATCGGCTTCTTTTAACCTTCTTGTGACTGTTCTTTCGCTGAAATTTACCTGCCTTGCTTCCTGTATGTGATTTCGGTAGTTGAACAGCTTTCCGCCGTGGATTTTTGAGGGAGTTCAGTAGTGGTTGTCTCTGCTCGATGTAGACTTTTTACGCCCTCTGGTCTCCCTAAATTTTTGATTGGCCAACTACACCGCAGAATGGTTAAATCCCAAAGAAGCTACACTGTGTCCTACTGAAGAGCCATGACTTCTGCACAATCTGTACCATTGCATTGTCAGTGGAAGACGTACTCGTAGGTTGCTAGATCCTAAGTACATTTGAGCAACGACTAGATACTTTACAAACGAAGATCAATATCAGAAGTTACAATATTTACGAATATACTGGACATCAGAAAATTACTTTCTAATAAAATGTTAAAACTAGCATTGAGAGTAACATAGTAGGCATCCTTCAAATAACCGTGTAACCGATGGGGTTTCTCCCATTGTCTCGATTTTTGTGCCAGTGAGTGTAATTTCGCTTGTTCTTTTTTTAGTCAGTATGCAGGCAATTCTACTTCTCCTAAATTGCAACTAGTAGCGATGAAATTAATCTAGATAGTTCTAGTTTTGAAATCTTAGTTTTTGGGGTTAGACCGCGTTTGATTTCGGAATAAGGTCGACGTTTCGCCTGCACTTGTAAGGGGCATCATCAGGACAGGAATAAGGAGTATGGAATATGGTGCAAACCTAACGCGAGTAACACCTCCGAGCTGAACCAAATCCCAAGGAATAAAGAGGATGAAATGATGAAAACAATAGATATTGTTGTACCTGGCGCTACGAGGAGGGTGGGAGATTGTGAAGGTGGGGATAACCGTCGCGTGATTGGGCACCAATGGTGGAGAGATGAAAACCGTCTTCGCGGTTTAGATTATTGGGATATTTGGAAATTTCTATGGCTTCTCGGAATTTTGGGGTTGTGAAAAAAAGGATTTTCGCTAGAACTTACACATTGTCAAACAAAATACTGTGACCGGTTTCATGTTGATGTTCAGCTACTGCTGAGGTGGTGAAGAGACCTGATTTAATGCAGCGGTTAATAAGAGAGATGAGAAGACGCGTGCAAATACCGATCCGTGTGAGTGGCTTTGCGATAGACAGAGTGGCCTAAACGACCATCCGGTAGACGAGTGACAAGGACATCTAGTTTTGACTAGTGAAAACTAATATGTATCAAGCGTTTTGTTCAACCGGTTTTGACTGTAACATACGTGCGTTGCTTCCGTGCACCATTTTATACACAATTCATATAAATGAAGCAATAAAAGACTACATTATGGGCATCACCGGGTCAGTATTATAGATTAATTATTCCTTATGTAACAGTACATAAGTAAAAATATTTATATACCCAAAATATTTTAGGTATCGACAGATTATCCACTAACCATTCATTTACATGGATAATTATTTAAAAATTTTGCAGATACCACGTACTAAGAGTTTTTTTTTAACCTGAAAAATGCCGATACGTTTTTAGGAGATTCGAGGCAACACAAGTACATTGCTTATCCATACCATTTCGTTCGTTAGAAAATCTTCACCTTAGGAAATTGTAGTTAGCCTCCCTTGTGCACACATCTATATCTTCGATTTGCGGGCACAAACTGAATATCAAATTCGTTTATTTGCGACAGTTAATGTTTCTGCGTAAAATGTCCGCATTAATATTTAACAAACTGCAAATGGAATGAAACCGACGCGTCACGTGGACTGACTAATAAAAACATCCACTTTAATCAGGAAACCGTTTGCTATTACCCATTCGAATTATGGTCGATTTACCACTTTGCTTAGCAAACGTTACACACGACTCACGACCGACTACTTTGAGATAATAGACTATCAGCCTTAAACTGTTGTTAATTATCTTTTATCTTAAACATCGTAAGATTTATTGGATAGGTAGCTACAGTTTTTGTTATTCGCGAGTAAGGTAAACTGTAAACATCACCTTGAATTATGGCATTTTTGTCCTCAATTAGGTTAGTAAGTACACTGTACACACAAAGACACGCAGCTTTCAGATAGCATGAAATGACGTTTCTCAATTTATAGTTGTAATAACGGGTATTCATTTAAAGGTTATCAAGTTGCTTGCAACTTATTAGTACGCTGTCGTTTAGAAATGATCAAACAGCGAATAGTTCGCGCACCACTTCGGATAACGAGCGACGGCTCACGCCTCGTTTGAAGGCTTGCGTTCAACAACAGACATTTCGAAGACTTCTGTTTAAGGAAAACGTTCGTGGTCGATAAAATTTGTCTCCGACTGTTTAACCAATAATATGCATGCCTTTTTCGCGTCGTCTTCGTCCGTCAACAAATCATAAGCGATTATTTGTTTCTACCATACTAAGAAACGAGTAGTTTACCGCTTTGTATAATCAAACTGTTAGTGCAATCGTTGTCGACACAACTTGTCATCTGATTATAATATAGTAATAAAATACCTGTATCTAAATACTTTTCTCAATCTCCATCAGGTTATGGGACCAGATCTCAGGAATTAAGTAGTAGTAAAGGAAAAGTAGATTGTGCAGAATTGGTATTTTTTGAAACTCTGCTAACGGAATAGTAATGGCGTTGATTGACGTATTCGTATATATATC
Organism: Rhyzopertha dominica; assembly: GCA_025024175.1. NCBI lineage: Eukaryota > Metazoa > Arthropoda > Insecta > Coleoptera > Bostrichidae > Rhyzopertha > Rhyzopertha dominica. The sequence continues at coordinate 7,220,897 of QCXZ01000086.1, read as the reverse complement.
AACGGTAATGGCTTTGTCTAACGCAGTAAGAGTAGAGTTACGAAACAAGGAAAATTACGATACTTGGAAGATTGAGATGGAAGTACTGTTAGTGAAGAACGATACACGGGCATATGTAAGCGGACAAGAAAGCAAACCCAGTGTGATTGCCGGAAATGAGTTGTCTTTCCTAGATGCTAAGGAATGGGAAATCGCAGATAGGAAAGCCGAATCAGATTTGATTTTATCCATCAGCCCGTCTGAACTGAAACCAATAAAAGGTTGCGATACTTCACGTGAGGTTTGGTTAAAGCTGGAATCGATATATCAATCTAAGGGACCAGCCAGAAAAGCCACTTTGTTAAAGCAACTAACACTATACTGTATGGAAGAAAGACGTGCGAGAACACACTAGAAGATTTTTCGATACTGTCGATACATTGAGTGAAATGGATATCAACATAAATCCCGATTTACTTACCGTGATGCTCTTGTACAGTTTGCCAACAAGTTTTGAAAACTTTCGTTGTGCAATTGAGTCACGGGGTGAATTACCTACGCTAGAAATTTTGAGAGTGACAATCGTGGTAGAAAATGACGCACGAAAAATGACACGCGTTACATGGAATCAGATTCTAATGCGATGGTCGCGAAGAAAAATAATGATAAATGGTGGAATGCAAACAAACAGAAATTTGGTGGAGATGTACAGAAAGAGGAATTCATTTTCAAATGTCATCGTTGTGGAAAAGTTGGATACTGTTAACTGGAACAAGTTTGAAGATAACTGCAGCTTGTACGGAGATCCCAAAAATGTATCTGAACAAGAAGGGCTTGGTGTTAACAATGTGAATTGCACGTCACACTTGTGCAAAAGTGCGGAGGACCTTGTAAAGATAACTGAAGCTAAACCTGGAATACTAAATCTTGCAAGCAACGCAACAACGCAGATAAAGGCACGCGGAATTGCTTCGTTCATAACCAAAATTGCAAAAGGACGAGAAATGTCAAATTAGAAGACGTATTACACGTTCCTGATCTTAGAATAAACCAGGTGGTTACTGATAAAGTATATAAGGTTGTTTTTAGGAAAGAGTCTGCTGAAGTTGTTGTAGAAGCGGAAATCACATACTGAAAGCTGTTCGTCATAATGGATTGTACTACTTGGATGCTGGAAAACAAGAATGCAAATTTACCACGAAAGAAAGATCCAAATACAATGCGGTTATGGTATGGCTTCGAAAAATGGGACATCTAAATGTTAGGGATCTCCTGGAATGCCACCGTAATGGAAAAGTGAAGGGAATGAACGCGGACTCATCGATTTATGATTTTAATTGTGACATTTGTATCCAAGGAAAGATGACTAGAACTCCGTTTATAGCCAAAACTGGGAGGAATACTGAATTGTTGGAAATCATTCATTCAGACGTATGCGGTCCCATGAAGGTTGAATCAAATGAAAAGGCGAAATATTTCGTAAAATTTATCGACGATTGCTCCCGCTGGTGTGAAAGTCGGCTGCTGAGGAAGAAGGACGAAATGTTCAATGCATTCGAAAGTTTTAAAGCGTTTGTCGAAAATAGGTCAGACTACGGCGCCGAATGTAAAAACAAAATGTTTGATGAATTCTTGAAAGAAAAGGACGAAGCCTAACAGTCACGTACACTCCACAACAAAATGGAATTGCAGAAAGAAAAACAGAACGTTAGTGAAAACAGCAAAATGTCTACTAATCCAGTCTGGTTTGTCACCATCGTTTTGGGGCGAGGGAATCAATACTGCAAATTATATTAGGAATAGGTGTCCTACGAAGACTATTGGAGGGAGAACTCCTTTCGAGAAATGTACTGGGTCAATTCCAATCGTAAATGATTTCAAGGAATTTGGATGTGAAGTATATTTCTTGAACCGGGAACCTGGGAAGGATAAGTTCAAGTCGAGGTCCAAGAAAAGGATTTTTGTGGGATATTCGAAACAATAAGAAAGTTTGTCGACACAACTTGTTATCTGGATATAAGATAGTAATAAAATACTTGTACCTAAATATTTTCCTTAATTCTCAACGCCACGGACCTTCTATCTCCATCAGGCCCGAGATGTCTTGTTGATTGCGGTTTATGTGGACGATATCCTGATTGTATCAGGAAGCCATCATAAATTTGACAGAATTTCTGTCAAAGAAACTTGAAATTAAGAAGTTGGGTGATGTGAAGTATTGTCTCGGACAAGAATTTTCACGTGACGAAAATGGCATTGTAATGCACCAGAGGGGATATATTAATGACATTCTCGATCGCTTCGGAATGTTAGACTCCAGGACGATATCCACATCACTGGAACTTGGTACGAGACTTAGAAAGAACGAGAAATGATGCAAAGAAAAAGCGCACCTAGAATTGGTAGGTGCTTTAATGTATTTGGCAGTTTATACCAGACCAGATATTGCTTATGTGGTCAGTATTTTAAGTCAGTACAACTCTTGTTATGACGAAAGTCATTGGATTGCCGCAAAAAAATTTTAAAATATCTGAAGGGTACTGCCAACGTTGGACTGCATTTCAAGAAGAATCTGGAATCAGTTAAGGGTTATGTTGATGCCGACTGGGCGAATTGCCAACACGATAGAAGGTCATACACCGGATTCGCGTTTATCCTAGGTGGAAGTCCCATTTCTTGGGAGTTCAGAAAGCAACGTACGGTTGCACTTTCGTCTACAGAAGCAGAATATATGGCATTATCAGAAGCAGCTAAGGAAGCCATGTACTTCGCAATATTTCTTAGAGAAGTAGGATTTGTTGAACTCTGTGATAATAATGGGTCTAGAAAACGGGCTGAAAATCCAGTGAACCACAATAGAACGAAGCACATATATGTGAGGCATCATTTCGTGCAAGAGGCTTTACAATGTGGATATTTGCAGGTTAATTATATTTCTACGGAAGAGATGGCTGCCGACATACTCACAAAGGGATTAGCAAAAGTTAAGCATGGAAAATGCCTGGAACTCTTAGGTCTTGGAAAGCTTTTGTAGGTTTGAAACCCCTGTTCTACCCCTAACAACTTTTGTTTGTTTGATAATTTTATATCTATCAGTTTATTTGAAGCTCGACCATAATCTGAACTTGCAATAATGTTCGCGATTGCTTTCCATTTATAGAAGTATTTACAGTTGCGTTTTGCAAAAAAGTTACATGGCTGTCGAAGTAGTGAACGTTCTGTATTCGCGTTTATACGGAAGGATCTTGTTTTTTTGGCGTGCTGGAAGAAAAACGTAGCAAAGCAACTGAATAATGGTGGAATTTCGCTTGAGAGCTAAGATTTCTGTCAGGATATTCTAGTCCATGCTATTCGAGGAACTAGATGCGAAGTGTGATCGTCCATATCTTTGTTATTATATATAAATGTAGTTGAAATTTTGGATCTAACGAAGATGACAGGTTGGTCTAATAATCATCGGGTGTTTCGTGGACAAGTGGAAGAAATTTCCAACCTTGAGTGCCATTTGGGGTACGGTTTTGTTTTTTTTTCAATGGTATGTGCTTAAGGTTATGGATCGCAACCAAAAGAGAAAAACATATATTATGCTTGCTGATAATTACTTAAGCGGAAAAGTTAACGATAAAACTGAAATCGATTAACTAGCCATGTAGAATTGTATCACTTGGTAAATGTCACAAGTACCTCTTCAATTTTGATATAAGAGCATATACATGGCACTTTATTTTATTTTATATCTATTTGTGATAATTATTATCATCAACCATATATATTTAACCAACCCACTACTTTAGGTCAAATTATGTCGGGAAAAAACGTTCATAATTAAAAGGGTACACGGAGATATGCTCTCAAGCGAAGTTGATTATGTTTCAAAATAAGAATAGGTACGTTCAGTACAGTACTGCGAATGACAAGATGTAAAGCTTACAGTGTAGACATTTTAAAACATGGATAATTTATTTATCTTGAATTAAATGTTATTCTTACGATGTCGTCGAAAAGCGCGCGAGGAAGTCTGATTTTAAAGGCAGTGAAGCAAACGAAGAAAGCGAACCAGGTGTTCTAAAGTGTTTCAAGTGCCAGTGTGTGTAGTTAGTGTTCTAAATAGTGGTTTACTGAATTAATAGAGTTTTGAACTAGTTGTATTTGGATTTAGTGTATTTCGGTAAATTTAAGTAAAAAATCCGAATTTTTCGAACCCGTACACGTAAGAGTATAATTATTTCTACGGGGTTAGTTGGCCATTTTATATTACATTAATAGTTCTCAAGAAATTTGTGGAAAGTGCAATTTTTATTTATTTAATTATAAATAAAGGAATCTATCTGCTTTCTGTTCAGGTTTGTCCGGTATGATAATAATTATATGGTACTATCACGGAATTGTACTATTAAAAACAGACCAGGCAAAAAAATCGATTAATAACACTGGTCTGCAATGATAAAAATATTATGAACATGAAGATTTTAACCAGCTGACTGTATATCTGCTTTCCATTTTTTTGCTATCACGCATGCATTATTATATTTTTCATGTCAAAGTTAAGTATTTGTTATGTTTCAGTTTTTGTATTATTAACGCTACTTGAATTGATTTAAATCGTATTTGTACAGCCCCAACAGATTTGAACTGATAGAAAAATCAAGTAAGCTTGCAACTGACAATTTTAAACAAATACATTTGCGTGCGGAGCATTGGCTGTCACTTCAAGGCCCTAATTACGTCAAAAAAAATTAGTGATAGTGACTATTTCTGTCTAAAACAGAATATTTTAATTTCTGGGCAAAAGAGTCAACTATTAATATTATATTATAGTTATAAATTATAATATCACAATATCCTTCAAATTTTGGTACGAATGCCAAGGATATGCAGATTTTTTTTTGCTATATCTGTGGTGAATTTACAATAAAATGTCAACGGAATGTAATAAATCCTCTGGTAAAAAGTGCTTATCAACTTTATTTTGGATTTCCTGCTGATCAAAGAAACAAAAATTGGCTCCCAAAAATATGTTGTAATAGTTGCTCAAGAACTTTAGGAGCCGGCTCCAAGGAAGTCATAAGTCGATGCCATTTGCAACTCCCATGATTTGGAGTGAACTATAAAACCATGAAAATGATTGTTACTTTTGTATGACTGTGATAAAGGAATTTATGACAAAAAATAAAAATAAAATAAAATACTCCGAAGAAATGATGCTTTACTTCCAGTAGATACTAACAGCGACGAATTGGTGGAAATGTTTTTTCTCAACAAAGTCAATCAAGTAACAACTCCACTTCTTAGTCTTTATGTTCAACTCCTTCAACAAAACCTCGTCTTCTTACCCAGTTTGATTTGAATGATCTCGCTTGAGATTTAGGACTTTCTACAAGAATTGGGTTTTCCCAAAAAATAGGAGCAAGAGCGACTATTTATTGATTCATCTAAAATCAGTTTAAAAGCAATTTTGCTTCATAATGGGAATAAATACCCTTCAGTCCCCCTAACACATGTAACAAACATGAAAGAAAACTATGGAAATATGAGGTTGTTACTGGAAAAAAATCAAATATTCACAATACTAAAAGTTGTGGCAATGTTAACCGGACTGCAAGGAAGAAAGGAAGATTTACCAAATTTTGTTGTTTTTTATGCGAATGGGACACCCGCAGCCGTACAAGAGATAAACACTACATAGTAAAAGATTGGCCCCGAAGAGAGAGTTTAACCCCCGCAATCAAAAATGTAAATCAAGAACCTCTGAGTGAATTTTTTTTACTGCCACTGTATATAAAGCTGGATTTGATGAAAAATTCTGTAAAAAAATGAAAAAGGATGGCCAAGGGTTTCAGTATCTTAAAACAAAATTTCCCCGAATCAGCGACGCAAAATTATAAGAAGGTATCTTTGTAGGCCCACAAATACGAGAAGGAGAATGTTAAAATAAAACTAAATAAAGAAAAAAAAAGAGCATGGTCCGCTTTTGTAGAAGTGTGTCACAATTTTCTTCGCAATAGAAAAGCTCACAACTACCATGAGATTATCCGAGAACTGCTTTCTTCATATAGAGCACTAAAATGCAATATGTCTCTTAAAATTCATTTTTTGGACTCTCACTTGAATTTCTTTCCCGAAAATCTTGGCGCAGTACAAGATGAACATGGAGAAAGGTTTCATCAAGACATATTGCACATAGAAAGACGATACAATGGGAAGTGGTCAGAATCAATGCTGGCGGATTTATGTTGGTCGATTAGCCGCGAAATCCCCATATGAAAAGGAAAAAAACTACGAAGTGAAATGCTACTCATATGCAAGTTGTTATATTGTATGTTTTTTTGTGTTTTTGAACGAAATATAACGTTTCTTATAAATATTGGTGCAAATATTAAATGTTTGATTATATTTATACGTGTTACGTAATTTTTATAACCATATCCCCGTTCAGAAGCATCAAATCTAATTACGCATAAAAATATAAAGGAGAAAAAAATATTTTTTGCAGATCAGTGTAAGTGATTTTTTATAGAAGTTTACGGTTATAGTAAAATAACTGTAGTTCATAATTCCCCAAAACATTTGAATTAGCCTTGTCAAACTTATATTACGAACACTGTGAATACTACAATCCTCACAATTATAAATGCATCAGGATCAATGATTAAAGTTACAAATGGTAATTTATATGAAAGCGAAACTATCATGGACTATTACTACGGTAATAAATTACTAATTTAAGTGTTTACAACCTCACACACTATCAGGCAGTTCTTGGTTCTTGAGCCTCGGATCGTGCAAAGTCAGCAAACGATCAAAGAGACACAATCGTACAATTTCATTATTACCTTATTCAAATTACGCAATCTTTCTAAATTATGCTTCGAAATTAGATGCGTTATATTAACCTTAGTATTGCGAATTGTCAAAATTCTAGTAATTCTATTTTCTTTAGCACCAATAATAAAAAACAAACGTAGTTGTGGTGAAAACTTATTTTGTACTTTCCAATAGGCGATTAAATTTAAAAATTTATTATCGATCATTCTTCCTTAACGTTTACATCTTATTAAAAAAAGAACTAAGCGACACCTACTTAAAGAAGCCGAGAAGTGCTGACCAATAATTTTTTGTCAAGAAAATACACTGCTAATTCAGGAAAATTCAACCAAGTAATGTTAGCGTAATTTGTGGAGATTTTGTCCAGGCCTTTGCTGATGTGTTATGTATGTATGAGATCATTATATGTAGCCCTTATAAGGTCTAAGCTCGAATATTGTTCCGGTTCCGTTGTTTGGAACCCGCATTATGCAATACATATAGATCGCTTGGAGATAGTTCAAAGGAGGTTTTGCAGATATTTATAAATTTTAAAGTTCATGGACAGTATCCTATGTGTGGTTTTCATCGCAATCGATTGCTAAACGAATTTAATCTCTGGACAGCAGAACTTATGCCTCACTGGTATTTCTGTATAAGATAATTATTGGTCAAATTCCTTGTAATGACTTTTATCATTATATATAATTTTACGTTCCCCGCCACGGTTCTAGAAATATAATTACGTTTTATCTTAGAGCAGCAGTGGTTTTATAATGAATTTGCTCGCACTGTACCGCTTTACAATTCACCTTTTTTACATTTGTAGAATCTATAATAATTTAAAAGATAAAGTTGGCATTTTCAATAATAGTATGAAATATTAATGCTTTTACTAGGAATTGCAAAGAAGGTTTGTTTTCATAATGTACCTAATGGACTTTATCCGTTGGAAAATAAATTACTATTATTATTATGTGTTTTCGTGTAGTCCTAATAATGTTAATTTTTTAAAACCTTTCCCTCGTCACAATGCATTTAACTAATCCATAGATTATCGTAAAATGGTGTTTCAAAGGTTTGCTTACGCCCAATCTATGCCTTTATGAGACCACTAAATTGTTTTCAAACCTCGCTATTGTTGCGATAGCGCAAGATTTTCGCTCTACAACTCCTATGCTGTTTTACGTTCATTGCAGACATGAAAGACGGCTAATTAACCCCTGCCGAAACGTAAATAGAACACAATAACAAGCTTATCTGTGCTGAAATGCATGTTTAGCGGCTCATCAGCGCAACAATGCCGGTAGTTTGAACGCTTTACGGTCGGGTTCTACGAACCTCGGAACCTTTTTTTAAGTAATGGGGCCACACCGCCAACCCTTTATAATTCCTCGTGCATGCCACCAGTATCGATCAGCCATGGCTGTATGTGTATCATCCCCATAGAGCCCCAAAATGCGGCAAAACAAACGCAATGCAACACAACAACAGCAAAAAATATATACACACATGTCCACTAACCTGCTGCTGTGTTTGAGCATCCCATTACAAAGTATGCAGTTATAATTTTTTAACATTATGCGTCAGCCGGTCTCGCAGGTCATTTTATTTTTCGTTATCGTGGCTCGAGTAGACTTTTCGAAAATTTTCGCAGCAGTCGCTGATTAGGTGCCGACACTCGCAACTGTCATTATGGTATCTGCGGTATATGCGACCGGTGCATGTAATATTAGACGCCAGCGTCTACAGTGCGCCTGTACGGACAAGGAGAGCGTCAGGATGCGTGTTTTCGGCGTTGCCAGCTTATAACTGTACGTTTCTTGCCTTCTCATAGGTAATTATTGCCGGGTTAATTGAAACAGAACGACAAAATAGACTTTCTGCACCTACAAAAGTAAAAACGACAAAATAAATCGGTTACGCGACAAAATAGGTAAATCACCCAACAAAATCTACGATAAAATAGACACTACAAAAGAGCGGTTAAATCGTTTTCCAAAAATGTATATTTCATTATTTAAGTGGTAACAATAAAAAAAATACAGGAACACATCTATAAATTCTAATAAAGTCATTTGTAATCTTACATCTGCTTTATTACCGAATAATTAAAGATTTTTTAGCGTGTGCAGGTCGGCCACGTTGTTGCTTTTGGCCTAAAAGAATTTTCTTTGCCTCTGCACCAAATGTAGTCTAATTTTCATGCCTAAGACATGTTTGCATACCATTTTCATTAAATAGCAAGTGCAAGTACATGAACTTTTACGGTGATCTTCAGCAATTATAGTGGACTTTGTAGCTAATATATAATACGAAGAATTACCATCTTGTCCTTCGATTTTTAAAACTTTTTGATTTGAAGCTGGCCATTGGTAAGCTGTAACCCAGTTTTTATGTAAAACAGACACTTTTTGAGCAAACTCTTTAAAATTGATGTATTCTGTATCTTGATCTTTAGACCATTTGGTTAAGAGTAAAGTACCGTAATTTATTTATTTATTAATTTGTCGTGGAAATATCATTTTTTGAAGTATGCAATTTTGTGTAGGGCAACACATTATTTTATCGCGTAAAATATTTTTTTGTCTTGGAATATCTTTTTGGGACTTGCAGATTCTTATTTGGTCGGGCAATGTATTATTATGTCGTCCAATACTTTTTATTATTGTGCAGTATAATTTTTTGTCTTGCAATTTTGTATTCTCTCGTGCAATGTTCTTTTCTCTCGTGATTTATACCTATTTTACAGTGCAAAGCACCTTTTTTGTTGGTGTGAAAATTCCCACCCATTATTACCGGTAGGTTACAGCTGTAATCAACGCATTGTTTGAAGACCAGATAGTAAAAAAATTAGGAATAATTCCAAATGCCTTAAAACATTATTTATAGATTAATTTTGTAATCAAAATAATAACTCTCTTTTGCCAAGCACTTGGAGGTCCACAAATTATTTGAAAATATACATTTGCATAATTTATTGATGTATTTTGTAGAAAATTGCAATATTTAGCCACTTTGAAGAAATTTAGAATGCGTGTCAGCTCTCGTTTCCTAGATATGGGCGCAAGTTGTTTTTTTTTTAATGGGAAGGGGGGTCAAAGGCACATCATTGAAACGGATATTATTCCCAATTTCAAAAATGTATCCGACTTGTACAATTGATTGCTTCTGAGTTGAAAAAAGTGGTAACAAACTTGGGTCTTGCAAAAAACTTCGGGATAAAAACCATACTCGTTATCGCTCAGTAAGAATAAAAACTCAGGTGTCTCCATTTTCCTTGTGCCTGGCGATAATTTTCATTCACTTTGTTATTTGCAAGCGCAATGCTTAAGTTAACTGAACACGATCGCATCGAAATTTTGATGATGATTGGCTATGGAAATAGAAGACGAAGTTATTCGGAAGTAGTTGCACTCTACAATGCAATTCATGAAGATCGTGAACCAATTGCCAGATCAAAAGTTATTAAAACATTGCACGGCGGTGTTAAAAATCGTCAAAAACCAGGACGTCCAAATATTGATACGACTAAGGAAAGTAGCTTGAATATTTTTTTTTGATGTACAAGAGAATCCCAAGTGTTCCGCATAGCAGCGTGCTCTCACTCACCATATTAGCAAGAGATCTGTTCAGAAAATTTTGAAGAAAGAGAAGTTTCATCCATACAAAATTCACTTATTATAAGAACTGAGCGAAGATGATTTCGATCGTAGGATAGAATTTTGCGAAACTGTTATGAACATGAAACATGATAGATGAAGATAGAAACATTTTAAATTGGATTATGTTTTCTGATGAAGCGAGTTTTTGCCTTAATGGTTATGTGAATAGACATAATTGCGGATATTGGTCAGACACAAATTGACAAATCCACATTGAATGGAACAAGTCCACGCACAACACCCTCAGAAAGTGAATGTCTGGTGTGGTATTACCGGTGTGAACATCATTGGGCCTTTATTCAACGATGGAAATTTGAGCAAACACTTATTCGCCTGTTCCCTAATCGTGAAAATGCTGCGCGTCCCTCTGAACAGATATGGTTTCAGCAAGTTGGTGCACCGCCCCATTTTGCAGTCAACGTTCGTGGATATTTGAATGCGATATTTCCAGACAGATGTATTGGTAGGCGCGGAGCGATAGAATGTCTAGCACGTTCCCCTGTTCTGACGCCGCTTGCTTTTTTCATGTGGGGGTATCTGAAAAATCGTATTTATGCTGATCGGCCACATAATGCAGAAGATTTAACAGGACAAATCAGGGCAGCACTTACCTCGAAATACAGTGTGTCCGCAGATAGGGTTTCAGATAGGTATAATGACCAAAAAATTTCACCGTACGATAAAAATGTATTCTTTATGAACGCGTCTGCTTCTTCTAAAAATAAGATCTATCGAACCAAAACTTATTTTTTTTGCATGGAGTCAAAAGATGATATACAGGGTGTCTCATTAAAATATCAAACTTTTACAGCGTGTTGCGCCCATAAAAATAAACAAAAAAGATTCTATAAACATGAAATCTAAACCTCATCATTAAGAAGTTAAGTGCTGTCAAAGCGGTACCAGTTAAAATATTTTTTTTGTTATCGTAAGAACGGGGTATAATTTAGGTGAAAAAAGACAGGGCAATTATTTGTGGTTTTATTCTGAAGAACAATAACTCGCGCTGAAGACCATAGGCATAGGGTATGGGGAGAGACGGGGACTATTTTTGTCTCGTAACTTAATGATTGATAAAAACGTAAACTGCTTATAAAAACGCATTCTGAGGCTTAATATTCTTATTTTCTAAAAAACGAGGATTTTATTTTTCTACAAATGTTCCTCCGTTTTCTGCGCAAAGCTCTAATCTTCTCCTAAATTCGTTATAAACACTGTGTAATTCTTCAATTTGAATTTAATTAATAGCATTACGTATTGCATTTTTAATAGCTCTAAGTTATCACTAAACGACTGTTTATAAACTTTTTGTTCTAATGAACTCCACAAATAGAAGTATACAGATGTAAGGTCCGGTGATCGCGGAGGGCATAAAATTATTCCATAGCTTCCAACCTAATTTTCACGGAACTTTCTTGTACACCAGTCACGCACCCTTACGCTAGAATGCGCCGGACAACCGTCTTGTTGAAACACACGGCATCTCCTATATTCCAAATCCAAATCATCTATTTCCTTCCAAAAATAATTTTGCAGTATACCCAAATACGAATTTTGATTAACATTTCTATTAAAAAAGTAAAAGCCAATAATTTTGTTTTAAGTAATAGCACACCAGACGTTAACTTTTTTATAATATTGGCCACGAGAATTTATTGTAAAATGGGGATTTCCCTACTCCAGTTCCTAGTATTCTGGGAGCTAACCAGGGTTGTTGGCATGATTAAAACAAAATGTTTAAAACAGAATGTTTTAAACTTGTTTAAAACAACGCTTCTGTTTAAAACTTTGCTTTAGACAGATATTTAAAACATTTGTTTTAAACAGTGTTTTTTTCCGAATGTTTTAAGCAGTGTTTTTTTGACGACTATTGTGTGTGATTATTATTATTACTATTAAGCTCGTTTACCCTCCACAAATAGATAGACAAAATTATTAGTAATTACATATCTACATAATGTCACCCCATATTTGCATTAAAAATGAATTGAATGCAAAACCACATCCAATTAGAAAATACGTAAATGTTTTTCAAACTTAAAAAAAGAAGAAACATGCAGTATTCTGTTCGACTTTTTATTGATACAACAACAGTTATAGAAATCAGTAATTTAATTTAACATTTTTTCACAGATGTAATTTACAAACATTTTAAGACAACAAATAAAAGTCTTAATCTTAACATAACATAACATAACATAAAAATTTGTATTTCTGGTCCAATACTACAAAACAATAAATAAGACGTTCATTCAACACTTACTAGATAATTATTCTTTAGTACCTATTAGTTCATATTCTCTTTGTTAAAGTTGATATTAGCCAAAATCAACCCAGTAACCAAAACTACACCTTAAATTGGGGTATGTGATTGGTCTAGATTTGAAGAACAGTGTTGATTCTAGTTTAAAAGAGAAAAGAGAAACCGACTCATATAATAACTAACTAAATAATGACAACTGATAATCGTAGTCATCTAGGGATTTTTAGACAACTGCTATGCTCCGCGCCATCTGCTCGTATTTATTTTCACTAATATATATAGCAATCTGCATGAGAGTTCATGTTTAAGACAGCGTTTAAAATGTTTTAAACATGTTTTCAACTAACAACATGTTTAAAACGATTTAAACATGGTTAAACAAAAAGAACTGTTTGTTTTGTTTAATTTAAAAAAAAACATGTTTTTTTGCCAGCCCTGGAGCTAACAGAGAGTAAAAGCTGCTTCATCCGAAAATATTAAGAAATTTAAGTAATTTGGATCTTCTAATATTTTTTGTCCAATTTACAAACAAAGTAACAAACGCGTTTCCTCATCTCCTATAAGTGGCTCTTACTAATATCGTTCTTCTTTATCTTTCACGCAAAGGTTTTTTGGAGTCTTGCTCCGCCGAATCAATTGCAACCACATTTGCAGCATCATCTTCATTGTATTTTTTCTTCTTTTTCATTGTAGTAACAACAGTACCAGTTTGATTAAATTTATTAAGTACTTTAATAATTGATGTACCTATGCGAAACATATATTAAATTGTTCACGAATTTGTTCTTTGTCATACTGTTACGAAACATTCCCCAACTTTACAATAAAAATGTGTTCTTCAAAACTTAACATGACTTTACTGTGCAATAATCGCAGCCCAAGACTTAATGTACTTTAAAGAGCAAAATAAATTAATTTGACACTTACCTGCTAGACTTAGATGGACTAAAAAACGTGAAAGAACTACACCGAGTTTTTAATTTTTGAGATATTTAGTAGTTCTTCTTTTAAATACTCAATTATGCAAAAAATTCATGGATTCATGTTTTTCTTTTTCTTGGGTATCCGATTCGCCATAAATTGATCAAACTAGACGAAAATTTTCACCAGTAAAGGAGAAATGGTAATACTTGACTTTTTTGCCTATTTTAGCGATAAAGAAAATTGTTTTCATCCTTTTCGTTCTTTGCCAGGCCCAATTATTGTATTTACACTTTTCTCAACTCAGAAGCAAAAAATTGTACCAGTGTGGTACATTTTTGAAGTCAGGAATAAATAACCTTTTCAATGACATGCCTTTTGACCCCCCTTCCCATTAAAAAATGCAACGTGCGCCCATATCTCGGAAACGAGAACTGACACAGAGTTGAAAAAATCCAGAAAATGCATTTTAATTACCCATAGGGCCACGCACAATTTCAGAAAAATCGGTCGAACAGAACCTGAAATATCCTGCAAGTTCCATATTTTGTAGCGACCCTGTATATAAAAAACATTATTTAATTTGTTTATTGCAAACGTTATAAGTATAAGTAGCAAATACTCAGAACACTCTATACCGCAAATTTTCAAATTTGCTAACTTCTTTGAAATCGGTAACATTTTGAAATTAACAATAAGTAAACTATTTTGTTTTTGTATACTCCTACCAAATATTACAAACAAATGTGACATGTGGTCGGAAATAATATTGCAAAAAGATATTGGCATTTGCAAACTTATGTGATGCACGCTAAAATAAAAAAAGACATTCATTTAAGCAGAAGTTATTGTAAAAATTAGGTGATCAGCAACATGAATTAAGATAACATTTAAAAAATAAGAATCCTCTAAAAAATATTCCAACAAAAATCGATAATAGTAAGTTAAACATGGATATTCATATTGATTTTAAACAATTTCTACTGCTATCGTTCGACTATCCCTAAAATTTGGCTAATTAAATATGATACATGAAAACATAGAAGTTTGAATTTCATAAAATATTTTTTTTTATTTAACGTTTGCTACGACGATTATGCCCGACTATTTTATAAAAAACTGTGTCGTAAAATTCAACTTGTAACAGTGTTTTTGCTAACTTTTTATACTATACAGTTATCAGCTTTATCTGCATTCTTCAAACATTACCTGAAATGTCATCACTCATGAGTTAATATTTATCAAAAAATGTGGGAAGGAACATATTTATTAATAAAACTTAAAATTGCATATCATCGTAAAATATCAGATAATATGAAGCGGTGCCAAAATCAATTATTTAACTCAAAACAAATTGCACATAAATCAGATTAAAATATAACAATAAATACGACTCAATAGAAAAAGTAATATAAAAAACAGCTCATTGTACATTGCAACACTCGCCAATGCATGGCTCGTGTCACAAACAACTCGTATCACAATGTGGGTGTTTGCAACACTTGTTTTTTAATATAATATAATAACTTATAAATAAATTTTCAAACGTAACATTTGCGAAATTTAGGTAATTTTTAATTGCTGTAAAAATAAATTTTTATTGTTAATTTCATGTTGTTGCCGGAATCAAGGAAGTTAGCAAGTTTGAACGCCTTGGGCATTTGCTACTCATATTTACAATTTTTGCATTTTTGGCGGAAATAAAGCCTAATAAAAAAATTGAATAATGTTTATTTGAACATATACCTGTTGCATGCAGTCTTATTACAGTTTGCAAATGAGTACAATGTTTTCTGCGTATTTTTAAGTAACTTTTAACACTTTTGCAAGACATTATATATTTTTGCAAATAATTTATTACAAAAATACTAATTTTTAATAATTTATGATATTGCCTCTTACAAGGGATTTAGCAAATTTAATATTTTGCTGAAAACCATTGATTAAACATATCCATGAGTTCGCTAAATGTTTACAATTTTTTATACAAAATGGTAATAAAAATTGCAAATTCCTTTATTTAAGCAAATTTCAGGATCTTGAAGGGTTTATCAAAATGAGTTTTTACTGTATTGAAAACAAAGCTATAAAAATGTTGAAAGAATTTGGAATTATAAACAAAGCATTAGATATGGCTATTTATATAGCTATATTTCCGTCTTAAAACCTTTTTCATATTAAATAAATAAAACATATTAAACGAGAAATTTTTATTCTTATAGGCCCTCTCATAAAATGAGTATAGTTTAAGCAAACTTATGCATTATTAAAAATAGATTAGGTATACTAATCAGCAGTGCAAACAAACCTATTTCTTCCCAGAAGTACTTTTTTGTTCTAGATAAATTCGTTGTAAAGATTAGATAACAATGTCTACATTATTTCGAACAAGACTAAACTAAGACAAATTTGCTTCTATCTGAACGTATTTTCTGAGCACTTATTTAGTTTGTGGAATATCCGATTGCAAATTTCTCCGATTGCTCTTTAAACGTTTGTATAAATTCTCTGAATCGGACATTTTTGAAATGTGAATAGATGAATACGGACTGATGTGTAACTAGGTAAGAAACAGCTGCTGGTTTCAAAGAAATCCGAACGCTTATCTCGAAACCCAAGCTCCCTGAAAAATGGCCCTTATTTTTAAGTACGCTAAGGGTCATTGGCACAATATAGCAAATTATATAACGGTAGCCCTTATTTGGAGAGCGGCTTTTAGTTTTCGCTAAATATTCTTGAAAACGCATTTCTAACATCACTACCTTACAGTGGCGGCTCATAACAATATCTACCGGGTCGTACAGATAACAAAATTTTTGTAACCGTTCCTCGAGATTATCAACGTATGAAAAAGTAGTTTAAGGCCCCTAGACGTGATATGCCGAAATCGCAAAGTTTGTTTTTCTCGTGTGAAGATCATCTTAATTCTTAATGTAAGTTTTATTATTTTTTTTGGGGTTATAGGTGTTTACCATTCAGTTTCCATTTTCGTATAGCTTGAAGAGGATATGAAAAATTCTATGCGTTTTAAGTTGATAGAAGGAAATGTTATAATAAAGAACGACGTTGTTCCCCATATATTCGCCTGTTAGCCAGACCGGAAACGAGCCGCAAGAGCCCCGAAAATAAATGGCAATTTTATTTATTCTGACCTCTTAAATAAATGTCAAATTTAGGGTACATTTTTGATTCTTACATTTTTATGTTTACAAACAGTATGTTTCCAACAACCCACGGTGGTGAAATTATCAATGCTACGTTAATTTGATAAAAAGTTCACTTATTCTGTTGCTTTTACGTTCCTCATCTTCGCCGCGTGAACCGCTCGTCGCTGTACACAAATTCCATAACAATGAACATGCCGTCAGAAGTCGTAACTCATAAGTATTTCACTTTTTCTTGGCGTATTTTAATTCGCTTGTTACAAAATGAACGCAAACAACAAATTGATAAATTGACGGGCTGAGGCTGACGCGTGACGCGCTGGCCGCTTGGCCATTTACAAGACTCCTGACGTCACGGCCAATATGTTCGCGTTTTGGCGGTCCCTTTAAATATTCACATTTTTAATATTAAAAATACACCTTACGATACATTTTTTCGAATTTATAAGCTGTCACAGCTGTTTTGTGGATTAGATGCTGCCTATTAATATGCAATTTAATAAAATATAAATACATGGCAAATACCCAATTGCGATTAACTCGTGTACAGTCCGGTATACATGCACAGCTTATTTGCTAATGTAGTTTTCTCATCTTCCATCACTCAGTACACAGTCATCGACGGGCAAGCGTTTGAAACAACTTTCGTTACTATACTGTTAGTATTTTATTTCAGCATTTGCATGCTAATTAATTATCAGTAAGTAGATATCTCACAAGTGTTGCCGCTCAGAAATCATTCCAAGTTCTTTTCCTTTAGAGTCACAAGTGAGTGTCACATGGTTCCAGATTTCCTTCTTATATTAAGGTAACTACCAAAAGGTAGTAGTAGAAAGTACTTTTTGCACAAATTCTCTGTGGCATTATTTTATCACGATAGCTATAGTTACCTACATATTTCTTCCTAAATAGTCGATGTAGGTATGTCCTCGTTTCTTCTTGTAATCATTATCCTTGTCAATTGATAGTACTTTTTGGCTATGGGGGGCTATATGTGTATCCCCCACTCTGCTTTTCGTAAAATATTTTGTTGGTACTACTTTACTTAAAAAAATACATTGCAGGTCAGATAAAAAAGCAAGGGAAAATACTGACAGAAGGCAGTGAAATAATGAACAGATGAAAAGAATATTTCGAAGAGTTACTCAACCCAGAAAGTGAAACAAATTGCATAGAAGTCGGAGAAACGAATTATAGAGGTGTTGAAGAGGAACAACAGAACGTTATAGATGAAAAAAACGTAAAAAAGATCATTAATAATATAAAAAGAGGAAAGGCGACGGGGCAAGATCAAATTGCACCAGAAATGTTAAAAAGTATGGTACCAGAAGGGAGGAAAGTGCTGACAAAAATATTTAATATGACATGGAATAAAGGAGCAGTACCAGATGACTGGAAAATGGGGATAATTGTACGAATACATAAAAAAGAGACATAAAAGAATGTGGGAACTATAGAGGAATTATATTGTTAAGTGTAGTAACAAAGGTTTATTTATGAAAGACTGATCGAAGCAAGATTAAGAGAAAAGCTGGAACCACAATTACACGAAGCACAAAGCGGGTTTCGAAGATGGCGAAGCATACAGTACCATACATTTATGATTAAACAAATCACTGAATCACGGGATTTTCAAGTAGCGGATGGATTAAGGCAAGGGGGGGGGCGGTGTTAAGCCCAAATGAAGAGAAGTTACAACAAAATGTAGAGTTGTGGGAGAAAGAACTAACAAAATGTAATTTGTTAATAAATAAGAGTAAGACTAAGACAATGACCATGGGAAAGGAAAACAAAAAGATATACATAACAATAAATGGGAAACAAATAGAACAAGCTAAAAGTTTTAAGTACCTAGGAGTACCAAGCATTGGAAGTACGGATGAAGAAATAAATGAAAGAATCACTAGTGCAATAAAGGTGTACCACTCACTAAATAGGACGTTAATAAATAAGAAGAAAATAAGTGAGAAGACAAAAATGACGGTATACAAGACCATATACATACGGTAGTGAAAGTTGGGTGTTAAGTGATAGACTTTTAAGTAGACCGCAAGTAACAGTGATGAAATACTTAAGACGTGTTAAAGGGGTGACTAGAATGGACAAAATAAGAAACGACAGAATCACAGAAGAACTGGAAATAGAGCCGATTAAACAAACTATGGAAAAGAATAAATTAAAGTGGTTCGGGCACCTGGTGAGAATGAATAAATGAGGAAAGCCAGCCAAAACTAGCATGGAAGGCAAACGTACAAGGAAAGAAGAGAAGAGGAAGACCGCTGAAGACATGGAACATGACAATGGCCGAGGCGTTAAAGAAGAGAAACCTCACCTAGGACGAAGCTAGAAGAATAGCAAAGGGCAGGACTAAGTGGAAGAAAATAGTACAAAAGACAGTAAACGGGTGAGAGACACTGCATACCTTTACACCCTATGGGTAAAAAAAGGAAACTGATTATATATATGTACTACTTTAAGTCTTTTACATCAAGAGCTAGGTGAAGATAATTTTGACACTGTAATTATTGTTGTGTAGTCGAATATACAAGTGCTCACTGTTAACTAACTTTGCCCTCTTTATCAAGTTTTATAATCAAGACTGTTATATATTTACATGGCTTTAACATATGATATGTTCCCATGTTTCTTCACAATGCACCCAATATCAAGACATTTTGGAAGGGGCGGCAACGCCGGTTTCCTGTTCAGTTGTCCTTTTCTTTCACGAATTTGCAGTCCTGATGCAGGATTACCATGCCTCACGCGACCTCTAGCGTAGAAATGACTAAAATATCAATTCTGTGCCAGTTGAAGGAGCCCTGCCCCGAGTGAAAAATTAACGGTGCTTCCTGCAAAAGATAGGGGGGTGACGCGCCTACTTGGAACATCCTGCGTGTAGTTGTTGACCCTGTAGTGGCAGTTTTATTAAATCAGGATATTAAATAAGTTGAAGTAGGTACGTTGCTGTCTTTGTGTCTTTATTGAATCAAAGTGCTAGAGAAGCCAATTGGATGTATTTAGCTCTGCTGCAATGTCGATTAAAAATTTCCTGGGAATAATAATTGGCTGATGACTGAAATGATTTTCAAATCCTTTTCAGGCGCCGAAACTGTATCTACTTTAATTATGTTAATTAAATTATGATATACCATAATGTTTTGTTCTATCTTATTTGGTATATTTTTCAATTATTATCATTTATCTTTAACAGTATTTTATTTTAGACTTATACATTTCCTTTTTATAGGAAAATAATTACTCATTGATAAGTAAACTCAAGTATAAGGGAGCACATACTGAGGTCATAAGTGTTAAGAAAGAACAAAGAATAGGGAATATTATCGTGTTATACGAATTTTTTTTGTAATTCGCACAATAGCATTTCATGTAATTAATCAGAAACTGAATTTATGACTTGGTATAGATACCTACACTAAAATTAACTATTCGTTGTACCGTTATCGTAATACGTGCATTACGACTAAATAAGTGGTTTAACAAATAAGTTATTATTCAGAATATTCTAAACACTAAAAGTTATAAATATACCATGAAATTTATTAAACTTTCGTTTAGTCAGTATGTGAAGCATAATTCAGTATACTTAGTAATTCGCATAATAATGTAACCTACCTAATATATTGACTACCACGACTAATATAGTGATATTTGGAGAAAATGTGATCACGTTTTTTTGTTTCTTATCATTTTATGTATGATTAAAAATATAAGTTGCTTGATAACAAGTTATTTTCAAAATCTGTTTTGTTTTGCGGCATATGTTGCAGCCTATGAATTAAATTGCGAAAATGTGACATTTGTAATCAATGGATTGCTTAAATTGGGCAAGGATTACAGTTTCACAAGTTGTTGGTTATCTGTGAAAAGGTACTGAGTTTTCTGCCTCTCAAATTTTTTGTTAAATAGTCTTTTCTGGAATAATTTGTATATACTTCTATGTTAGTGTTGTTAATATGATTAGAATACTGCTCAAAATTTCAATCTCTAGCTGTCTAATTTCTAATCAAAGTTCAGAGACATTGACAAAAGTTTTAGTACTTATATTTTCTCCTGCCAATCTGACAATTCTTGAGAATTTAGCGTTTTTATTACCTGCTTTAACATAACATATTTTTGTAGTTTTTTTAAATTACTATTTACTTTCTTCAAAGCTGATTGCTACATTAAAAACGATTCGCTAAAAATATTATCATGTAGTACCCCTATACTTCCTAAAATTCATATGAAGAAGGGGATTTCTTTAGTTGTCTACATCATTTGAAATAATAATAAATCTTTATTTGTTTAAATTTAAAAAAATAAAATAAACTATTCTGTGTTCAAATCATGTATGTATTAAAGCTTTATTTTTTTTAAAGTAACACGCGACTGTAAAAATTGTGTCTCCTTGTAAAGTAGAATTCATTTAAATACATATATTCTTTAATGAGTGCCATCAACTCTGGGGGGATGTTTGTACTTAATTAGTGGAATTCAATATTTATTAAATTATTTATAACTCTTCAAAAAGAAACGTAACAAAATAAAAATAACAAAAGTGTGTAAGAAAACTGAAACAAAGAAAATGATAGCACTGCAATTTACAACAAACGTTCAAGGTAACAACCGTTGAGATGTAAGCACATTTCAACGGCGTTGCGAAAGGAAGTCGCCACCATAATTAAAATATTAGGTTTAATAATGTATAAAAGATATAGTTAATGGTTAACTATGAATAAACAGTTATAATGCTGGTGAGTGTTCGGCCTTTAAAAGGGATTGGGTCTCTTGCTGGCACAACTATTATAAAGAAAAACAGAATTAATATCCAAGCACGGGTATTAAATATCCTTAATATGTACTTACAAACGAAACAGGCCATCACATACTCAATCTACACGATCAAACAACGAGTATCTATTTTTTGTACTGCTGCATTCCTTCTTGTAGCTACTAAATACTGGTGAACCTACAAATTAACACAACAGACAACGGCATCGCAATAACGCGCAGCTGCTCAGTACAAACATTATCGCAAAAGTCAACAACTACTTATGCTGTTTGAACACTCCATTATTTATCCACTGTATAATAAGACAAACCGAACCAGAAGGAGCAAAACTACTTCCTTAATATTGATTTCAACTACCAACTGCTATAGCAGCACAATAGCTTAATATTGTCACTTCTTTATTTCGATGATCGTTTAATTATCCAACTGACTGTTGTGCAGAACACATGCAGTCGACTATCTCTGCAGGCAAAATAGCCATCTACACCAATGTAGCATATGACCAAACAGTTTCCACTAAAGTACTAGGTTTCCTCCCTAACTAACAAAACTTTTATTCATATTTTACTCCTGAGTTCAATATTATCATCTCATCAATGTCCTCCTTATCTAACAATAACGTAATTTATATTTTTACTCTTGAGCTCAATACTGTCATGTCATCAACGTCCTAATCGTTTTTACACACTGTAGCAAGAAGCAAAGCAAGACTAGGCGTGCATAGGTAACAGTGAACACACACATCGCACCACAGAGCTAAATAGCATCTCTAAAACTGTCATTCACTATGCTACATACATGGGTGTACCGAAGGGGGGCAAGTCTTTTGTTAAACGTGATAGACATGCAATATAAAAAACATAAAAAACTTGGACCTTCACGGAAGATGTTTTAAGTCACCTTGCAGAAAATTAATGAATATTGTTCATTAAATAAATACTTCCTTAATTATTTAGGTACATAATGCGATAAAGGCACATTTTTATTTATGTTGAGTTATTCAATAAGGGAAATTTCTGCTTTGACACCCCCCCCCTTAGACCAAAAGCTGGGTACGCCCATAGCTACATATCATTTCTAGAACTATAATTAACACTCAGATATACAGGACACTAGTTTCATACCAAGCCAACGAACATACTAAAAGCAAGGATATTTAGTTATTACTCACATTGTCCTGCAATTCTGAGAGTTTCTCTAAAACTCAGCTCAGATATAACATCCACCAGTTTACTTACTTACTTAATCCTGACGCCTTGTCTACCTTTGTGTTACTCAAGTGGGTTTCGTTTCCATAAAGATTTCCACTCCGCTCTGTGATGTGTTTTTCTTCAGCTGATGCTCTTACGTCTTCCATCCATGTCCTGTCTCCTTTTTTCTGAAGCTTTTTGCCTCCAACACCTGCCTAGCTGTCCTCTCCACGCCCATCCTCATCACATGCCCGTACCATCGCAGTTGACTTTCCTCTATTGTTTGTTGTATTGGCTTTGTTTGCAGTACTTCCCGAAACGTGACGTTTTTGATTCTGTCTTTTGTTGTTTTTCGTTCAATTTTTCTCAGAAATCTCATTTTAGCACTCTGGAGGTGGCTTTTATGCCGCTGGGTACGAGCCCATGTCTCCGAAACAAATGTAAAGGTAGACTTCGCTACTTTTTTTTAAATKTCTATTTTTATTTCCTTAGGAATTTCCYTTTTCGCCAAGAAKTGCGTCTTAATTGATAAGTTGAAAAGCCTTCCTGCTCCTGCTGTTCTTTGGTTTATTTCTTAATCGAATCTTCCATCCTGTGTAATTTTTGACACCAGGTACTTGAAGTTTTTAACTGGTTCTATTTCCGTATCCCCTATCCATATTCGATGCGTCTTTTCTGTTTTGCTTATTACCATTGTTTTTGTTTGTTTATTGTCGTGCTGACTGCTTCTCATTTATTTTTTGTATGTTTCCAAATTTTTGTTCAGCGTTTTTTTCGTCTTCGGCTATTATTACTATATAGTCGGCATATATTATCTCTGATACTTTTACGTTTTCATCGTCCAGTTTCCGATCTTGTGTTGTTTTATTACGATTTTTGCAGCTGTTATTGCTTCATCTACCACAATTGAGAATAATAACGGACTCAAAATGCAACCCTATCTTACTCCTTTAGTAGTCTCGAATTTGTTTGATTTTTCATGTTCTACACTCACAAAATTCAACGTTTGTCTATATAGAATTCTAATTCCTTTGATTAGTTTTTCCTCTATTCCTCTTTTTTCTAAAGTTTTCCAGATGCCTCTTCTTTCTATTCTGTCGAAAGTCTTTTCTAGGTCTATAAAACAGAGGTGTAACTCTCCATGCTCTCTGATTGTTCTTTCTATAATCTGTCTTAATATGAAAATTGCATCTGTTACCCCTCTGTTTGCTCTAAGGCCTTGTTGCGAATCTTCTACAGTGTTCTCCAGCTGTTCCTTTAATCTCTTCGCTAATACTCTGACGAACAGTTTCCAACCGTGCTTAATAGAGTAATTCCTCTGTAGTTTTTACTGTTCTTAGTATCTCCACTTTTGTGTAACTGCCAATCTATCGGTACTTCCCCMGTGTTCAATGTTTTGTTCATGATTTTTTTTTAAATTTCTATTATTTCTTTGACCTGACCTGACCTGACCTGACCTGACCTGGCGCTTTACCTGTTTTTGTKCTTGAAATGGTCTCCTATATTTCTGCAGCCGTTATATCTCCTTCATGTGACTGGTGTTCATCTTTTGCTTTGTTTCTACTGCTCTCTTGCTCGTTTTTATTTATTATTGATGTATCCATTCCCTCCAACAGCTGCATGAAATACAGTCTCMATCTCTCCATAACTAGATTTTCGTCCGTCAGTACACTCAAAGAAATGTATTAGTTTTCTCAACAAAATGTTATTTAACATAACAAATTTTATAGGTAAAAATGGCGTTAGGCAAAATATTTGTCGATGCAGCATTTTCCTTATTTTGAAACAATTTGCTGCTTCTACAAATTTAATTTTTCCCTTAAACAGATGCACTTATTTAAATAAAATAATGTCTTTGTTGGTTCAGGCAATGGTTCTTGTTTTCTTAAGTAATAGTATTTGCTCCTATTTAATAATTAATTTGCTGAACCAAGTAAAGCAATAATTTATTCACAAAAATACTGTTTTTCCAGAGTTATTAAACGGACATCAAAAATAAGGTATTTTAAAATAAGAAACATGTATTATTGGCAAACTCCGAACAATGTGGAAATAAGGAATACTATTAAATACACAATTTTCTTTAATTCCCGTTCTGGAAACGTCATTTGTAGCAATGTCTCTTCAACTTCAACATATTCTTTGAAAGCCCCATTCACTAAGTAGATCTTCTAAATCCTTTTTGAGACTATTTTAATACAGCTTAACACGCTCTATCACTTGGTATACGATCACTACATAATCATCATTGGCGAGTCCGATAAATAGTGCGGGAATATACGGGTGGCGTGAACATAGTCGTCCACCGCGTCACGTGACACAGTTTACTAAAATCTTTGTTGAATTAGCAAACCCTTTTTTTGCTGTATCAACCCATGTTAACAAATAATCAGCTTTAAAAGCAAATACATTTTCATGTACAATAAATTACAAAGTGTCATATAATATTAGCTACAGTTGCATGCATATTTTAGTTACTTATTGTACATATGAACAAGATGAAATTTGATGAATTTACAAAAGAAATAATCACGGTTGCATATTTTCACACAGCAAATCTTTTTTTGTTGCCAAAATTAAAACATTTATTTGAGCGTAGTTCACCTTTATCGCCTTTGATATTCACGACTTTGTTTCTTCGAGCACTTCTGATTGCACCAAAAAACAGCTTTTGATTCTATCTGTAGAACTCTTCATTTTTTCTCCAAATTCCAGCTACGATTTCATTTTCTCTATTTTGACTAATTCCTTAACTTCTTTCCTATCGGTTTTGTATGTTTCGTAATTATTCTGTGTTCCACATCTTTTTCTCTCTTTTAATCGCGTTTTTAATTGTTTCTATCCACCAGCTTGTTTTTTTGTTTGTGTATTTGTTACTTTAGATATTCCACATATTTCCTCTGCTGTTTATAAAACAATTATTTTGAAGTTAGCTCATACATGTTTAACTGTTCCTTGAGTATTCAATCTTCAATTTTTTTGTTTCATTGTATCTTGAAATCTGTTTTTCTGTTGTGTATCGCTTAGCTTGTAACACTTAATTTTCTTGTTCACTGTTTTTCTTTTGTCTCCTTCATTTACTTCGTTTGATTCATATTGCCATTTCATGATGAGTAAAAAGTGGTCGCTTCCTATTTAGTACCCTCTCTTAACTTTAATGACTTTAATATTTCTCCATATATTTCTGCTTACCAGAAAGTAGTCTATAATGGACTTTTCGTTTCTGCTGATTACCTCTTTTTTTACGTATTTCTTTGTGTTGAAAATGTGAGGTGGCTATTACAAGATCATTCTCTATACAGAAATTTATCATTCTATTTCCATTTCTATTCCTTGTTTTCTCGCCTTGTTTTCCTAAGCACAGTTCTATTCCATTGTTGTCATTTCCCACTCTCCCATTATTATTGTGCCACACTCACTGTCATCCATTACTTGTTGTAGACAATGGAAAAATTTGTCTTTTTCTTCCGTTTTATCATCTACATTTGGTCCGTATGCAATTGTAATTAAATATTATTTGTCTTGTTTTCCTCCTTTTATGTTTACTGCTACATACTTATTTTCACTTCTAATGAATTTCATTTTCTCCTCTCTCACTATTAGTGATACACCAGCTCTTTCCACTCCTGACCATATCGTCCAAGATCCATCAACCATTCTCGTTGTACCGTTTCCCTTCTTTCTTGTTTCAGTAATCCCCAAATAATTTATCTGTGCTTTCTGTAATTCTGTTATTAGCTCGTTCTCTTTACCTGTGGTACTTTTTACATTCCATGTACCCATTTTGCTAAAACTTTTACTCTTGGCCATCTTATATGTTTCTCCATGCTCTGTTCTTTCATCTACCATCCACCAGTTTAATAACATAATATACTATATGCTAGGGTATTCAATGAAAACTCATATCGAGATCTCTTTTTGTGACAACACTTCAAACTGACGTATACTATTTATTACTTCCTCATCCAACAGATGGGAAGCTCATTCGCTTTAAAATTTAAAATTTGAGCAAAAAAAATTTCTTGTCTGTGTGTCTGGTTTTGTTTGTGGACACGATAACTTTCGAAAGACTTAATATATGAATTTGAAATTTGGCAAACGTATAAATCTCAACTACCCAAAGTGACCTATTGTTTGTGAGGTAAGTAGGGTATCGGAAAGGGGACAAAATTGGGGGCTAACTACCCTTTTTGCAAATTTTTATTTTTTTATATTTTTTTCGTTTTAGTATGTGATTAGTAGTATAACTGCGAGTATTATTCGTTCTTATAAATTTTCGGTGCAGCAAACTGTTTAGAAGATATTAGCAAAAAAGCGTCACTTAAATAAAATGGTTTTTCCTAAATATCTCCTAATATATTTAATATATTCAAAAAATGAAAATGCCATCAGATAAGAAATAAAATTTCTCACAAAAAATTTTGACATTTTCGAAATATTTCCAAAATCCTATTTTGGTTATATAGAAAATCAAATTTCTAATCAGAAAGCACTCTTGTAATTTTTTTGTTAAGTTAATACTTTTCGAATTATTTGGACAAAACGATTTTAAAAATTGATGTATTTTTGCTAATATCACGAGGACCGTTTGTCTTAGAAAAAATGTGTAGAGAGAAAAAAATGCTCAAAACCTGATTACTAATCGCATAGTATAAGAAATAAAAACGTAAATGTCATTTTGACAATTGGATGTGGAAGTATTGATTCAATTTGCAGCGTTTTTCTTTGTTATTCCCTAAAAGTTACAGCCTAKGMGTGAAACCTAACACATGTTAAAGCTAATAATTTTTTTGGCAGGACGCATTACTTTTCAACAGCATTTTGCCTCGCTGCTGTCGGAATGCTCGACTGCAAGATATTCCGTTATCGTGCAAACATCATATCTTCATCCATGCCTTTTGCGTCGGCACATAGCCGGCTTTCCCAGTTTTCAAGTAGCATGTAGTAAGCACATAATAGGGTCGGAGGGATTTTTGGAATAAAGCCCGCAGTGAAACTGCCGGAGCGTGTGCACAGAACAGCAAATAAGGTTCGCTGTGCGCCGTTCGGAAGGAGGCTTATTATGCGGAGGTGGTGAACTGTATGTACTGAATAATGTGCAGTATTAAATCCGGGAGATGCACAGGTGCTCGGCTCGAGGTGCCCTGCGAACTTGTGCAATTTACCTGTCTTTTTTTGGTTAGGCTTCGTCGGGCCTTTTCACATACACTAATTGGTTCATCAGTACGTAAAACCTATTCATCGCGACCAATTTTTGCGTGCAAATCCAAATATTCAATGGTGGTATACGTGAAATCAACGCAAGATATAATTGACATCACTCTCAAACTAAAAACGAAGCATACGAATGACATATGGCTTCTGAGTAGATTTAATATAGCAAATAATATAAATGAACCGCTACGTGCAATAATAAAGTGGTAATAAATAAACACAAAATACATCCAACAATGATTAATATTTCCACTCAAAGTGAAAGTTGCAAAATTTATTCCYAAACACAAAAAAGTAATCCGATTGTTCGTACTTTAGGACAATTTTAGTCTTGGCTGTAATCACAACGATAATATAGTCTCTAATAAAAAAGCAAAAACGGATCGAAAAGAACAATCTCATAAGTGTATCTCAATATGGATACAAGACGACAAAGAAGCTTATTTAATTTGCCTTGATTTAAAATTTGAATCCCATGTCAATAATGTAATAAAATCTGGGTTGTCGAGCTTAAAACAAATATATAAAAGTAAAGACTTAAGAAGAACATAGTGTAAATCTCTGGTACTGTCACATTTAAAACATTGTGGTACTGTATTTGGACCTTTCTTAACACAATGTAATATGAACAGGCTTCAGCGGCTACAAAATTCATGCTTACGTTTTGTATTACATTTAAAGAAGCACCAGCATATTTCGGGGATGAACGGGCTTTCAGTTAGACAGAGCATCTTTCTTCAGAGTGCATGTATGTTTCACCCCAGGACCTATACCACAAGATTCGCTTTCGCACGAACGTCCACAACACTGATAAAACAAAATTGTTAATGATAAAAGAAAAATCATATGGTATACAACAAGTTGTTGTAAAATAGGCTCCATCAGCAATGGCAAATAGCATTTATTACAACAACAAATTTGTAGAAAAATAATACTACAGAATACTATTCCTGTAGTATAAAAGTATTGCTAACATCCTGGTTAGGAATACCATAACGTTGTTGTAAATATTACCAATAAAGGGATAATGTGTTACATACTTGCATATGATATACATTATCACTATATTTGTAGTAAATACATTTCAATTAAAATTCCACAAACAACCTCATTATGGTTGCGAATAAATGTACTGTTTGTTTGCTATAACAACTAAAAAATAGACAATGCTGTTAGTGTATTTTAACTACTGTCATAGCATATGTAAGGTGTAACAAACAAAAAGTTTTATGTATACATATGTTTTGAATATTATGTATTACCAGTAGGGATGTATTGGTTGAGAAGTATTGAAAAATAAGACGTAAAACGTGCATGCATTCATAAGTTTTATTTTATTGATTTACTATACATTGCATAATTTAAAAAGAAGGAAATAATAAACAATACGTATATAACTAAAACTTCGAGTAGGCCCCTGTGTTACATATCTACTCTCTAGCTAATGTATCTAAAAACAAATTAAAATCTACTCCGGCTAACAACATACTATGTGGAAGGTGTGCCTATAAGAAAGCTCAAGTATTTACATGTATTAATAAGTAAATAAACTTACTATATAAAACTGATATAATCTGATCGTCAATAACAGCTTGTTCTAAAGTTACTTCTGCTACATTAATCTGAAACAATATTATTTCAGTTTATGGCAAGAATATTTCAGCGCATTAAAGCCTGGATGGGGCAATGAGTTCACCACTTGTTTTCAAATAGTTAGGAATAATGGCAAAAAATTCAATATACAATATATATATATATTTATATATATATATATATATATATATATATATATATATATATATATATATATATATATATAAATAACCAAAAGGTTTTAAAGAAGTTAAGTGTTGTCAATAAGGTAGGTATATACCAGTGAAATACATTTTGTGTTATCAGGTCAGAAATGTATTCAGAAATAAAGGATAGTTACTTAAGTTTTTACCATAAAATATGATAGATACTAATTCAAGATAGTAGCGGTCGTAGTTGATATTTACTTTTTATATTTTGGGGCTATTCGACCTTTTTTATTCAATTAGAACACTCTTTTATCCAAAACAAACAAAACATCCCAATGGTTGAAAAACAGAATATCTCTACACAAGAGTGATGTTAATAATAAAATAGACAGGTGTGCTCTAATAGCACATATAAATAACAACCATTCCATCTGTTGGGACAATGTAAATATTTTGAAAACTGAGCAAAATTATAATAAAAGGTTATTTTTGGAAATGTATCATATAAATAAAATTAAAAATCATATAAATCAAAAATCGGACACTCAAAATTTAAGTAATATATATACGTACTTGTTATCACAGATTTTGCATAAATAGAATATATCTTTTAAAAATTTAAAAATTGTTTATCAACGCTGCCATAAATGTCACCCGCTCGTAGGTATAGAGGCTCGTGGGATCTGCATCTAACTTTAAGCAACAGTTTCGTTTTGTAAACTCTTTGAGAAAGGCCTAATAAGCCGAAACATGTAAGAGGTTAAACTCAATAAAATCTGAAACATTACCAAGTGTTATAATTATTATATTATATCTTTTAAAGTTTAAAGTTGCTTATTTATTTAATGAAATACAAAATTAAAAGCGGATTTTTTATGACAAATGTTGATTTAGTGACTATTTAAAATTAACGGTTAGTCATATTGTCAGAGTGGTTGGCGTCTCAATATAATTTCGTACAGAATTTTCCATAATTATAGTAGAATAATGTTAAAATAACTATCACTAATAATCTCAAATTTCCTGTAAGTAACACTATTGTATTTATTAATAGTAGGTAACTTTGTCTTGTATTATATTGTAGTTGTCCTGATGAAGATCTAAATTAAAGATCGAAAGCTTGACTTTGGATAAAAGAGTGTTCTAATTGAATAAAAAAGGTCGAATAGCCCCAAAATATAAAAAGTAAATATGATAGATACTATGAGCTAGTTGAAATTACTCAATATAATTATTGGCTGGTCGTTTCAGGGAAAATGGCTTCTTTAATTTTAATGTTAGGTAATTTGTTAAAAAATACGTTTAAACACAGTGGCATAAAGAAGATTGGATGTGTGTGCAGATGATGTTTTTTTTTAATATGCAGCCCACATATCTTCCATGTTGATAAAGTTAGTAAAATATAATTAATTTTAATGGATATTCTAGTTACCTAGCATAATATCTTGAACCAATAGAATGGAAAATTCTAATTCGTTGAATTAAGTCGATGCAAATCATTTTTATTTGTGCAATTTCATTTTTTTTAAATATTATATTAAATAATTTATGGCATTTCCATTTGTTCCATACAAAGCTTCGGCAAAGTTTCCTCATCTATATTATTATCTACAAATTCAAATGACTTATAAATATCTATTGTAAAACTACACTGCCTCTGTATCTTAGATAACAATTAGGCAGTAACAAAATATACGTTTCACGTTTTTTAAATAGTGTGAAGTGAGCTTGCTTCTTTTTCCACAAAGCAGAAAAGTACTAATTACGCTTACTACTTACCTTTGAAAATATGTATTAGTTCATCAAAACCCCAACTTTTTAATAAATGTTGCATGTTCTCGAACGGTGTATAACCAAAACCAAGTCCGATGCAACACTAACTGTGGTGACCATACTCGGCGGGAAGTCCCTAGCTACTTAGTTTCACCTCATATAACTTGTTGTTGTAATATATACCACTGACGCGATATATAATACTATATTCTATTTTTTAACATTCGGTTTTTATATGATACTTTTGAGTGTGGCAATCCATAACCTTTTAATGCTGGAGATGTATACCGCGACAACCTTACTGAAAAATAAAAAAAATATTATTGGATAGTACGTTAGACATTTAATCCTATACTTGAAAGTCTTTTACAACTGATGAAAGTATTATTTAACAGTTACTATTGTTAAATATACATAAAGTTAATACTGTTTTAGTATAGTATTGCAATATAAACGATGTAGGTATACGTGTCAGCATTTTAAGTATACATTAACAAAAACGTCTTAAACTATAATAATAATTAACGACAATAGTGTTTTGTATAGAAAATTTATAAGATTTCTCTCAGTGAACAGTACCACATCATCGTACTGCTTTGTTTCAGAGTTGCTCTAGCTATAAGATATGTCAAATCAGGAATCGCATTCCATTGGGCATCAGAGCTTTACCTCCTATGACATTTAAAAGAAATCTTAAACGTACCATTCTGGAAGGTAGCTTGGTAATCTGATGTACACATATGCTACTAAGGTTTGGTTGGTTTAACACACAAGTCGTAATATGTAGTATAGTTTGTTTATAGCTTTTGTTTTGGGTTTCCTTATGTGTTGTGAATCAGCTGCAATCTGTTACGGGGGAATGATTTTGTCACTCCCGGGTAACTAGTGTATGGCCCAAGACGTCTTTGATTATTTCAGCAGTCTTGGGTCTCCTTGCTTTTTAGTCCATAAGATGTTACATTTCAAAAAAGCTTCGGTCTCTTTCTGATTGAAATATATTCCTGAATTACATTTTTGCAATCAGTTGTGGCAATCAAATTGAGTGTGT
Organism: Rhyzopertha dominica; assembly: GCA_025024175.1. NCBI lineage: Eukaryota > Metazoa > Arthropoda > Insecta > Coleoptera > Bostrichidae > Rhyzopertha > Rhyzopertha dominica. Next base: position 7,188,342 of record QCXZ01000086.1, on the reverse strand, counting down.
GACTGGACCGAAGTCAGGGTCAATATTAACAGAAACATCGATTTGTTCAAAGATGAAATCTTTTTCATCATGTAAATCTTCCTCTTCATTAACATCCTCTTTATGTGTATGCGGCCCAAGCTGTAGGCGCAGACTGGTTCCGACTTGTATAAAGTACTTGTAAAAATGTACTTGAAATGTAGTCCAAAGTACTGAGTACTTTTAGCAGAATCTTGCAAGTACAAGTATCAAGTATATATTTAACAAAGTACTCGAGTAACAAGTACAAAGTACCCAAATGTACTTTAAATACAATATTTTCATACAATATTGTACTCGAGTACTGCCCAGCTCTGTTTTAGGCAAACAATCAGAAACAAAAATTCTAAAAGCAAACTTAATCCATTTTAAGATATCGTTAAATAACATATGATACCCACTTAAACTGTTTGATATGGACCCTAACAAGTTTATAATCGATTGATATGGACGGAAAATTGGCGGGGGTCGAGGATGTCGCGCGATGTAATCCCCATTTCGGTCTCGTTTTAATCGCATCGGGCTGTCGTGAACACTTTTTATAAGCTTACTCGGATCTATTAGAGTGAAGTGAGGTAAAGGACATTTGCACATCTCATTCTGCAATATCGAGGGCGTAGCCGGGAAGGGGTTTCCAGGGAGTTTATTAATTGTTCATCGCCCTTTATCCGGTTCGACACCTTCCGCATTCATAAACTATCTGGAACCGACGTAGCGTCACTTCAGATGAGGATTATCTATCCCTGACATGTGGTCCCGTTATCATCTTCCCCAACCCCGTTATTGTGACGTCCTGTGTTTTGTGTTACCTTCTAAGCGACGTGATCCGTGTTTATCGACGTAATCGGCCGTTCTGCCTCGGCAGCGTTCTTTTTATTGCGATATCCTGGCTCTTTATTGATAGCGCTGCAACTGCATCTCCATTTTGCAACTACGGCATATAGCTTCTTGTAATTTTTCAGCACACTTCATTAAGAGATGAACAGACTCGTCAGTTGAACACTGTGATAAGCGTTTGCTTGTCATTGGCATATACGATAATTACTATGTATTATTAAATGCAAATGTAAATAATTAATACGCAGGTGACATCGGTATAGTCCGATAACGTATTACTACAGGAAAGTGAGAGGAAGCACAGGAATAACATCGGAAGCACTGTCTGCGTTATTCAGTCGGATTCCATTATTGCTTAGTTTCGCAGTTATTTTTTAGTTTATTAAAAATAATTGAAATTTTTTTGAAAAAACTACATACGTAGTCTTCAGGTAGCACAGTCTTCAGTGCTGTCCAATTACTATATTCCTTGAAAAAAAAAATCATCAAAATTAAGAGAAACGTTAAGAAAATGGTGCATATTTACACTAATTCGACGATAAACATTTGAGAAAACACGAAGAATTTCAGTAAGATCTATAGCGGCCTATTACATAAAATTGGAGGAGACCGCAAGATACAAATATTACGTTAGAAAAACAAACATATGAGGTTTGGTTTCTTTGTTTTGATTCCAGTTCTTGAACCTCTTGACAAACATAATACTGGCAAAATCATTAACCGCTTGAACAAAATGGTGACCACTTTATGTGTTCGGTACATTACACAAATGATTATTTAAACATCTAAAATAAGTAATCCAAGGTAAGAAAATTTAAAAGAAAAACTTAGAAACCAATCAACCAACCTACACAATTTTAGGCTTGAGAAAGTGATAATAAATCAGGAAGCATTACAAGCAGGTTACACCGTGTTTAATTTATAAGTCCCAAGAACGCCCAAAAAATAGTGAGTTTCCTATTTGCAGCTTTCTCAAGCCTTCCCTGACACTTTCAAACCACTTCAAATAACTTTTCACTTTAGTTGCCAGCATATGCTTCACCATTCTTGAATCTTCAGTTCTTTCCACGTGCCCCAACCATCTCAACCTTCCAGCCCTTATAAAAAATTGGTTATTTTAGGCTTTACATGACCTTTTCATTTGTCCTGTACGCCCGTACTTTATTCTTGGTTTTTGTGTCAAGTTTATCAAGTTGACCAATTTCCTTGGTATGTCCAATTCAGTCAATGTTTCATACATTTTCCTCTTTCGACAGAATCGTATGCCTGAGTGAAGCTATGATTCAAATGTGCATTTCTATCTTGTGTTCATAGCAGTATGTAAGCTCTTATTTAAGCGTGAATATTTGATCGGCTGTTGAACGTTCTTTACGGAAACCACACGGATATTCCCCGATAATGGTCTTAGCCAATTCTTTTACTCTTTCACAAAGAAGGGATGCAAACATGTATTTTATATCCAATAGAGCAATACCTCTATAATTCTTACATTCAGTTTTCTCCCCTTGTTTTTAAATTGGAACCAGTATGGCATTTGCCCATGGTCTTCGCATCTTCTCGTTAGTCCACACGCCTTTAATTAGATTATATTCTCTCATATGCACATCATCTCAATCATCTCTGCGGCTATCAGGTTTTTGCCAGAGCTTTTGTTCTTTTTCAGCTTTGCTATTACTCTCGCAACATCTTCAAAGCCGGGTGGCGGTTCATCGTTGTGTTGCATTTGATGGTGCTCTCGTGGTTGTAGCACTGTTGTGTTCTATTGTTTAAAATTTTTACAAAATATCCCCTTCATAGATCGATTTGTTCTCTCTGTTACAAATAGTACTTTTTTTTTACTTTTACAAAGGGTTGTAGTTGGATAATATCCTTTTCTGGTATTTTATCCTCTTGGTAGAAGTTTCTTATCTCATTTTTGTATTTTTGTTCTATCGATATTATCTCTTCCTCCATATGTTTCCTATTTGCACATCTTAAAACTTGCTTTGCTTTTCTTCCACATTGTTGGTAAGTGTGCTGGTCCTTCTCTGTTAGCATTATTCCCATTCTTGCCTCATTTTTCAATCTTATCATTTTCCGACTACTGGGGCCAAACCATTTCTTGTTCCCCACTTTTTGGTTCGGCATTTCGGTCTTTTCGATGTTTTCATAGCTTTCATATAACTATATCTATTGCGTTTTTCTTTATAGCTTCTGTTTCTCTTTGCAATTCACGTCTGTATTTTTGCTGCATAACCGTCTCCTTTTAGTAACTGCATTTGGCGTGGACTGTTTACCGTTGAATGATAGAGTCCATGTCCGCTCCTCTGGAGGTTCTTACAGCGATTTTGTTTTATTAATTCTATAGGAGAATGGTGGATATAAAACTCAGTTTCTGGGACCGCAACCCCGCGCATTTGACCGTTATTTCGAAAATAAGGAGAAATTAGTGTTTTTTGCAATATCGCGGTAAATATTACCTTACTGAAATTTTTTTATTCGTATATAGACAACGCTCAATATTTCTCATTAACGTATTCTTTAATTTTCAATTTTGTAAAAAATACGCTTGTGATCTAGCAAATCATTCATATATTCGACGTCTTCAGTTGTTCATTCTGAGAACATATTCATGCATCAGTTATCTATTGCCTGCGCTCCACGTTTTTTGTTTTTAAATCTTACAACTATTTTCATGGCTATTAAAAAAAATCATAAAAACAAATTTTCTGGATAGTCTACATATATGGGGTTAATAATCTGCGTGGGGTTATAAATCTGTATGTGGCTAGGATAAATTATTTTGTACTTTTTAGTGCAATTTAAGAAGAAGTCATGGGAGGATTTTGGGAGAAAAATGGAGTTGACAGCAGAACAAATCAAAAGTTATTCTACAGAACGCTAAAAGCACTTAGGAAAGGACAAACTTATGAACTTAGACAAGTAAAAGCAAAAGATGGGAAGCATTATCACAGACACAGACAAAATAATTGAAAGATGGAGAGAATACTTCAAGAGCCTTCTACGTGACGACATGAATCTATAAGCAAAAACACCATATCTATAGAAGATATAGTACAATTTATGGAGGAAGAAGAGGAAAAAAATTACATTAAAGACGAAGAGGTAACCGAAGCTATTAAGCAGCTAAAGAGAGGGAAATCAGCCGTAACAAATTGGTTTTAGGAAAGGCCGAAGCCTACAGGACCACATCTTCACCATCAAACCAATGATAGAAAAAAGAGAGTAAGGAAAACTTCAATATATATGGCGTTCATAGATTTGGAAAAGGCTTTCGATAAAGTCCCACAGGCTGAACTATGTAACACTTTTCAAAGAAGAGGCATAAATATGAAATTGCAGAAAGCTGCGAAAAGTCTATATACAGATAATAAGCGCTATGTAAGGAGAGATAAAACACATTCCAAATTATTTGAAATAAACAGTGGGCTACGACAGAGGGAGTCCTGGGTCCCTTACTCTATATACTTGTCATGGACGAGCTAATAAAATCTACAACATCAAGATGCCATAAAGTAAACGTAGGCTACAATGAAGTTAAGCCCGTTGGTGTATCAGTGTGCGTCTTCGCAGATGATTTAATGATGTGCCCCAAATGAAGCAAAACTAAAACAGAACTTGCAAATATGGGAAGAAGAATTGAGAAAGAAGAACATGAAGATAAATACCAACAAAACAAAAATAATGATAACACACATACAAATAAACAATGAACAAATAGAACAAGTAGACAACTTTAAATACCTGGGAATATCCATAGATAAAAAAGGGAACATGGAATCTGAAGTTAACGAAATAATAAACAGCGCAACAAAACTGTATCACAGCTTATGCAACACATTCCTTAACAAAAGAGAAGTTAGCACACGAACAAAGATGACGATCTACAAAACAATATCCAGACCAGACATATGGAAGTGAAAGCTGGGTACTATCGAAGGCCAAAAAAAAGCAAAGTCCAGGCAGTTAACATGAAATATCTCAGGAGAGTAAAAGGCGTAACAATAAGAGATAAAATCAGAAATGAAAAGATCAGAGAAGACCTCGACATAGAACCAGTTCTACACAGAATAGAGAACCAGCAACTGAAATGGTTTGGACACCTAAACCGAATAAACAACAATCGACCAGTCAAGATAGTATGGGAGGCAAGAGTACCGCAAAAATCCATGAGGAAGACCAAGAAAAACATGGAACTCGAATGTTGCAGCAATACTTACCAAGAGAGGGACAACATGGGAACTGGCAAAGACATTATATCTGAACAAAAAGAAGTGATCATAGGACAGTAGTGAACATATAAAGAAGTTAAACAAAACTTAAACCACACCCATGGKGTACAAAGAGGACTTGATTATATAMAWATATATTATTATAGTGCAATTTAAAAACGTGGTATTTTAAAAATTATTTTTTAGTTTGTAAATTGAATTATACACACTTTCATTGGTAGAATCTATTTTGTGTCTTGTAAATCGACCACATTTTCCGATTTTTCAACCACAGTGTGCGGTATATCGGCGCTAATTTACTAAAGCTTCCTGTATCGGAATGATTAGGTATTTGTCAAAACAAAGGAGGACTTAATAAGGGAATAAGTCTGATGTTATAAACATTTTAGGTTACCTTTGTTTTAAAACACACCCCTCTTCTCATAAAACTTAAACCTGCCAATACAGAAGGATTTAGTGAACCTAATGAAAAGTAGACGTATTAGAGCTTTTTGAATATTTTTCTATTATTAGAAATATATTAGCATTGTAAAAACAATGGGCTGAATTGTGTTAAAAAAATCGTGTCGGCCAGTGCAATCGAAACATTTCTGGACATCAACATCCCCGAAAGCAGTCTGGTTTCGATTTTTCACGTCTTTGGATGCAGTTGAAGAGATTTGGACTTGATGTAGCTGTAATGTCATCCACACATTTAAAAAATTTTCAAGATCCCTGCCACGTTGATTGGCTCAATATCATTGAAACCACGCGGAATATCAAAACTTTTTTTTGTATAGAGCATGCTCAAGCAGATCATTCATACATACATATTTTAAGTTATTCATTTTGAGGACAGAGTGGACAAACAGACACGAATGCGAGTTAATAAAAACCTGTTAAAAAATGTAATGATGATCTTGATGACGATGATGTATTTCGAGAGAAAAATTGATAGTAGTCTCTGGTCTGAAATTATAACTCAAATTATACAGAAAAAGTAACGAGTTGAAAAGAAAAGATAGAATTAAGTATAATTAATAAAAATTGATTGTGCATGGGGCGTTATATGGCTAGTTCTTCATTTGATCTTAAAAATTTTCTGGACCTCTCGCCTGAGGTTCATTATCAACCTCCAGTATATAATGTATATTTTTAAAATGAGGATTATTATCTTAATAATTAGGTGGGCAATGACAAAAGGTATTGCTATAAAAGTTTAATTCCATACCTCATTGACGCTGCTAACATCTATTACTGATTAAAATTGCCACAAAGTTGGTAAAAGCAATTTTTTCCGTACGTAGTGGAACAAGTACATAATTTTGTATTTTTAAAATAAATCCATCTCATTTGTGAATGTATAGATTGTTATGAAGATGAGTGTCAAACCCTCAAGTAAAAGATAAATAAAACATTAAAGAACGTAAGTTTTAAAATAAGGCCACGTGAGCACATGCTGTTTAGTACGTTACTACCTTCGCGTAATTCGAATTCAGTTCATTAAAAAAGACTACAAAAGAAATAGTAATGGACCTAGAATGGTGTCCTGAGGTATGTCTAAAATCATTTTATCATAGTCCAGCTTCTAAGAGCATTTCTTTTTCGTTTACGTGGCTTCAAGAATCGCTCTTATTGGCATCTGTGCATCAATACATGTTGCCGTATTTGTTAAACCCCGAACGTGGTTCACTTGCACAAACTTCAGTGCAAACACGCAATAAAAGGGCGAATTTTCGTTGACCACAGGGCAGGATTAACGCTCGATCAGTTTTTGAAGTAGGCCGAATCCAAAGCGGATGTACAGTCCATCTGGCTCGTACCTTTCGGGTTTTTCAAAAAGGGGATCGCCTCGGGCGGCCCTATAAACGGTCCAAATAATATTACGATCATGAATGGCTAAGATATTTCCTACTTAAACACCATTGTTGTTCAGCGGAGTGAGTATTTTGAGTAATCCTGACGTTACACGTTGGGACCGAGTGCCGGTGCGGTGTAACGATGTGTTTGTTTGTTGACGTTTGGTTTTATCTCATTGAAACCGCACAATGACGGCGGGAGTAAAAAAAATGTAGGAGTAAGCTAGACAGGTGATACTAAATATAGCTACTTTTAATGCTTATTTCCAAAAATACCATTCATTCATTGACATACATTCTATTGTTTTATGGTTATACGGGTATTGGTTAATTGGAGTGATAGTCTAAAAGGGATTTCAGCACAATCTGAACATGTATACAGGGTGGGCCAAGTGAACGTGTTTCTTCCATAACTCCATAATCGTTGAAAATACAGAAAACTAAATATAAGATAATATTTCTCGGAAAGGTCGCTGTCGTTTTTTTTTCAAACTAAATTTGTTTTAATTAGGGAACGCATACACGACAACTTGGTTTCTTAGATAAAGACCGAAACACAACATTGCAAATTTTATCCCACAACTTTTTTTATCAAGATTTTAAATATTATACTAGTTCTTTAACCCCTTATATCGACTATACAGGTTGTCCGGCATTATATGGGCAACCTCTCGAAATCTGGAAACTAGTGTAAAAATAGCACTATTTTACAGTATAACTTTTTTTTGAAATAACGCCCGCCTATTGGGATATTCACTGTTAAACGTGGGAGAAGAGAAACAGCTTTTGAAAAATATCTTTTAGAGCGGTTGACATAATTTCATAAAATTTTGGTTCAAAAATATGTGTTCCTTTAATTTTTGGGGCTTGTAAACAAAAAAAGGTACTCTTTGTTTATATGGCTAAAATCGACCCTTTCCGAGAAAATTGCAGTTGCACGTTAGGGTTCACATTTTCACTGCTTAACTAATATAATTTTGTTTTTATCAAATTGGCTGTGATAAATAATAACCCTTATGGTTGATCACTTCTCATATCTGTAAAAATTTTAGCATTTTAAAATAAAACACCGCTGCAAATTGAATCAATACTTTCACATCCAATTGTCAAAATGACATTTACGTTTTTATTTCTTATACTATACGATTAATAATCAGGTTTTGAGCATTTTTCTTTCTACACATTTTTTCTAAGACAAACAGTCCTCGTGATATTAGCAAAAATATATAAATATTTAAAATCGGTTTTTTCCAAATAACTCGAAAATTATTAACTTAACAAAAAAATTACAAGAGTGCTTTCTAATCAGAAATGTGATTTTCTATATAATACCAAATTTTAAAATTTTCGTACGAGCAGGGTCCAAAACAGGTTTTTTGGAAATATTTCGAAAATGTCAAAATTTTGGATGTTTTCTAAGACACTTTTTGTGAGAAATTTTATTTCCTATCTGATGGTATTTTAATTTTTTAATATATTAAATATATTCGGAGATATTTAGGAAAAACCGTTTTCTTTAAGTGACGCTTTTTTGCTATCTTCTAAACAGTTTGCTGCACCGAAAATTTATAAGAACAAATAATACTCGCAGTTATATTACTAATCACGTACTAAATCGAAAAAAATAAAAGAATAAAAATTTGCAAAAAGGGTAGTTACCCCCTGATTTCGCCCCCTTCCCGATACCCTACTTACCCCACAAACAATAAAAAAATTTAAGTTCATATATTAAGTCTTTCAAAAGTTATCGTGTCCACAAACAAAACCACAGACACACGTCTGTCTACACAGACAAGAAATTTGTTTTTGCTCAAATTTTGTATTTTTGCGTTTTCGACTATTTTAAAGCGAATGACCAAATAAATATTTTTGAAAAAAATTTTCGCCACACAAAACTTCCCATCCGTTGGATGTGGAAGTAATTCATAATATTTCATATATTTGCAAAATAAGAAGTTTTAATTATTGTAGGAAATCATTAAATGCAGACCAGCGTACTCATTTATATGAATATGCCATTATTACTGTTTCGGAAATTTTGCAACAAATAATGTAAGGTGTTATTAAAATATCAATGTAACAGTGACAACTGACACTAAGAGATGTTTTTGAAAAATAGGGCCTTCTATTAAAAGAACAAAGTAGTATGCGTCCCGGTGTGATTACAATAATTTTAAGTTGTAGCACTGCAAATTCGAAAAATACCTTTATGTGAAACAGCTGTTCGTATTTCATCAATTATGGAGTTATTTGAAAAAAAGATGTTCACTTGACCCACCCTGTACTTACTGATGTGTATTCGTACCGAATGGTGAAATAACGGCTATATAACATTCGATTAAAAGTTTTACATGAAATTTCAGTAGCTATAATCTTTGGATTTTTTGCAAGTAAATTTAAATTTAAACGCATGTACGGTCGAAATTGCCCGGTAATGTGGATTAATCGTTTTAGAAATATCCATGATAAATACAGAACATACCACTATTAGACAATTTTTTGGAACATCAAGAAACCAACAATTGCATAGGTATGCAAAAACCAATCTTTCAATTATTTTGATTATACTTAAGATGTAAAGCCAAATTGATCAATATTTCTAGAAATTTTGAATCATACCTAGTTATTAAATTGTGGAATTTTGGTCATGCATTAAAAGGGGCGTGCCTCCCCAATCAGTTAGTACGGCACTACACGTCTTTCGGAATCGTTAGATCCATCACAAAGACCGTCCCATTATTAGCCCCGATTCTGTTCGCTTTGCACCCCAAACATTCCCACCACATGTGGTGTGCGATTTTATCAAGCGGGATTACCCATGTTTTTTCTCCCCGGATGGTCATCGACAACAGAAATCCCTAATATTCTTAAGCAGATTACGTCCTTGGTCCGATCGCCTGCAGCCTCACTTTTCAGGCCTTGCTGCCCCGTTGCACTTGTACCAAACGGAGACTTATCTTTGCGCTGCGTTTTTGTGCTATCGTCTTAAATGGCTTAACCGCCCCCCGTTATAGACGCTAAACTGGAATGTCTGAAGCACTTGGAGCAGATTCGTCGTGACAGCGTTAAAAAAGGTCTAGAAAGGTGCTGCAACGTTGTCACTTGCTGCCTACTTCGAGTTTTGTATAAACACTCGCGGTCTTTATGTAACATATTGTTTGTTTGTACTGTTTGGTTTTCTCTTGCTTATATTTTTGATTGTGACAACGGTTACAGTCTATAATTTCATATCGGCCGCGAAAACAATATTGTATCAGATCTTTCTAGATCTCACTAGTACTAATTTAAATATCCCAGCTCTTCTTGAAGTTCGGCTGTAGCCTGATCAAATGCCACTTTTTCTCTATTACGTAAAATGAATCTTGAAGTGCATATATATCGTATGCCATGTTAAGAAAAACAAAAAAAAATTGTAGGTAGAGAATTTCAGGTCTGAAATTCGAATCTTAGGAGTCACTGCCAAAACGCTTCTATCCAAGGTTATTCAACTCGTGACGTCGAGTGTCACGTAAACATTACCGATGAGCGTGCTGTTTAATGGTGTAGTATCATTCTTGCACTGGAAAAGCTTTTGTGTGGTGTTTATTGAAAGAACGGGGTAAGAGGTCGCACCAAAAAGTGATTTGTGTAGTTTTACAAGCATCAATTATGTATGGAAAACAAAACAAGTATTGTTTTGTACATGGTTATAAAAGTACTTCAGTCAGTACACCTAACAAAATTTTTGTAACCGTTCCGCGAGATTATCAACGTATGAAAAAGTTGTTTAAGGCCCCTTAGACGTGATATGCCGAAATCGCAAAGTTTGTTTTTCTGTTGTGAAGACCATCTTAATTCTTACTGTAAGTTTTATTATTCTTTTTGGGGTTATAAGTGTTTACTATTCAGTTTCCATTTTCTTATAGCTAGAAGAGGATATGAAAAATTATATGCGTTTTAAGTTGATAAAGGAAAATGTTATAATAAAGAACGACGTTGTTCCCCATATATTCGACTGTTAGCCAGACCGGAAACGAGCCGCAAGAGCCCAGAAAATAAATGGCAATTTATATTTATTCTGACCTCTAAAATAAATGTCAAGTTTAGGGTACGTTTTTGATTGTTACATTTTTATGTTTACAAATATGTTTCCAGCAACCCACTGTGATCAAATTATCAATGCTGCGTTAATTTGATAAAAAGTTCAGTTATGCTGTTGCTTTTGCTTTTACGTTCCTCATCTCCGTCGCGTTGAACCGCTCGTCGCTGTACACAAATTCCATAACAATGAACATGCCTTGAGAAGTTATCTCATAAGTATTTCACTTTTTCTTGGCGTATTTTAATTCGCTCGTCACAAAATGAACGCAAACAACAAACTAATAATTTGACGGGCTGAGGCTGAGTTGTGACGCGCTGACCCCAGATGTAAACAAGCGGCCATTTACAAGACACCTGACGTCACGGCCAATATGTTCGCGTTTCGGCGGTCCCTTTAAATATTCACATTTTTAATATTAAAAATACACTTTACGATCCATATTTTCGAATTTATAAGCTGTCACAGCTGTTTTGTGGATTAGATGTTACCTATTAGTATGCAATTTAATAAATATAAATACATGGCAAATATCCAATTCCATTTTGTGCTGCTTTAATTTCATCTACCTTCTCACGCCAAAATTCGGAAATTTCACCCTTCCGTATCTTTTAGGGGATTTAGTCTTACACGTACCTACATGTATATTGTATACCACAAGTTCAAGATCTTGAATCGTTGCCATTATTGGTTCCAACGAAACATTCCCGAACACTGAAAGATCTCTTTTCTTCGGAAAGGCAGACAGAATTTCTAGAATATGAATACGAGGAATTTCCAGAAAATTTTAATCAAGGCTTTCACAATATCAAGGCACAAAAACCCCTTGTACTACTATCTGAGATTCCTTAAGGCGGCTGAGAAGGCGAGAAACTCAAAGTTAACAAACTTAAAAAATTATAGTATTTGTCAGTATTGTTAGATTTGAGTAAAGTTTTATGAGGGTTACTTAAAAACTAGTGTTGCCATACGTAAGATACAGCTGCGATATTTTTTTAAACATATTATACGCCCTATTCCTTCAAATTGTTTTTTTTTTTCGAAATTTGGTTTCTGAATTCCAGGAATAGAAAGAATTTGGTGGTGCCCGTAATATCTACATGGTCCTTCATCTCAGGTCCCGTTTTCTGTAGCTCAGTTATTACTTAAGTTTGAATTTTAATATTTTGTGAGCTTGTATTATATCACATGGCGGATTTTAAGAAAGTATTTTTGTTTATGCGGGGTGTTCCAAAAATGTGTGACGTCATAATGAGATATTTTTTTTAAATTGGATGATATATTTTTTTATTGTCCATTGGGTTACTTTTTTGGTTGTTTACATTTTCCCATAGTTTTTGTTGTACCAAATGTAATATGCCTCAAACCCAATCAAACATCACATATGTTCATTTATAATACGAATAATGTTTATTTAGTGAAATTAGTATTGAGGATGTATTGTATAAAGTCTAGCAGCTTTGTTAATTAATTATGATTAATTCATCTTATTACAAGGTGTCCACAATTTACTGTCAAACTTTTCGAATTTAAAAATCTTTCATTTTCTTTTTTTAAATTGCAACCCCTATTTATTTTTATATCATTCAATACAGAATATTTGCCAAAAACTCGTGTCAAGAATACAATAGCATTTTCAAACTTAAAAGTTTTTTTCATTTTCTTATTTTAAATTGCCACCCCTATTTATTTTTTTATCATACAATCTTATGTCAGATCCTAACACATTCGGAGTTATTTGCTAAAAACTCGTGTCAAGAAAAAAAATAAATTTGAAAAGTTTGACAGTAAATTGTGGGACACCTTGTAGTAAGACGGATTAATCATAATTAATTAACAAAGCTGTTAGGCTTTATGCAATACATTCCCAATATTAATCTTACTAAACAAGCATTATTCGTTTTTTTATTAAATTTTAAAACAAGAGGTGAAAAATCGATTTTAAAAAAAAATTTTTCACGGTTATTTCAAAACACATGTTAACACAAATATTTTCTTAAAATGTGCCATGTGATATAATAAGCTCACAAAATATTAAAATTCAAACTTAAGTAATAACTGAGCTACTGAAAACGGGGGCTGAGATGAAGGACCCTGTATTCACTATAATGATAAATAAATAAAATAAACCCACGATGAGTCCACTGAGCGAAGTCGGATAACTGTTGTAACCTTTCTAAGGCTTATAATATTATTTGCATATTTTTTATTCTTCTAATTTATTCGTCATGGTGAAATAATAAATATTTTAGAGCACTGCTGAGTATTGCTGTCCCGTCTGGAAAAATAGTCATCACACTTCCGATTCTTTCAAACATTGCTGCTCCGGAGATTTGCAGACAGCTTGCTACATATAATACAAAGTTTGACAAAAAAAATCAGTCAGTTTCTAATGAGTTTCTGATTTTCCGAGATCTACAAGAACTACCTACAACTCGGCTGACTTCCAAAAAACCTCTGTGGGCAGAAAATTTCCTTCGTGCTCCTTACACTATAGAAGATGGATGGTGTTCTGTTTGGCAACTTAAGAAACATGATATATTCAATCAGCAGCTTATAGACGATCCTACAGAAAAGGTAGCAGGGACTGACCTCCCGAGAAAGTCTTGGGTCACTCTGAATCGCCTTCGCACTAATCATGGTAAATGCAACTTTTTTCTTAATAAATGGCATCCATGTATCAACCCTTCTCGTGAATGTGGAGACCCCCTTCAAACAATTGAACATATGGTCAACAGATGCCACCGGACAGCATGACCTGGTGGTTTTGCGTCTATCTATCGTGTTGATGAAGGTGTTAAAGACTGGCTTAAGACAATAGAGATCTGATTGGTGTTTTTCTATGGTTTTTCTTCAACACTCTTTCCAGAATGGTTACATACATGTATCTATTCTGGATAGAGCTATTTCCTAAGACTATATATATTATCCAAAATCAAGTTTTACCAATAGCACTACACTATTTGCTTACCTTGCTTCACTTTTTACTGGAGGGCATGTAATATCAACGCACATGAATATTAACTTAAACGAGCATTGTGAGTTTATACTTTTATTACTTGCGTAAATCTAAATCAATAGTATTGCACGTTCAAGTAATAGCATTATATAGATATTCAATATGTACATATATATTTCTGGTCCAACTGGTTTTACATCCATAAACTGTCCACATCTATATTGCAAAGCGTCCATTTCAGTCTGTAAACTGATTAAGTAGCACGAAATTAACAACAACCATGCATGGATCACAAAAGCTTCCCGGAATACACGTGCACTGGAGGCCTGGACGATGGGTGCGGCAGCAGGAACGGGCTGATGAAGTGGTGCAGATTCCTCTCGGTCGAATACACCCCCGAATTCCCAGGACTGATGAATTCCCCTTCCGAGGAGACGCCGCTTTCGTGCAGTTTCCTCATGTGCTTCTTAAGATCGAAGTTCCTGCAGAAACCTTTGCCGCACACGCGGCATGTGAACGGCTTCTTGTCGTTGTGCGTGTGCATGTGGAAGGTCAAGTTGTAGATCTGGTGGAAGGCCTTGCTGCACACCGAGCATTTGTAGGCCTTTTCCCCGCTGTGCGTAAGCTTGTGGTTCTTGTAGTTGCCCTTCTGATGGAACCCTTTGCCGCAGTATTCGCACACGAAAGGCTTGTATCTGTAATAAAACGTGAAAGTGCTAATTTGAGCGTATGGTCAGAAATCAGCAATTCAGCGACTTCTTCATTGCAGGTGTTAGAAGAAAGCTTCTATAGTCATCGTTTGTGAGCTCACGAATTTTAAATTTTGAATGTTTCAAATTATGCACGACAGTAACTTAATAGTAAGGTAAGTAAACTTGTAAGCTATTATAAAATATGACCAAGAAACGAGAATGACAAACGCTAATACAAGTGTAGCAACCCAAAATTTAGCTTGATAAAACTAAGTAAATCTGTCACTTAATGTGGCCATTACTGCGAACGAGAGGTGTCTCTAACTCGAATGTATAAAAAAACAGCAGGCCAGTTCGGGCTAGGGCAAATAGGAAGAACTGTAAAAGAAATGGGATAGTCGGACGTGTGCTAGAGGTGAGCACTAGAGTATGGCAATGATAGTGTTGTGTCCACTTTAGCATTATGGATAAGCCACATTACCTGTGTGACACGTATTTATAGAGGTATATGCTTATTGAAAGAGGTACTATGTGTATTGGCCATTATTGTAGGGCGCCATCGCCAGTGCGCCTATGCAGCAAGTGGCTCCGGAGGTTCAAGGCACTTCCTCCACATTATAGCTATAGGAGTCCTGGACGGCGTGGTTTCGACCATCCTGTCCGGGACCTTGAAGATGGAACAGAAACCTCTGTATATCGTTATTCTACAAGGGGTGGTTTAGTGGGTCCATACATTCGGCTAATGTATGGAATGCCTGGCTGAAAGACTGGGGCCTAAGGGTGGCAAACCCTGCTAATCATATGTTATAGGTTGCCGGCCTACATGTGCTTCATCCGGTTCCACAGGGTAAGTTGACTATCCATCCCTGTCTGATTATCTCGCTAATGCCTAATTTATTTATATTTCCATGTTGCGTTCTGATTGGCTGCCCGACTGGTTTTAATTGGGGTAGTGGTAAGAAAGGGCGTGATTGTAATATAAGAATAATATACAGATTATTTAACACCAACCAGTAACGACTAACATACGCCCATCTCTATTTTGGATGCTATACAAGTATCTTCCAAATTAAACAGTTTGGAACAATGTGTTATGAACTCGTAAGCAACACTACGTTGTTAGTAAGCCCTAGCTCTCTAATATGGGCAATAATCGTATTGTAGCGATCTCATTCTATCCTAAATTTCCGCGATGAACAATAACCAACAATCACGGAGCATATTATTTGCAATGTCGACTGAGCAGCACTTCGTAAACAAGTCAGCATAGACATACGCATGTTATACGTTGACATTTGGGTCATTGAGTGGTTAGATATATAAGTCTAGCGTAATAACGAACTAGTCAGTTACCAAGTTACCATTAAGTTATATCCATCATATAGCTGTTAATGATCATGTAGCCAACTGTGATATAATTTAGTGCCTAAATAAAGTTCATCACAACTAATCTGAGTTCCTGGTAACCTGCGCTATATCTGGCGACCCCGACATGATTTGTACCTACTTGCATTGTGATTGCATTATTTGTAAGTGTATAAAACAACTACTGATGCAACAATTTTAGGATATGATATGAAGACACGAAGCTTTACATTTTGAGTTTACAAACGAGTGCGAAGCGGTCGAAGTCACTGGTTCGCTGAATGGGAAATTTATTAATTCATGCAGAATGTGAGTGATATGTACCCGGCATGTATCCTCGCGTGCGTGTTGAGCGTGGACGACCGGTTGAAAGCCTTTCCGCAGGTGTGACACTTGTGCGGCTTTTCCGAGGTGTGTATGATTTTGTGGCGGCAGAGCGTGGACGCCTGTCTGAAGCCTTTTCCGCATATCTTACAAACGAAGGGACGGGCGCCCGTGTGAACGGGCATGTGACGCGTCAGATTGTAGTGAGCGTTGAAAACTTTTCCGCATTCACCGCATTCAAAGCTTTTCTGCTTGACGGAGTTGGCGGTTGACGCGTTCAGGGCACTTTTCGCATCGATCCCGGCCTCCTGGCCTGGCCCCATCGCCCGCTTCGCATGGCAGGACTTGTTGTATTGCTCCGGTAGCGGCGCGCCATGTTGATGATCGGAGGGGATGCAATTGACTGTTGTGGAAAGTCCCGCAGGAGCGGCGCTTACCGCCCCCGCCTCAGGAGACATCGAGTAAACAGAGACCGAGGTCGCCGCTACACACATCAGTTGGCTCGGGTGGTAATAAACCAGGGGATACTGCTGAAGCAAATCATGCGACCGCAGGACGTTCGGGACGTATTTCTTGAACGCCGACTCCAGGTGGGACACGTAGGGGTTGGACAGTTTCGCAGGGCTCGTCGGCTCGTTACGTCTTCTTCGACAAAGGCTTCGTGTCCGGCTCCATGATCTTAGCTATGGAGAAGTTCAGTGTCCTGGAGGTGGGCGGTGAGCCCTTCGGGGTTGGACACTCCGTACCCACCAGGCTGGTCGATCTTTCAGAGGATGACATCGTATGGCCGGCTTTTAGGAAACTACTCCGTTTTCTTCACATACCTGCAAAGAGAGACGTTTGAGTTAATTTCATATGTTCTACTTCGACTTTATAGGTAAAAAGAGCAAATATTAACAAAATTATGACACAGGTTCCTCCAGAGACGGGTGGATAATACCGTTAAAGAGCACTAGATGACAGGTATTATCCACTACATAATTTTCGCATAAAAAGAGGAAGTCGGGTAATGCCTACAATTCGTTTCACCTCATATTGTCAATCTTACAAAGTGACATACCTAAGCGTATTTTTCATGGGGTTTTTATAGCTCTATATTTCTGGTCCACAGAAGAAGTATTTCAAAGAGTGTACTTCTGTAATCTGACAAACAGACGTATTTTGAGTTACGCCAGATTGTGAAAATTTTCTAATTAGGTTAATATAGGTATAGATAAGTGGGGAGAATTAATATAAGTAGGTAATACGGGTTTAAGCGGGGAGTACTTACTGATGTCAGATAAAGCAAGTTACATAGAAGAATAAAGTTATGTACGTAAGTTATACAACGGGTTTCATTTGAAGTCCCACATAAACAAGAAGATACCAGCCGGGCATTACAGTTGCTGTATTTTACTATGTAGACGTATCTCAATTATGGACGAGTTGGGACCTTCATTTTTAATTGTAAGCAATGGATGTGCTCATGTTGAGGAAGGACGGTACAGAGACTGTAGAGTTTTTTTCGCGGCTGTCTTACAAAGGGAACTAGAGTAAAAATGGTGTATGAAAATAAGTGGTAAAATGCAAAAGTGATAGACATACCGAATGAGATTCAGGTACGTCCAGCGAAGAAATGGTGTCAAGGAAGAGACAACTGGGTAGTGATTCTTCATCTATCAAGGTCAAACTTAAGGAAAAGCAACAAACTAACAGCGAAGAACGATTTTATGATTAAGACGCGGATCCCCTCCATGGCCGGAATTGCGAGTTTCGCACCAAGTGGAGGTATTTCCGCCACCGTTGTATGATTTTATTATGCTACCGACATTTCTTGGCTAAAAATTTACAAAGACGCACTTGCCGATATAAATCGCCAAAGTGAATTTATATTGCGTCATCCTGAAGTTATGGTAGCTAAACAGATGTATTAGGCAGAAAGAATAC
Organism: Rhyzopertha dominica; assembly: GCA_025024175.1. Classification (NCBI taxonomy): domain Eukaryota; kingdom Metazoa; phylum Arthropoda; class Insecta; order Coleoptera; family Bostrichidae; genus Rhyzopertha; species Rhyzopertha dominica. The sequence continues at coordinate 7,170,073 of QCXZ01000086.1, read as the reverse complement.
TATTCGTTATTACTGTTAGTGAACTGGAATCGTGTTTATGTATGTAATAATTTTTTTTTAAAATACGCTTGACCTTTCCTAACTAATGTAAAGACTGCATTTAAAAGGTGAACGAAATATTGCTATTGAAATGGATAAAAGAGGAGGTCGTAAATCTGCAACTATTATCGCAAGAGACGAGGTGGTTCGTTCAAACATAGAAAAATACACTGACTGATTTTCAAAGATGGAATCACATTATTGTAGAAGTAGCACTGGCAGGTAATATCTACTTCCAGCCGGTGGATCATCGTAATGCAAGTATTTCTGCTTATCAGCGAATTTTTAAAGCAGAGCATTTATCATTTCACATTTCTAAAAAAAGACCAGTGCTCATTGTGCGCTAATGAGAAAAAAAAACTAAAAATTTGAGAATCACATCGAGGATAAAACTGCTGTTAGGCGTTTAAAACATTTTTACAAATTAAGTTTAGTTCTGACTCCACAATTTTTTGTGTATCTTTTGACCTTCAGCAAGTTACAAATGAGAGTACAGTCTTTTATAAAAGACGTTGAGTGGTTTTCAATTATACCTTTTATAACATATCAAGCAGAGTGTTTTTGGTATGAAGGTGATGGTAAAAGAGGTGCATCAGGAAATGCAACGTGTGTCCATAAGGCTTTAGAGTATTAGGATTCTAAAGGGATTAAGGATGTCTTGTTGTTTACAGTGCTTCACCGCATCAACATTGAAGAAATTAATTAAACAAGCTTCTAACTAGTAAGGAGGCAAAACCCGTAGGTTGTTAATTCCAGAATAGTATAATGAATTCTTGAATTGTATAACACTGTCAAAAGATTTGAGTATTTTAAGTGTTAATTGAACAGAGACAATAAACAATGAAATGGATAGACATCATGGAGTTTACAGTATCGGAACTCTTCTAACGGCACATCTTTTTTAGGAATAGTGACCTTCAATAACACTATAAGTACATCCAAAATAGCTGCACTTTGAGCCGATGAAAATTGCCAAAAACAAATAATCTGATTTAAAGTATCTGTGATCCAGAGATACTCCCATTGTCAGGTTGATGAATGAAATTATAGCTTACTATTACACTAAAATATTGTAAAACCAGGCTTTTGTTTAAGACGTTTATATCCTTAGTTTATAAGAGTTTGCATTTTTTGGGGGAGCTATATACTTGTGAAGATAAGCTGTCTTGATTGATACAGTGTTTATATAACAATATATAAGTTAACAAAAAAATATACAACTCAGACTACTGGGTGCACTGCAGTGACGATCAAACGTTGAAGTTCAGAATCCACCAGGACGCCCCGGTGGGTTACTGTTCCTCCACTTAGCCGCAGAATAAAGGTAATTCATCAAATCAAAGTGCAAGATCTATGGTATGTCGAAGTAGCGCTTTACGGATAGTAAACTTGAAACTAGAGTAAGGCAATTTTTTTTATGTAGTAAGGTATAGAATTATGTATGTTACAAATGTTGTACAAGTATCCTCTTTTAAACAATTCATAATTATGACGGGGTATTGTTAATTCATCTTTTTTCTGTACATTAATATTATGAATGTCTGTTCTATACCTTATTTTATTATAAAGATATGGAGGTGATCTGTTTACTAAAATTTTATGGAACTTGCAAGCAGCACGAAGGTATCTTCTATTTTTCATTCTTAACCAAGAAATAGAATTTCGATCTTGTGTGACATGTGCATTTTTCTTGAGACCAAAAATAAGCCTCATACAAGAATTTTGAACTACTTGAATACTATTTGTTCTTTTAAAGTCTAAACAAGGTCCATATACTATTGCTGCAAAGTTAAAATTTGAGAGAACTAGTGCCTCACTGAGAATTATTTTAGTTTTTATATTTATACATTTTCTAATGTTGAATATTTTCCCGAGATTCACATAGGACTTCCGAATGCATTTGTCAATGTGTTCACAAAATCTTAATCTAAAATCTATAATTAAACCCAAATTTCTAACAGATTCAACAAAGTCATTGATAGTCAATACAATTTCATTACATATTTGCTGTCTAGTAGCCACATCAGATGTCTTTCCAAATAATACGGTTTTAGTTTTCGTTGAATTAATTAGCAATGAATGATCAGAAGCTGCAGAACAAAAGTTTTAGTTCCGAACTTATTCTTCTAACCGCCACATCAAGATCACGAAGATCGAACGCATAATATAATTGCGTATCATCTGCATAGCAGTGATAGCTACAAAAGTGAATGTACTTTAATAAAACAGATTAGTAAACAGAAGACAGCAAAGGCCCCAAAATTGAACCCTGGGCACACCACTAACCACGTACCAGTATGTACATTGATACCACCTGTTAGTAATATAGCTCTCAAACAATTTTAACGCATCCCTTCCTATACCTACATAGTGTAAAATTGATAGCAAGAATCTGTGATGCAATGTGTCCAATGGCTTTGAAAAGTCGAGTAAGACCAATACACACAGCTTACCCTCATCCAAAGCTGATATAATATCATCTACAATTTTAAGAAGCGCCGTCTCACAACTGTGTCCKTKGCGAAAACCAGATTGAAGTTCTGAAATTGTTTTGAACTTAATCAAATGACTTCTAAGCTGCTCGGCTAAAACCTGGCAAAATACTAATAGGCCTGATATATTTAATCTCTTTTGATGTGGGCACTTTAGGTAATGGTCTGACCTTAGACTGTTTCCAGGCATCCGGAAAGGTGCAACTACCTATACTGGTATTAATTATGTGAGTAATTATTGAAAGTGTAACTGGAAGCGTAGTTTTTAATATATTTAGCGATATTCCATCAATTCCAGCAGCGTTACTTTTAAGACTGTTAATGAAGGTGAATACTCTATCCTCTGTAACAAATTGAAAATCAAAGATCTCATTGACTGTATCCAGCTGTTTACTATTATAGTTTTCGAAGAGTTTTGTCTGGAACAAAGTTTACATTAGCATTTTGTGAGAAGTACAAAGTACTATGTTTATTAGTTCTACTGGAGATTTGATGTTCTAAATACGCTTGTTTTTCTCTATTGACTGTGGAATTAATAACGTTTCTTAATGTTTTATAATATTCCCAATGAGCGGGTAGTTTAGTAAGATTGAATCTTTGTAGAGCTCTTTTACGTATTTTTTTTTATTGTAGTTATTGTAGTTATTATGCTGTATTCTTACCAGAAATCTAGCTCTCTCGTAAAATCAGGAAGAATGAGTTACATCTTCTTTTCTTTTGAGTATTTTATATATTATAATATTATTATAAGTAATCTTTCTAATCACAAACTTGTGTTTAAATGACTAGAAAATGCGATGTTTTAGCACTAGTACTTAATCTGGTTTAGTGTTTTCGACATTTGCGTACACTCACGAAGCGACGTCAGATAGCCACTGCATCAATGGAAGTGGGCTGTTATAGAGGAAACAAGACTCCGGCACACGGTAGCACGTGTCCGGATGTACATACAAGCAAAGGACTCCTGTATCGCACCTCCTGCCAATTGTTTAAGCCATTGGCAGATTGCATCGCCCCAACGTTTAACAGCGAAGGCGCACGTGTCTCGTGCCGAACAAAACGCACCGCCACTGGTGTCAACTGGTTTGCTACCAAATTAGGGGGTGTGCGATTTAATCACAGGGTACGTGGAGAATGCCTCCTTGAGGAAGGACCTTGTGCGAAAGAAGCATCAAGCTGCAGAAACGGAAATTTCAAGTTACGAATAAAGCTAACGTTCGGGACTGGAAAATGGGTAGGATTTAAGTAACTATTTATTTGGCTATTATTTGTGGTGTACGAGTTTAGACTTGCACATAGATTCTTATTTCAATTCCTCTCTTTCGAATCCCTAAGTCTCATTTTATTCGTAACTGATATGAATGTTCTGTTCATCCTGCAGACATCATAGTTATTAAAAATACTTTGGGGTATCGTACTTTGCAACTTATTCCGCAGAATTCGACAAGTTCGTTAAACGTCTTAAGAACTATTTTACGTTACTGAACAGACAAAGCTTCTTTAAACAGATCATTTAGCGTTTCATTAATTTTAAAACCGACTCTATATTATACTAACGGTTATCTTCCTTACGAACTAAGATTTTCTAAAAATGTATCTTACACAGAGAAGAATCTTTACGCGCAGTTCTACAAGGAACCATCGCATAATCAAGTTGGATGACCATTCAGGACTAGTAACTGAAGTACTGCAGCCCAAAAAATAAACAACCCACAACTCGCAAAAATTTATGCCGATTAGTTGAATTTAGAAAATAAATGTGTAGTACAATCACATATAACAGGAATATACAAGCTTCGGTCTGTCTTTAGAAACAACGCCATCGCAGACAACATTCAATAAGCTTTTTACACTCACTCTATAGTAATGTTCCAGTTGGTACAATTGTACCACATTTGGTACTTTGAACCAGTGACGGCTAGTTATACATTGCAAGGGTGAAGCTCAGTGGATTCCTTGCAGTGATTAATTCTTAGGTGGGTGGACCTTGGGCATAAAATTTGATTTTCAACTGCCAAGCTTTACACTTTTTTAAATTAATGACCCTGTCATGCTCTGAGCGGGACTTAAATCTGCAACCTCTCACCCCAGTGGCAGGCATGCTGCACCCTGGACTACGAAGGTTGCTCAAACAAGGACATATAAGTTTCCAAGTACGGTAGGTAGTGATAACTTTATTAAAAAATGAAAAAAAACAACTTGGTGAACAATGGGTCTGTCATGTTAGCTCTTGAAAGAGATTAAAATTACAACCATATGCTACAATGTAAGTATATAAAGTAACAAACTCGGTCAAGCACTAGATGACTCAGTGCCTACCAATCTCCACTCTTGGCGCCAAATTAAAATTTTACCCACTAATACTAAAGTTAAAGTTAAAACCAGGGTTGCCAGAATTTCAAATGGAAAAATGTAATGGATTTCTTTAAAAGTAATAACTTGATATTCTAGTTACTATCGTTAGAGGAAGATGAACAAAACCATTATTAGTTGATATATATTTTTCCTGAAAATAAACCGCTGTATAAAAGAAAGAAAAATGAAGTTCATCATCTATCTATAACCCAAATGATAGAACATGGTAAAGCTCTGCTCCAGTTCAAAGACAGTTTTAAGAGGGTTATTCTGTAAAAACGGACTTGAGCTTTTGTGAAACATTAAGTAACAGGTGCCACTATTACCTAGTGAAATTTAATTCTCTTGCTTAAGTAAACCTACTGTTTATAAACTACTTTTGTTTCGATGTGTTCGGATTCATTCTGTTAAAGACAAAGATTTATTTTTTGTCTCGTGCCCAAAAAGTGCGATTGAAAATATATCTAAGATGTCGACCTGTTCAGTATGCAGTACAAAGGTTAATCAACGGAAAACAATTAAATGTAATGAAAAAAGTTGCACCAATATGTGTCATGCACATGTATAGATGACAACTCTGCTGATGAATGGTTATGCAATAATTGTATAGAACCATCTCCACGTGACATCATGAGAGCAATAAAGAATTTGACGTCATTGAATCAAGAGGTTGCCAGAGCTATGGAAGTTTGAGTTATCATCAATGATAGATAGTTTGGAAAACAGGCTTGCACAGAGTTTTGCCAAAATAAATACTGTCCTCGAAAACCAAAATCGAAAGCTGAAGCTGGAAATTAACGAGTTACAACAATACAGTCGATTAAATAATCTGAAAATCCGAGGAATATATGAAATAAAAGGCGAAAACGTATTCGCAATTATTAACGAAATTGGCAAAGTTCTCATTATTAAACTGGAAATGCATGATATAGACTGCTACAGAATAGGGAAACGTAACGACCAACTTGGTCGACCAATTATAGTAACATTCGTTTTTCGTATGAAGAAGTTAGAATTTCATACAGCTCGGAAAGTCAAAAGGAATCTGGCCTTATGTGATATTAGTGATGAATGGGTAAACACCGCCGTGGCGAAGAATTTAGTGTATATCAACGACCATCTCACCGCTGACAACAAAAAGTTGCTCGCTAAATTCAAGAGGGCTAAAAACAAAAACAAGAAATGGAAAAATCATGATGCGAAAATCGGATGTCTAAGATGTATTTGTTATAGCTAATGAGAAATGTTTAAATGATGTGCACTAGAGCTGAAATAAGGTAGGAGCATGCTTAAAATGTATATAATTTAAAATGAAAATAAATATCTTACATCTTGGGTTAAATTGTTATACATTCTATTTGAAATGTTAGATGATTGGGTTGCTGAAGATTGTAAATTGTAATATTCGCTCTCTTATTGCTAATTTTGTTCAATTCAAGGACTTGGTATATTGCGAAGAATTTGACATAATATGCCAACGTTTGTGGCCTGAATGTATTAATAATGATTATAAGATGTAGTTATTTGGATTTACAGGCCAATACATTACTGAAAAAGTATTGGTAGATTTGACTGGGTATCGAACCCGGGACGTTTATAGTTTATACCACTAAATCGCTATCGAGATTCCAGGTCAAMGCGACAMAAATCAAAAGGTCCCGAGTTCGAWTTCCGGTCAAAGCTGACAATACTTTTTCATAAMTATATGGGCCTGCAAACCCAATTAACTACATCTTATAATCATTAGTAATAATTTAGGTTTAGACTTAGGTTTAGCTCGTTGAAAATGTAAGTATTTTCGTAAAACTGTATCAGTAATATTGTTTCAATTTAATTATTATTATTAGATCCTGGTTAACATTGTAACATAATTTTCTTTAAGTTTCTGGGTATTTTTTAGTTTATTTACGGCGGTAGAAAAAGCTAGGTAGACCTTGGATTGCTTTACAGCCTACGCGCGAAATTTAGAGTTACACCAAATCCTTTAACTAAACCACCTTAAAAGAGCTTTATATACAGGTTGTCTCTAAAAGGTCTCTACTTCTACTCTTCCATATGAACAAGCGTTACGCCAAAATAAGCAGATTTAAATAAACTTGCCGTAGTACAAAGTTGCATGGTTTTGCCAACTTACTGCCCTCAAATTACACTTTTGAAACCGTTTATTCTATAAATTTAATTGCTAAGAGTATTGTCAAATTAAACACTCATAAATTCTACTAATAATTTAGACAACATACTTTTTATTTCTTGATATTTCTTTAAAAATTGTTGGTAACGTGTTAGCATCTGCTGGTGCAGATATGTCTTCGGAAAATTGGTCACTCGGCTCCTAAATCACTGGTGATGAAACACAGCATCATGTGTGTTCTTTTAGAACGTGGTGAAGAAAATCCACAATTAAGCACTTGACGAATGAATAGGAGGAGTAATTAGAACATTTGCTACATATATCTAATTGAAGATTTTTTTGTGCCAGGATCCTAAATGTATTTGCAACAACTATACAGATTAAAAGTACGTTGTAAAAGATTTCATGATGGTGTTTTAGAACACTTTCGTTAAAAGTTTGAAAGTACTTAAATCAGCAGTACCTAAACAAACAGATATGCAGATGTAATTGTGACTCTCCAAAGTTAGACCATCGCATTATTATGCGGGGATATACAGAAGATTTTTTAGATGTTTAGCATGGGCATCTCGGAAATCAGTGGAGACAGAAGGAAGGAATATGAAAAGATTTGCAGTTGTGTGTGCCTCATTCAATGCTATTGTAATAATAAATTTTTGAAAAAAAAAACGAATTTTCGCGATATTTGCTTATTCCTCTAAAGTTGCTATCTTTAATTTTACATAAAAAAAATAAAAATACAAAAGTTGTAGAAAATAATGTCCCCAATTACATTATGCCATCTAATTTTACAAGTAAGCTGTAATTTTCGAGATATGACAAAAATTACTTTTTTGACTTCAAAAAATCGGTTTCAACAATAGCAAGCACTCTCTCGTAACATGAGGGAAGTGCGAAATTGTTTAAATCAACTTTTCCCAATCTTCTAAAATGGAAGAAACGGACTAGTTCAACGACCCGCTCGATCTCCCGATCTTTCGGTTTTAGATTTTTTTATACAAGGGATTTTATTAGAAAGCTTCACTCTCTGTTTTGATACGGTGCAATACATACATTGGTAATTATGGCGGTCTTTTGAACATTATTATGTATCTTGTTGTATATATACTTTATAGTATTTCGTTCCAGAAATAAAATTCAGTCAGTTCTTTGGAATGTCTTATTTGGCAAAATTTAAGACCAAAATTTCATTTTAACTTAACTATCTGGATTAAAATCAGAATAAAACAGAATGATGACCACACTTTTACATTTTTTAAAAATAATCATATAAGTTTTAAATCATCGTAAACTTAATAAAATGACCGATTTTCAGCCATGCCTAACCATAGTTTGTATTTAAAAGAAGGAAGTTTTTTCTTTTACTTGCAAAATTAAATGGCATTATCTGATTGGGTACATCATTTTCTATAACTTCTATAACCAGGATCACAAAACTGCACATCTTTCCCCGTTTAACTTTTCTTCGATCTCCGTTAGTTTCTGAATTTTTCATGCTAAATATCGAAATAAACTCGCCCTGCATTACGTCCACGGTTTATGTGATAGTGTAGATAACAAAGAACACCTGAAGCAATGTGCTCAAAAACTTTATTTTGGTCTACGATTTCTTAAAGATCTTTATAAAGTGTGATCAAGAAAATTTGGCCTGAAAGCGAAATCGTATATCTTTCAAGATTGATACGCTTATTTCTGGTGTCTAAAGTTACGGCATTTGCAGGTTTAATAAAATAAATTGCAGTTTATGAATTCTTAATATCATTAATGTTTTTGCATTCATATTGATAGATAGAAACTGCTGTCAATAAAATTTATCTTCAACGGTCAATTATAAACAAATTAATTATAATTAAAATGTATCACTCCCAGCTAATTTGAACCACAACCCAACCTCACTTTTGAACAACCTTTTCCACAAGTATGACATTTAGCCGTGTGGTTCAATCATCGACATATCCAAGGCTGACTTAATGCCAAATTTTCTTGATCGCACATTACATATAGAGGCACCTAACTAAGTGCACACACCAGAAGTTAAGATATTTTTTGAGAGAAGTTCCATTGTATTGCAATTTGCATCTGACATTATATAACGCTTCATATTTGATAACTACAACCTTGGATTCTTTATCAATTATGAGATTTCATCCTTCAGCTTTCAAAGGGTTCTAATATCAGGAGCTGTTGTCGGAACGAAGCAGGTCTCTTTCTATTTAATCTCGGAGACAATAAGATGCAAAATCAACGCCAAAATCACGCTTACCGAAGTTGGGAATTAATTTGAGTGGGTGGTCGTTTACAAAGTGGCATGACAACGATCCAGATTGTGGAAATCCATAGTTGAGCAGATAAGGGTTTGTCAGAAGGACGCAGAATATTTTGTATTTGATTTTAATGCGTGTGTTACTACAAATAAACCGAGTAACGGTAGAGATATAAGACTGACCAAAAAAAAATCTCAAATCTTCAATTTGACAATTTGGGATAATATCTTTTGCGACTTGCAGTGACTATAGTCTTGAAAGTCATCATAAACTGTGTATATGGCGGAAGACGTTCAGTTTAAGGATTGGGCAACGAAGACGAATGTTATTCTTACAGTTAAATTAAGATAGGTAACGGTTAGCTCACCCTATGTGCTATGTGCTATGTGATTGACCACAAACTATAAATCACAACGCATCTAAATATTAACTTAAAATTAAATGTTTAAATTATTTCTCACAATTATTCAGATAATATAATAATAAATTTAACACCTTTCTCTACCTACATGGTACGTAGAGCGCGTCAGAAATATGCACTTACAAATTTCGTTTTAGGTTACAGCACTACACTTTAAAAATCCATCAACAATGTAAAATATGCATTCCTCTAAGCACTCTTTCAAGAGATATTGGATTTTGCTCTTTCAAATCTCTCAATGTGACTGTATATCATTAAATATATTGCTAGTAAGGTGGGGTATTGTTCATTCGTTTGTGTTGTGATGATGTTTATTTTCCAGCGGTTGGAGGAAGACATACTTCATTTCCAATCAAGACATACTCGAATGTATCTGTATACCTATGGTAATGGTAATGGTAATGTAAAGTAAATACCTTATAGTCCGTATGGAGAAATCTTAATATCTTAATCCGCATGTGTTGCGAATGCGCCGTTTTTTTTTCGTCAAGAGCTTTTTTGTAGCTAGTGAGTTTCCCCAAAAAAACACAAAATAGCTTAAACAAGCACGAGCCTTGGGAAAATAGACTAACATTGTAGCTCTTATGTCCACTCTTCCACCTATGCGCAAACCATGTTATATTTGCAGTTAAATAATTAAACGGGCATTTTAATATTAAAAATTATATCTATCCTCAAACTGCGAGCAAGGTTGATTCTTTCAAGTACTGGTCGGTGGCGACATATTAGAAGCTTTCAATCACTTTGTAATCTTAGCCAATGAAATGTAATTGAATGTTTGGTCTTGTGTTTGATAACTACTGTTTCATATATAAGCCATTATACCCGTCGCTACAAAGAATCGTTACCTTCCTGCCTTGGACACTCCTTCTGTTGCCATCAAAATCTATAACATTCAGGCCTGAATATAACCGCTATAATTTAATTTTATAAAGTCTAATTTATTTCTCCTATATGCGTACTTTTCAACACAGGTGGGTCTCTTTAAATGATATCCAAGATGTAAGACTGGCATGTATCAGGTTACATTTTACGACACACCTTACACAATGTTGCAATTATATATAGTATATACCCTTTGAAACGTATGAAACGCGCATATTTTCCTTAATTTCCTCCCGAAATCATATTCGAGAAAAACTTAACATGCACAAGTTGTATAAGACATTCGGTAACACATATTATTACAACAAAAACAAAAGTGATAACTAATCAGCTTAGTCTAAGTGTATTAAATTATTTCTCAAAATTTAAATCTAGGTTCGATGGTTAAAGTGCTTTCGTATTTCAGCAAAAGGCAGCGAATGCGCTTATTATATTGAACTGTTCATTATAGAATAAACTGACTGAAGGATGATTTAAGTTATTTCCACAAATACGCCTTAAGTTGACCTAGGTATCAATGTCACAATGCCAGTTTACGAGTACATTTCTCACGGTATCGCGAAAATTTGCCCACACTGGCAACGCGACGCAGCTCAAAAAAATGTAAACAAATATTACTTGCAATGCCGCTAGAGCACTGGCTCGCTTTCGTCAGCATGCGAACCTTTTACGTCATCTCCGTGGCGGAATATCGAGACATTTGAAACGGATATTGAAAAATCCATACTTTCACATTTTTTTCTCGGCAAAGAAGAACCGGAAAAAATCGCAAAAAATGTCTTTGTGCTTCAATTGTTATGTACATTTTAAACGTAAAATAAAAAAAAATTGTGGGACGACCCCATTCGCTTCTGCGCTGCTTAAAAGATTGTATAATATTCGACTGACTAGAGCTAGAGACACATTTAGTTTACAAATCATAACCAAGTTTGCGACATTATTTGATTCAACTTGGCCACTTCGATCAACGTTTGATTTCCTTGGTTGTTATCGAATGTCGATGTCATGTTCCAGCTGAGGTGCTGCACCTCCGCCCCCGTCAAGGTGTTGGGAGCAAATATATTCATATAAATCATAATAAATTGGCGCATGATGCAGATGCATGATACACAATCGGGGGATCCGGCGGAAGCATTTTCTAAGACGCGATCGTGCCCGCTATCAAATGTCCCCATTGTGTCGTGGCGCGTGTCTGGTGGAACAATACACCCCCTTAGCCAGACGGAAACGCCGGACAGATGCAATCCGCCGCTTATTAAAGATCAAGAACGCCTTCGAGACCCTAATAACAATCATCCGCCTTCGTTTTTCCTCCGAGTAAATCTAAATAAACACTCACCTCCGGTCTGAGAGGGGAGCCATCATGGTAAATATAATCGAAGCAAAACGCGGTTATTCAATATTTAAATTGCAAAATGAACGGGGGATGGGGGTTAGCCGGGTAACAGGAAGTTGCGTAGCGTGCCCTGGCTAACCGATTAACCGCCGCAAGTTGCCTGATGAATGTCGGCGTTAAAATTCGCCCGATAACGCGCCGGCTTGTGTCTTTTTCGTTCTGCCAAACCAACGACCAGAAACGGTTGCGTGCGTTGGTCACTAACAAATTACGGCCCGGACAGGGGTGTAAGTTGCTGGGAATTTTTATTAGAACTGTTCTTCCCCGGCCGACTTTGATGAATGACCTACCGCAGCGACGGACACCTTGGAGGCTTACACGGAATAAAATGGAATAGCTGATTTACATCAAATTGGTACCCGTTTGCGAGGCTAATGGACCTTCATAACCGTAATGACCTTCCCTATTAAACTATATATCCACGAATTTCTTTAGCAATGTAATTTTAGGATTATAATTCCTTTCTTTGATATACAAGGTCGCTACAAAGTATGGAACCAGCAGGATATTTCAGGTTCTGTTATGAGATATTTCCATTGTCCTCGTGACGTGATAATTTTCATTCACTTTGTTATTTGCAATCGCAATGCTTCACTTAACTGAACATGATCGCATCGAAATTTTGATGATGATTGGTTATGGAGATAGAACGCGAAGTTATTCGGATGTAGTTGCACTCTACAATGCAATTCATGAAGATCGTAAACCAATTACCAGATCAACAGTTATTAAAACATTGCAACGTTTTGAAGAAACCAGCGATGTTAAAAATCGTCAAAAACCAGAACGTCCAAAGGTTGCTACGAGTGAGGAAAGTAGCTTGAATGTCCTTTTAGATGTGCAAGAGGATCCCAAGTGTTCCGTACAACAGCGTGCTCTCACTCACCATATTAGCAGAAGATTTGTTCAGAAAATTTTGAAAAAAGAGAAGTTTCATCCATACAAAATTCACTTATTACAAGAACTTAGCGAAGATAATTTCGATCGTAGGATAAAATTTTGCGAAACTGCTATGAACATGATAGATGAAGATAGAAACATTTTCAATTGGATTATGTTTTCTGATGAAGCGACTTTTTGCTTCAATGGTAATGTGAATAGACATAATTGCAGATATTGGTTGATTGGAACAAGTCCACATTGAATGGAACAAGTCAACACACAACACCCACAGAAAGTGAGTGTCTGGTGTGCGTTTCGACCCCCATTTCCATTTAAAAAATACAACTTACGCCCATATCTCGTAAAGGAGAGGTGGCACGGAGTTGAAAAAATTCCATAAAAGGCATTTTAATTACCCATAGGCCCATGCACAATTGCAGAAAAAACGGTCGAACAAAACCTAAAATATCCTGTTGGTTCCATACTTTGTAGCGACCCTGTATAGATGTTCGATGAGTTCATGATTTTTTCGAACATCTGCCATATTTGACGGTATAGAGGTATGGAAGGTAAATCTTAATAGTGTCATGTCGAGTGAAGAGATGGCTGCATTGCCTTGGCTCGGAGTGTACATTTGAATTTTGTGTGTTTAGTGCAACGAAGTTGAGGCATTTATACAATGCCTGCTCTTGACTGTCATCTCTTCCAACGGTAGTGTTCTGTAGTTTGAAGTCAATTCGGATCTCTGTAATTATACGCATCTTTGCAATTTCAAGGATTTCGAGATCAATCAGTACATTGTTCCTTTTTTATCAAAGGTCTTGGTAAAAGATATGGATGGACAAATTAAACGGTATTTGGTTGATTACAGTTTGGTACCTTATAATAAATCCGGATTTCGCGATAATTGGTATTACTAAAGCTTTCGATATCGGTAAGATTACTTGTTTGGTTCTGTTGGATTGCAGCAGTCTTCGATACAGTCAATAACGAACAATATAAACTTAATATCAAATTATCTGTGCCACATAATATAGCAAGGCATGATTTGTAATTCTGATTCTTATGTGCAGTGCATCATTAATTCCGTAGGGTTCAATTTTGGGTCCGCCACTTTTTTCTGTTTATACTTCTAGTTCGGTCTCGGTTTTTGATTGTACATTTATATAACACATAATAAATTCTTCCGTAACTTGGTGATTTTTCCAGAGTATATTTACTTTATGGGCCATTTAAAATTGTTACGTTCGTCATATTGCATCTTATGCGCTACAGTCAGAAAGAGTTTGAAGTTAGTTTGAAATAGATTTCGCCTATTTCAAACTAACAAATTCCTCTTCACATGTGTAAGTTTGTATTTATTTATTTATTCAATAATTCTATATATGTGGCCTAGCCAACTGAACTGCCTTTACTAATGAACAATTCTATCAGTTTTATATTCAATTTAGTATCTCTTTCTTTTCCAAAAACGTGTTACTTAGGTATTTGTACAATCTTCCATATTTTCYAGTTACCTCAATTATCTTCTAGTATATTTTTTCAAACTCTTCTATGATTATGCCTAATTGTAGCTTTAGACGTATTCTAGGTTTTCTTTCCTTCATGATATTATCGTGGTTGTACTTTTGAGCATTATTTCCATGTTAATTTTTCTCAGTTCTGGGTATATTTATAGATTTGTTATAAGTTTTCCTTCTGTTTGGCTATTACGAACATGTCTTTGGCGAATCGCAACTCATTTAACGATTAATTTTTCATTTTCCAGTTGCCTATACTGTCAAGCTCCCTTTTGCGAAAACTACGGAAAATAATAATTTTATGTGTATAATCATAAATCTTTTTTCAGTATCTTGAATTTGTAGTATGCGTAGTAAGTCAAATTCATATCCATGTCTCCAAGTAAGGAGGCAACCGAATTGACATACGAAATATGTTATTTGTGGATGTATATACAATATATTTCATCAGGAGTTTTTCGGGAATGTCTTGTATATATAACCATCCGTCAGTAGAATGCGAACATAACGTAAAACAATGTCCAGTTACCCAAATTACATTTATGTGGTACTGTACTACACTTATAACTCGATGAATCAGTAAATTGGGAGTATATCTAACCATTAATACTCACTGAAATACCTTCAAGTGTTTGTTTAAGGTCGTGCAAATAAAAACAAAATATAGCTAAATCCTCGCGAATCAAAATGCAACTTAATAACGTTCAGTGTTTATCTATTAACGAGATGTAGTAGGAATAAATAAAATTATAATATTGAACAAGTGTAAGCCAATGTGTATCTTGAAAAGGCACCCGCGTAGGGTGACCGGATGTTAAGGAGCATGCGACATTGTGCGGACTAAGGGAGAACGCACCGCGTCGGGAAGTAGTTCCAAATTCAAACATTAATTTTTTTGAAAACTAAACGCAACCGCAAGAAACGTATTTCATATTCGTGTTCAGGAGGCCACTTTCCAGGGGTATGTACAATTTGAGCTCGATAGGTGATTAATTGGTATACTAAATAATTACGAAAAACAAGAAAAAAGTACCCTGCATGCAGTCAAATGTAATTACGGAAAGGTCTTGCGGAACCATTCTCATTGCGGCAAGCTAAAAATATCTTTCAGTCCATCGTAGTACAATTATTTAACAGGCTTACAGTACCAACAACCTTACAAATACGATACATAACATAACCGTGTGTCACCTCACAGCTCCGAAATGTGAGCTTTCTGCAACCTTAAAGTTGATTGTCCCACAAAACACTACAGAATATGTTGTAAACACACGCTCTTACGCGTTTTTTCATATTAAAACATATCAAATAATTCCACAATCGACAGATGACAAGTACCCAACAAAGCAAAGTTGTTCTCTGAGAGGCGGCGCCATGGATGCATAAATCATTTATAGAAACCCTGAACATTTTCTCACTGCGCTATTCATTTAAAAAAGCAATTACTAGCTATACTAACTGATACAGAATTAAGTAATAATAATTAGTAATAATTGGTTTTTTTCAATAAACTTTGATATACAGTCGGTTCCAAAATTTATTTACCATCGGGTTAAAAAGGTTATAGACTTGAGAGACATTGTTTGATTTTTATTAATAATAAGTAGTACATATTACAAGATTATTACGGTGCCATTTATGCTAAAAATAATGCTATAATTATCTTACTGAAGGCGATTTCAAGACACTGACCGGTTCAAATAATTCTGCAATGGCATGAAAACGAGAAACGAACAGGCGTATCATTCCATGCTTCTTTTACACCATCATGAAGTACCCATAGAGTCTGTGTCCGATGAGCGAAAGATCGGGATATACTGGCTGGGAGGGCGAAAAAACTGATGTTGTTTTGTTCAGAGTAGTCCAAAGTAACTCTGGCTACATGTGGTCGTGCATTGTATTGAAGAAGCGGATTGTAAAGGGTCCCGAAGTAGAGTTAAGCGTGTTGCCTCTGACTACATACCCAAACAGAATCTAGATTTATCACTAAAGACAACAATGTGTCATTCAGTCCATTGCTCAATGGTAATAGTACTAGATAAGGACGGCATGAAAACTAGCCAAAGCTTCTTATTCTGCGGTAAACAATTTGCATCCCATGTTCCATAAACCACTGGTCTGCTAGCGCCGTGGTAGGAGTGAAGGGATCTTTTAGAACCAAAAGTCTAAGCTGATTTTGAGATAGGACAACCGTAATATTGGTAAAATCTTTCGTTTCAGAGCACTTTTAATTACTGAATGACCCTCGTACAAATAAAATCCTGTACATACCTATAATAACACAAATCATCCAGTTGTATTAGAATACTCTAATTACTACGGTTATCATTGCTTCACAAATAATTTTTTTCTTAATGCTACAATAGGCTTACTGGTTTATATAAAAAATAATTCACAACTACAATAGTTGTAGTATGTAATGTAATACTCGCTTTATAACAGTATTATATCAGCAATGCCCTAAGCCACTTTTTGGTGTGGACAGTGGATTAATTTATCAAAACATGGAAGTTTGCAAATTGTACCTGCATTGTTACATTCTAATGAAGTATTCCAGTTTGCTTTGAACCTGTGTTTGCTTTCAATACCTCCACAACCCCAGCAAACAAGATTGGCCCTTTCGATTCGTCACCCGTTCCAAATTAGCGATTAATATTTCGATCTGTGGACCATAAATGACAATTGGCCGCTGGTGCGATTTGAGTCAGCGGCTTGGGGTGCAGACGGCTATAATTGTCTGAAATGATCGAATCTGCGGTCGGCAGCATTGTAGAAAAAAGCGTATGGCGTGACATCATCATATCACAGACGTCGGTGACAATGCGCGTCGCCAGATCGCGCTCAGAACCAGATAACTCTCAGCCGTTAATTGACTGTGATTAGGTCCAAACAGCCCCCGATACGGCCGTAGGAACACCCCTTGAGGGATTTGCGCTGTTGTCAGATTCCAAGCAGAAGACTACTCATATAAGAACTTGTCATTATTTTGATTCCAGATAAATTGAGTAAGGGTGTAACTAGACCAGAAGCAAGTATCACAGCATGTCATACAGTTAGAAGTGAAGAACTCTGCAGGAAAGGGTTATTGGATTGGTCGCGCTTATAAATGTGGCAACTCAGGGATGCGCGTGGCAAAATTCACAGATAATCGCTATTGTCACTTTCAAGACGGATTATTCCGGTCGCAGATTGATTTTCCGGATTGATGCTTATTGGGCATGCATTGCTTTTCCTAACGCGTATTATGCCACTAATGACGGTGAATTATGGGATTTGGAGGCACCTTTTGTCATTTGTCAAATTTGTCGGTATCTGTCCGCGCCAGACCGCGAGCTTTTGTAAAAATACGGTATGCTTTCCAAAATTCAGGTTCTGAAGGTCTCTTCCAAGCTCCTCGCTGCTACAAATTGCTTATTCCGATTAACTGGAATCCGGCTGGAGGTATTTCATTTCCGGTGCCGTCACTGAAACTGATGCTGGCAATTTTCTCCCGCACTCGTGCCTCTTATATACGGGAGTCGCTGTGACGGGATCCAGGAAGCAGGAATATGCCGGGATCGGGCTTGCGGATCAAATTGGTATAGGTATACAGCTGGAGGTGACTGCCAATCTCGCGCATCAACACGGGGGGCGTCAATTGAAGTGGATGAATGTAGTCTCCGAACCGATTCAAAGATGCAATGGGCCATTACCTTGGAGGTCGTAATCATCGCCTTTCCGCGGTAAAGCAGGTCCTTGCGTCGTTAGGCTCCTATTTTTGGCATTTTTAATAACACGTCAGAAACAAGTTGAAATTCAATTCTAAGTTTTTTTCAGGCTGGTACTAAAGGGATTACAAGTAAAAAAGACAAAGATTTAGGCATTACGGTCTCGCTGGACTGATGAGCCAAACAACTGAGTTACTATAAATGAGCTATTTTCATAGAATTTATTGTAGATGATGCTTATCTTACATGTCATAGGTAAGTGTTTTTATCGCGAGATAATTAGAAAACGTTAAAATAAATCTAATATATAAAGCTAACATCAACAGTAAATACCGGGAATAGTGCTGGGCCGGAAGAAAGAGGTTTAACACACAAGCATAAGATATCAAACAAGACAAGAAAGACTATCAGCTGGAACTGAGAAAGGAAAATGAAATGCTAGAAGAGCGCATAAGCATAAAATACAAAAAGATGGCAGACGTCATCTAGCAGCCAGAGCAAAGGAAATGGGGAAATAAAGAACTAGTTGGCAAAGAAAAAAATCTAACGACAAAAGTTTTTTATCTTTCAGTTTGCTGAAAACAGATCTCACCAGTGCTGTGTTTTTTGCTATTTTAATTTATTGAAGAGTTTAATTAAGTTATTTGTGAAATTGCTGTTACTTTGATTAGATGTTTGGAAAAGAATTCTTTTATTAAAGTTTATTAGCATGTATTGTCATGCAAAAGTCCTTCCAGTCTTTATTTTCTTTATAAAATCTTTGTGAAATATGTTTTCTATTCATGTTTTGATTTGTTTAACAAAGTTAATTTTAATTTTCGTGGGATGTCTAGACGTATCTTCTTGATGCAGTAGATTTCTAACACCAATCCAGGTTTTCGAAGTTATTGTTGTCTCTAGTTATAGTTGCAAGCAACAATCTATGAATCTCATTATACGGACAGCCGATTACCGCTCACAGTGGTTTACAAGCACCTGAAGCTGTCGTAAATAACAGACGCGTTCGGCAAGTTCCGCTGTTTTGCAGCGGAGTGGACCGTATCCAAAAATTGTGTTTTAGCTTTTTTAGAATTTTTTTTCAATGAGCATTATTTGGTATTATTATTTGAACCACAAATATTTCCTATCTAATAGCTTTTAATGTATGACTAAATCGTATTCTTTCCTAATTTAATGAATAGTATCTATTTTTATAACCACGGATGGTAAACATTCCAATTTCAATGCGGCAGCCCATACTTTCTAATTTTTGATCGCGGCGTGCAATCGTCCTCTGCCCTGTTTTTTCACAGGTTCTTTTAATCCGGAGGGTCATAAACGTAGTTTCGACTTGTATATTTTTTTGGAAATAAGAAGAAATCGGAACTATTCTGCTCCTACTATAAACAGTATTGAAAGCATATGTGTTTACTTATATTTTAAAGTTTTACAGCATATAAGCGTATCTATATATAGCAATATTTTTACTTATTCAGTCATACCTACATATATGCTTACATTTAGCCACTTATTAAGAGGCGTTTGTTACAAATACATTTCGTAGGGCAACTGGTCAAACAGATTGTTGCATTTTAAACCGTGGGGCAACTGAGTATATATATTTATGTAAAAACTTAAAAGAAGCAAGCGCCGATTATCATTCTGATATGAATGCGGAAGTGTTTGAAAATTGGTTCAAAAACATTTTATTGCCACCAAACAGAGTCATAGTAATGGACAACGCTAGTTACCATTCGGAGCAACTGGATAAAATTCCAAATACAACAACTAATAAGGCAACCATTCAAGAGTTTTTAAGAAAAGAAGATTTATATTTCGAAGAGGACTACACAAAAAAAGTGCTTGGCACAAAAAATTTTTCGAGGAAATGTGAATGTGGACACACCATTCTACGATTACCCCCATATCATTGCATTTTCAACCCCATTGAAATGATATGGGGCAGTTGAAACAAAGAATTCGACGAGGGAACACCGGTGGAAAATTTAGCAATGAAATGCTGCTAAAAATTAGACACGAAGCTGAAATAACAAGTGCCGATGCATGGAGAAATTCAGTGCGGCGTGTACTGGACATTGAAAATCGGTACAGAGCGAATCATGTACAAAAATTAATAATAGAATAATAGAAGATTTTAGCAGTGAAAGTGATAGTGAATATTTTTTTTTAGTTTGTGACTCTTGTAATGTGCTTATTAACAAGCTTTAATGAACATAATCGATACCGTGTATAAATTTTATTGTGCACTATTGTAAATTTTTTCTAACAAATGTAAATAATTTTCTACTTACTAATTTGTATGTTTTCATATTAAATTTGTATAAATTCGTTATGACATGCAAAGGCTTGGAAAAATAAAATAAAGTATCACATAGAAATAGATCGTGGGTCGCGCCAGTTAGCATCAGGTCTGCATTAAATGAAATTTGTTATAAAAGCTTCTATGTTTTATTGATTGCTAAATTATCACAACTAACAAATTTCAAAAATTTATAGTGGAAAAGTTAAAATTTTAGCCAACAAGATTTWTTTGAATACGGCCCATTTAGGAACTTTGAAGCGTGCCACTAATCCCAATAGTTTAGAACGGCCGACCATGAGGTTGTAAAAACCCTCATTTACAATACAATAGTTTACGAGGGCCGACCATCAAGCTGTAAAACCCTATGCATAAATCAGTCTCATAGATCATTGCTTGGTACTTCACAAGGGTATCGAGAAAAGGTACTGATCTTTGACATTCTCTTTGAGTATTAAATTATCCACATTTTTTTATGAACTGCATTTCAAATGTTAGTTTAGGAATGCAGTCTTTAAATAACTCAATTATATATTTTGCTAAAATTGGGATAACTATTGAATCCGTTGCATAACCAAAAGTTTGTATGTTATAATAATGATTAAAACTGAAATAATTATGTTGTAAAGTAAACTGAATATTTTTTAAATTAGTTTTGAAGATAATTGCTATATGCAAGCCCATTCTTGTCAATGATTTTGTTGACTAATTGGTATGAGATATTTCTAAACAAATTTATTTCATTTAAAGATATTAAACGTAATAATGGAAGGTTGTTAGCCAATGAAGCAAAATGAAAAATCTGATACGTAATATTGATTTTCACATGAATAAGTGTATTTCAATACGTTAGCAAAAAACTTTGCTATTTTTACAGTGGGCAATGATTACAATTTTCATAAATTTTTGGACTTATAGTCTTAGAAACTTTCATAGATATACCTTCAGCTTCATGCACTAACATTTTTATCACTCCTTAATATCAATATGTCATTATTATTTGTGACCGTTTTTTTACCTAGTATACCAAGTGTGTTCGTAATAAGACAAGTCGCCTTAGCCCTTGACAAATTAAAAATTAAAATAATGCTGAACCATAGATTCTGCATTGTCATGTCTCATGCCTATTTATTATTCAAGTTGTTTAGGTTGATGGTATTTTTTAATTTAATTTTATGAAAAATTTTGTTTAATATTACGTCTTGCTTAAGTCTGGACTTATGAAACATACATTCTAAATTTGACAAATTATTAGCTATCTGTTTTAACTGAAACTTCACATGAGAAATTTCTAAACTTTTAAAATATTAACTGGTTGATTTTCTCCAGCAGTTTGACAAGACCCGGCAAATAATTGAAAAGAGTTTTATTTAGTGCTATAGAGAATGTGGTTTGGCCTGATTCCTCTAAGTTAGCATTCCAACAACTTGATTTAAGGCTGTTGTTTAGTCTGCTCCATTTCTTTAGCATTTATCCCGAAAGTTGTTCAAAAATATTAGCCAAACTCTGTTTCTAATTAATTTTGTGTGGCAATGAAGTACTTATCGGGAGGTTACATTATTTTTTATAGATAAACTACTAGTTAAAAATAATATATGTTGAATCAATAATTTTTATTATTATCATAACTAAAGCCAATTTTTATGAATATATCAAACCGGTATAAAGTAGCCCGCGTTTACTGTAAATCTTAATGATAGCGGGAAAATAAATAAAAAATAAGAGACAAACAGACATGCTGTTATGAACAACATATCGGTCTAATGATGTTAGTAAGCAGTTCGTACTTGTTTTTAAATGAGCGTCTTGCATTTATAACTGTTTCTCGTCGGTTATGAAAATTTTCGTTGCGTTTTCTATCACACTGAAGAGTCTTTTTGTTTGTGCTTATTCATAATGATAAAAAAGTATGCGTAGTTAAAATCATTATAATTGACTGTAACTTCACCTGTCTATCTTAAACATCAAACTGGAGATCTTGCGACATGTGTAAACAGCATTAATTTAATCCATTCCCGATTAGCCCGTCTAGTTGTTCGTTCGGTCCCCGCTTGTACTTTCATTGTTATCCCCGCGTAATGGGTCTGGCAGCCGCATTCGCATCTGAAAGGCCGGCTTTCTTTGGCCCTTCGTCAGTTTTGAAACGCGGACGCCTTTGCTATAGCGTCGCAGGACAATTATCCGTTGTGCCGCAGGAGCCCGTTCCCCTGTGGTTTTCTTCAATTTCCTAACATATGCCGTAATCACCGACGCCGGAATCATTGCACCCTGGGCCCGACCCTTGCTGCCATCGTTGAATGTCTAACAACACCAGTTTAATCGAGCGCGATGTATTGGGGAAAAAATAATGCGCTGCGGTACACGCTGAGAGCTAATAGGACTCGCTCACTTTTGTTCGATATCTTTGATGATAAACATTTGTGAGGTTACCGTTTCTTTAATCATTTGAGCTTGGTGAAAATTTTTATAGTTCTTTGGGTTTCGAAAAAAATGTAAATTTCCGTTTTGCGGAGGGACCATTTATTACGGCCAGAAATCGAACCGCTTATGGTCGAGATATTTTTTACCTGATATTGATTGGACCGTTTGCGGCCGTGGACACTCCACTACCACATAAGTTTGTCACATCTCGAAAATAACAGCTTAAATGCAAACTTGAATCATTATCTGATTGGGGCTGTCATTTTCCACAACTTTTATATTTACACTGTTTTTTTTTAATATTTAGTAGGCCAGAAGCTTTTTCAAAAATTCAATTTCAAATTTTTTGTGAAAACCCTTCACTCGGCGCATTTGGGGATGGTAAAATCAAAGAGTTTAGCCCGTTCATACGTGTGGTGACCTCATATCGATAGTGACAGAAAATTTGATCAAAAGTTGTAAATTTTGCCTAAAAATATAAAGCAGTCCCTCATAAGCATCTTTGCAAAGTTAGGAATATGCATAGAGATATTGGCAGCGAATCCATATTGATTATTTAGGTCCCCATTAAAAAAAGTATCATATTTTGGTCATAATTGATGCTCACAGCAAATGGCCTGAAGCAACGGTAACAACAAGTATCACTTCATCCAATACAATTAAATTATCAAGAGAAACGTTTGCTCGATTCGGGGTACCTGAGTGTATAGATACTGACAATGCTACTTATTTTAAATTTCAAGACTTTTTTTACATAAAAATCACATATAATTTAAGGAAATCTCTTCATTTTACCCTGCTTCCAATGGTCAAGCAGAAAATTGTGTAGCTAAAAACTGTCAAAGCATTATTTAAATTATTTGACAATAGCTAGATCAAAAAATTAAACTTAACCTTAAATGATTTTTTATTGTCATATGGGATCACACCTCATTGCAGGTGTACCTCCAGCTGAATTAATATTGCTTCGCAAGCCAACGACTGTTTTAGATTTTGTTAAAGATATGAATGTAAATAATCCCAACTGTAAACCAAAAAAATATATATAGTAACGTAGTTAACATGTAAGAGAAACAATCTAATAGTGCGAGGGGGAGAGAAGAAGGGAGTTTTGTGTAGACTAAACTGTACCTGTAAACAAACCTTCATGGATTAAGAGCGTTATCAAAAAGAGAATAGGCCCTGAAACTTATTTTGTTTACGTTTATTCAGTAGGGAAAACATGGCGTAGACACATTAAACAAATTGTAGACTACAATTGCTCTGTAAAAAGTAATGTGGACGAAAGTGCGGAACAACGATTCGGATATCGCAAATGACGCCGAGAGTATTAGGCGAAGTAAGAGGAACCTAGACAAGAAAATTAATTAAAAAATTACCTAATGAATGAAAAATGTAATGTAACATCTGCTCAAGGACCTTACAGTTTTTCTGGGTTTATATTAAATTTGAACCTATTTTAATGTTAACGAACACAACAAAATTCAAAAATACAGAGTTTTCTTCAATTCTTAGTGAGCCTAGTACGCTGTGTTACCACCTCGAGAATTAATAATGGCCTGACATCTCCTAGGCATGCTCAAAATGCATCGATCAATGACTTCTTGTGGAATCAAATTCCATTTTGTCCCCCAAGAGATTTTCAAAATCAGGACGGTTTGAAGCATGTCCCACACATGCTCAATAGGATTCATGTCTGGCGATTGAGGAGCATTGAAGAACACGAATCTGTTCATTAGCCAACCAGTTGGTTACTCTCTGACCAATATGTGGTCGTGCATTGCCATGCATATACAGTAAATCTGGCCCGGCAGCATATGCGTTGAACAACAGGTTCTAAAACTTGCCCAATGTATCGATCCTGAGTCATTGTTCTGTCGATGCAAACGAGGTCTGTTTTATGGAGAATGATACCGCCCCAAACCATGACAGATCCTCCTCTGTACATATGGGCCTCCTGAAAATGCCTGATCCTCTCTAATTCACCCTTTCCACGCCAAACTCTTCTGCTATCTGGCCGAAACCCAAACCTAGACTCATCTATGAAAAGAACATTACCCCATTGTGGTTCAATCCAATTCACATGTTCTTGGGCCCATTGTAAACGACGGTCGCGATTATCCCTGCGTAATGCAGGAACTATAATTGGACGACGACTGTGTAGACCTGCTTCACGTAGAGGGTTTCTGACAGTTTGATCTGAAACTGTGACCCCATCTAAGTTCTGGAGATGAGAAACAATCTCCCTTGCCATAGTTTCTGGATGACGCCTGGCCTCAATAATAATGTTCCGGTCCTGGGCTGGTGTTGTAATGCGTCTAGGACCTGTGTGTCTTTCGGTCACATCGAGTGTTTCTTGGTACCTTCGCCATATTTCATATTCCAGTTTTATCAGTGAACACGTTATTATTGCACTGAATACACCTTATCACATGTGCCAACTTCAGTTTAAAACAAATGAAAGTAAAACAAGCCTGGCACAGGAACCTACGATTTGACGACTAGGCATAATTACTGAAGTTAAAGTCAGAATTTCTGGTCCGAAATCGGTGGATTTTGATTTATAGTGGTCCAGTTGATCAAAAACTTATCTGAGAAATCATTTAGCCGCGCCAGGCATGAAATTTCCAGATGAAAAGATAATAAAGTGTATGTTCCTTTGATCATTTTGAGTCAAGTTTATAAAAAGAGGGTAGTGTAAGGTATTTATATTTATTTATATTTAAGTATTAAAATAAGTATTTATGGTGGTAGCAAATTCAGGAAATTAGTACTACATCAACGGGCGTGTGCGTCGTTTTGAGCAAGCGGTTATTCTACAATACAGAAGCATTGTTTTGTGCACCACGACATGTTTAGCAACGTCTACTACCGATCAAGAAATAAATACGTTACCCCCTCAAGTGGTTATTTATCGGGTAGAAAATACGCTACAAATACTAATAAGAACGGCACTTTTACCTAAGCGTTCTGGATATACAGTTGTATGTCTGACACTGATTTCTTTGATGACATTATTGTTTGGAAGAGAAACAGTCGTGGTAGAGGCATAGGCGTGTGAAAATAAGCTACTCTCCCTAAGATCGTTCCCTTGTGCAGCACACATTTCACTAGCAGCAAATCATTGGTTTGAATTACTATCGACCGGTTCGGTAATTAGACTTTTTTTTTAAAAAAAAAGACCGCAAATGTACTTTTTTTACTTCCATTAGTTGTTTGTCAGATCTTACAAGAAGCGGTTATATTATTGTCTAATGTTATTCGTAACGCACGCATCAGTTTTATAATAGCATCGTGAGTACTATCTCGGACTTCGTATCAGGAAAGCTAGCGATCATTAGACAGATCATGGTCGCTGTATTTCTGGTCTTTGCAGAAAGACAAAGGGCAAAACCGGTGGCCGCAGCGGACAGTTCAGGCCCTTGATTAAACTGAACGAGTTAATTTGCGCTTTATACCTCGCGTTAGCGTCCAATACAATTTCCAAACGGGAGCATATTAAATCGACAGGCATCACGGCCGGACGTATATGTTGTGATATCAATATCCGTCGCCATTAATGAAGTGAAATTCGGTATGACGTGCGTATGGGTGTTTTGATAGCCGGCCTTTATGTGGAGCACATAATACGGCGAACTCCCCGTGATGCCGTCCGGCATTATGGTTTAATATCGGCCATTCAGCGAGCCCTGAAATCACGGCGCTGAAAGGTCCAATTTTCTGTGCGATTGTACGAGCACTTGGAAGTTTATTTCATATTTTATAACTTCATAAAAACCATTCAGCCCCTCTTGGCAGCGGCCCGCCGGTAGGTGCATTTAATGAAATTGAAATACCGGGGCGGTTTCAAGCGCAATCGAAATAACAAATAGTTCGTTATTAATTTTTCAGCCTGTTTTAAATGAATTCGCGAGTGCTTCAATTATCTATGCTGGCCTATCAATCAAAACAAACGGTAATCAACAAGCATCGAATCGGGCATTTCATCATTCAACAGTTTCGATGAAAAATTGAATTACGAAATTTGAAAGGTTGAAAGGTTTTTCGAGCACCTGCACGCGAGCCCATGTTTTAATTTTCTAACGAGGGCATGTTTATTTAGCTAGGTGTTATGCTAGTTCAATGAATATCCGTGTCCTATATCATGTTTTACAATTGATAAACAAAGAAATGGTTTACGTAACTAGAGTTTTGTTTCAAACTCCTAGGAGTTAGCTAGTGTATCTGTTTACTTATTCAGAATAAATATTTGTGGTTGCAAAAAAGACGCTCATTGCATTGTGCAGCATATTATTATTAACTGACTTATATAACGGCGTTTCTGCCATTAACTTCGATTTTATTGCAATCATTGAAACGTGGCTCAGCTCTTATGTTGGCAGTAATGAATTGTTTCCAAATAATTGTATTGTTTTTCAAAATGATAGATGCAGAGCTTCAACAGGTCTATCGAGAGGAAGGGGAGTACTTCCTGCTATTAGAAATAAATTTAACTGTTTCGAACTTGACTTGTCGGATGTTGTTGTTGTCGCACCTTGTATACACATTGTAGACGTGAAAGTCTATGATTGCTTTAATTATACCCTATTTTTGTTTATATTGTACAGGGTGTTCCACTTTCGTTGTAATTGTAGGGTATGCTAGATAGTTGCTGTTTGCACGTTACTGTCTTTTTTGTTGTGAGTTGAGCTGTACCATCGCCATTTTTGTATAGTCTTTTGTTTTAAAGCTATAGCCAACTTTTGAATAATATAACATTTTTTCATTTCTCAATATCTCGATTGGCTATGTAGATAAAAAAATTGTAGACATTTTTTTCCTGAATCCAGTGGCGTACTCAGAATTTTTTAGGTGGATCACATTTTAGAGATATTACACAAACTTGCATTTTTTTTAAATGGCAGCCATAGTTGGTTCTGAAAATGTATGCATTATTTTTATTAATCGTGGTATTAGTCCAATTTTTGTAATAATTTATTGAGATTTTACGATTTTCGTCAATATAGATACAAATAATTAATCGATAAACAATGCATGAGCGCGCGCTCTTAGGAATTTTAATGTATGTATTCAAATATGCATATATTATTTTTAATGGATTCAAACTTTTACTTAATAATATAAATTATATTGTGTTATTCCATAGCCTCCAGGATGTAAACGCAAGATCTGATTATATTACTCAAAAAACTTAGAATAACTCCAAAATTAGTAAAAATAAACCTAACAATGTTACATTTTTTTAATCAGATAAAATAGTTCTTTTCAACTATAGCAAAGCCAACTATGGTTTCCATTAAAAAAATCAAGTTTGTCTCATATCTCAAAAATGTGACCCTCAAAAAAATTTGTGAGACGCCACTGGATTCAAAATAAAAGTATCTATAAAGAATGTCTTTACAGTTTTTTTTTGTATCTACATACCCAAGCAAGATATTGAGAGCTGAAGAAATGGTACATCATTCAAAAGTAGGCTTTAAAAGTAAAGAGGGTACAAAAAATGTCGATGGTACAGCTCATCYCACAACAAAAAAGTAATACAGTAATRTCGAAACCGCAACCCTCTAACAACAAAAAACAAAAATGCGACACCCTGTACATGCCACCTCATATTTCCTCACAGGAATTTGGTTTATTTTTTGATGCTTTAAATACCTAATGCTTAATAAATGATGTTCATGTTATTTTTGTTGGTGATTTCAATTCTTCTGGCTTTCACTTAGGGTCAGGCAGCAGTATCTGCCTAAAAAGACATAATTTAAAAGAATTTCATAACCTTCAGCAAAGTAACGGCGCCCTGAATAGCAGCGATAATTTATTGGATCCCGTATTTGCCAACTTGACTTGCTCTGTTGATAGATTAGAATGTGCTTTGGTTGGTTACAGTATTCATCGTCCGTCTTTACTCATTAATATCAACAAATATTTTATGTCCCCTTCACCTCAAAAAAATTACCCACGTCTTACTCGAATAGTTGTTATAATTTCAAGAAGCCGAATTTTCCTATGCTTATGAACTCATTTCTATTATTGAATGGTCTTTCGTTGGAGAGGTGGACAATGTTGAGGAGGTATGTATTCAGTTTATGGCAACTTGTACAGTATGTTTGATATTACCGTACCGTTCACGAGTGAAGTTGTTACGGCTATATATGCCAAGGATTCTGTATACACTGCATCCTACTTTAAGCCCATTATTAATATGGCATTTAAATCTTTCATTCAATTTTGGAATTCTATGCAAAGGAAAAGAGGTACCGCGCGCATATACATTTCTTTGTCCTATTCTTCAAAAAGGCAAACCAAGTGATATTAAAAAATTTAGAATTCGCCAAAATATCCGTAGTCACATTATGCAGTAAATTATATTTTTCTGCAAGACTATTAATATCAAGAAAACAGCATGGATTCTTGCACAGTAAATCAACGATATCGATTCTTGCAGTTTTTGCTCAGTATGCTTCTGAGGTTTTAGATAATAGAGGGCAAGTCGATGTTATTTACATATACTGATTTACAAAAAGCTTTCAACTAACACATTTTGTTGTTAAAACTTGAACACAGTATTATCTGAGTCATTAATGACATTGTTTACTTCCTACCTGACGAACAGATGATTTATGGGACGATTTTAGAATTTCGTATTCAGATCATTCTTTTCCACTTCTGGCGTTCCCCAAAGTTCAAATTTGGGACCTTTATTGTTTCTGTTTTATATAAACGATCTGTCGTTTCCATCGAGCATTCGCCGATGACTTCATAATAAACTTTACCATGAAATTAATTCTGTTTCTGATTGCATCTTTCTTCAAGAATGTTTAAATCAGGTGTCATCGTGGTATGATCTTAATAGTCTATTCTTTAACATTCGTAAGTGTAAAATAACTCGCATAACTAATCGTAATTGTGAGAATTTTTAATATGCACATATATGCACTCTTAAGATTTTTTTTCTCTGGAATATATTCCCTAATATGGCACCACCCTATCTATGGAATTCATTGGCAAAAGCTTGAGTCTTTGCAGAGGCAATTTTTAGAATTTGTCGCTTTTATATAGGATGGATATTATCATGTTAAACAGCTGAGTAGATTTCAGTTGGTACCTTTGTGAACTTGACGTAACATCGCTCTAATTCGTTTCGTATATAATATTCTAAATGGAAAGGTTGACTGCCTCGAAATACTGGCTAAAATAAATTTCCTTGTCTCTCGCTTGAATTCCAAAAACAGCAGTTATTTTATTGCGTTGCTCCTAAAACTAATTTAATGCGTAGGAACCCCACTTTCTTAATGTGTGGTCTATTCAACCGAATTACTGAAGATTGCGATATTTTTAATGATAGTTTAAAATCTTTATGCAGGCTGATTGCTAATATTGAATATTAGTTGGTGTGCTTTTGTTTTGTATTCTTTGTCTCCAAATTTTGTGATTGATTTTTATTCTTGACTGACATTTAATGAGCACATTGCTGGCACTGTTGGTTGGGCGCATCAGTTATTTGGGTTTATATAAAGGAATTATTGTAGTGCAATCGATGACTGCAGTACTTTCAGGCCTTTATATTTTTAGTCCGCTCGGAGCTTGAGTACACCGCGATAGTTTGGTTTCCATTGAGTAACTTTCATATTGATTTGGTCCACTCCGTGAAGCGAAAGTTTCGAAACTTTCTCGTTTTTTTTTTGAAGGATGGTATTTACCCACCACGAAGTTATGATCAGACATTACTGTTAAGCAAATACAAACTCTTACATACGAAAAGGGTGCTTATGATGGTAAGAATTTTGTATAATGTTCTTAATAATAGAACTGATTATTCTTGACTTCTTGAGCAATCATTATATTTTCGTGTTCAACGTCTGAACTCAAGACTGAATGCAGCCATACTCGAAGCCATACAGACAAACGTCTTAAGAAGATCTCCTCTTTATTTTATAACAAAGCTGCTTAACATGGTTTTGTTGCTTTGTGACATTAACGCTGATGGATTTCACCATATATTGAGGACTTTGAGAGAAGTGCTGGGGGTGATGTAGTTTGTGATGGGATTAAGTGTTTAAATATCTTATGCCTGTGGATTGCGAGACGTGAAAAGTGTATATAAATCCACAACCGTAACTTTTTTAGCGGATTCATTTTTCTTTAGCATGAACAACGTAAGTAATCGTTTGTCATAAAGTGGACACGGACTTATTCTTCATCCGGCTGTAGTGGGCACATTACCTCCTGATTTCTATCTAAACGCCAGTTCTAGAAATTATCGCGTATTTTGCTCACGCTTAACATATAAGCGATGCTCATTAGGCATTTTAAGAATTACCATTTTCACCTCCTGCCGGACACATCGGAAGACATGGCGTTCTAAAAACGTAATGGATTAGTTCACATATTTTATCATGAACGGTCACGCGAAATTCTGGACATAGGGCGCACCAGAGGAGAATAATAAAGGTTTCAGTGTATATTTACAAAAAAATGCAGCCATTAAGCCGATATTGATGAGTGTTATCTGCTTTGTCAGTCGGTCAAGGACATCATTTAATTGAAGAACAAAATGTAACGCATTCAGTTTAATGGGAATCTTCAAAAGAAGAACGCTAATGATAGTACCTTATAATGCCATCAAATACAACATTTTGTTTATAAAATCTAATGTTACAAGAATCTTGAACGTGTTTCATTTGGCGAGTTATTTTCTTTTTTTGCGTATGTCAAGTCAATGTGATTATTAGTAGTAACGGGCGTTCATAAAAAATGGGTCAAATAAGCGGGTGATGGTTTTTGTCATCGTTAACGCATGTCGCAGTGCTGGTGCAACAAAATGAACTGTCATCTGACTGTCACTTGTGTCGATTGTGAAACGACTTACTTTTGCAATTTACACTCATATTATGGTTATCTATACGATATTCCGCGATTTTTAAACGTTTTTAAAGAATAAGCGGTGTTYGTATTAGCACTAGCGTTTTATTTTCGCAATCCAATAAACAACGATTATGGGCCAATCGGGACAAATGTCAAATGTTCATTAGATTGTACGAACTAATTTACTCGTTAGGCTCTATACTTTCACATTAGAAAAAAAAACTATGGGTCAATTAATATTTCTCGAAATCAGCACAATTTTGTTGAAACGTGATCAATACTTTCAAATCTTGCTTGATTCACTCACTTTACAGGTGAGGCTTTGGATTGCTTCTTACAGGTCGATGTAATTTACAGCGACTTATTCGGTGTATAAATTTAGGCTGTAACTCCACTGCCGGCAACGGCACCAGAAAAATAAACCAATAGTTATAAAGTGTAAATAAATTAACTAAAAATTGTTTTGGCAACTATTGTTCTTTTTAAATTACATTTTCTTTATACGTATTGAGATTGACTGAAAGATGGGGAAGAAATGTATTCAATCGCTACCCAAATTCAAGAGTAGAAGAAGGTCGGTGGCAATTTACAAACTTTCGTTGTGGCAATGAAAATCAATAACTTTAAAATCTTTTAAAATGATGTTCTTTTATTAAATACACTGATTTTCTATTATATTTCACCTACAGTTTCTTTTTTTGTTGCTTTCAATTATTACAAATTTATATTATACGCGTAATTATTTAAATATTTCTACATTACGAACCAACAAAGTATTTTAGATATGGCCATTTATATAACTATATTTCTCTCTTAAAACTTTTTTTTATCTCTCTCCAAATAAGATTTCTTCTAATGACTTTGTAAGTACCTAGGCCATGAATTTGAAACTAAATTATCTTGTAGATTATTAAAGTTAAACTATAATTTTTGTATAAGCTTTTTGGTTTTAAAACATATTAAACGAGATGTTTTAATTCTTATAATTATAATTTTCATAAAATGAATATAGTTTAAGCAAAATTAATGCATTATAAGAAATAGATTAGATGTGCTAACCATTAGTGCAAACAAACTTCTTCCAGAAGCATTAAAATATATATTACGTAAAAATTTCTTCTATGTTTACATTAGTTGTAATCAAAATATCGATAATATTTCATCCTACATAAATTCGTTGTAAAGGTTAGATTATGATTATTCCGAACAAGACTAAACTAAGATAGAATTTGCTTCTATCTGACAGTATTTTCTGAGCACTCCCAGTAGCCTTTGTATAAATTCTTTAAATCAAACATTTTTGAAATCAGTTATACGAATAGATGAACAAGGACTGAAGTGTAACTAGGTTTAGAGCCGCTCGTTTCAAAGGAATCCGAACGCTTACCTCGAAATCCAACCCCTAACAAGTAACTGCAAAAATTATCCTTATTTATGGTACGTTAAGAGGTCATTGGCACAATATAGCAAATTATATTACGCTAGATCTTTCTTGGAGAGCGGTTATTATAGTTTCGCAGAATATTACTTGAAAACGCATTTCTAACGGCACTACTTTTCCGCTTATCTAAAAATGTGTATCGTATATTTTACAAGCTCGTATTAAGAGGCCGTGCTTGATCACTCAAAGTCAAGTGGAAATACTTTATGCGTAGTGACGCCGATAACTGTCTCCATCAGCAGTAATGACAAATGCTTCTAAAGCATGTATTACTATTGAAGGTTATAATGGGAGATCGTCAGTCACTATCCGAATATTATAAAAATGCATGTGAAGCATTTGTGACTTGGTGGTTGTCACGCTAGAATGGTTTTTTCGAAAATCGGTCAACCGTGACGCTCGGTTACGCGTCACCGACCTCGTAATGAGTATAAATACTGGGAGTTCCAACCCCTATAATCAGTACTATCAAGATGTTCTACCAGATCTTCCCGTTCGCTCTTGACTTGAAGTCCAGCTTCGATAATCTCCCGGTGGAGATGGTCGCCTACATTTTGAGGTAAGTCCACTTATTTTTTTACATTAGATTTTTTCCTAACATTCCTTTTTTGCAGGTTTTTAGACGACGAGTCGCTTTTGAACGCGGCAAGAACCAGTCGTAGATGGATTGCGATCTGCAGAGGAGACCCAGTGCTAAGGCTGAGAGTCAGAAGCCAGCTGAAGAAGCTAGTCGAGTGGAGGAGACAAGCCCTGCTGGATCCGAGGATGGCGGTTACAGTTCATCGCATGCAGGAGAAGAGGTTGTTCCACACTAACGTCGAGAAAGTGGTGACCCGCAGCACGGAATTCGAAAGACAGCGAGAGTTGTACCAGAGGAGTCAGCCAGTCGCCAGGGTGTTCAGCATCGAAGACGAGTACGCTGGAAGATCTGGAGCAGGGAAGGAGAAGAGGCTAAGAAACAAGGACAAGAAGCCTTATAGAAGTATGAGATTGTAAAAAAACTTGATTATTGTATATTTTCACATCGATATGTTCCTAATCTTCAAGTAAATTATACTTAGTAATAGCGCCATTTGCAGATAAAACCTCATGAGTATGGCGTTTAAGTTCTATAAAGGAACGGTTGGCAAACTTGGCGACGGACCAATTTTTCTTAATAATGTTGTGATTGGTACGGAGAAAGTTTGATAATTGTAACAAAAGGGTTTTTGTTTGTCCGCTTGCTGGAAATCTGACGTAAGAAATGATAATGGCGGGCTCATGCCTGCTCCATTCAAAACGGAAACTTTCCTTTATCCCGAACGTTGTCAACTAAAGTTTTCAGTTCTGTCTCGACCGGTTAGTCGCCGGCGTCGGTATCGACATACGCGTCAGTGTTAAGTCGATCCAAATAGTTAAAAGGTAAATGCAGGGTAAATATTTGAGGGAGATAATTACAGCCGCGCCTGGGAGGCGGCACCGCAGCAACTTCGGTCTCAGGGGCCCATCGTTCCCCTCTCATTCCCTTCATCAATTGCGAATGTTCTGCGCCAGAGGGCCGTGTTGACTGATTGGGCGACCTGTCGACCCCACTTTAACGGTGTAACGGTGCCTACTGCTGCGCCTCTGTGATCTTTCCAACAGCCGAAGGTCGTTTTTCGTGTGTCGTCCAACGGCAAAATGAAGCCGCTGGCATGAATTTTGAAATTCCACATCTGAGATGATGATTTGCTGCTTTGGGATTCCTATTATATTTTTTGTAATGAATCAAGGAAGACAGTGCTGTGTAATAATAAAGATAGTTCAGTTAGTCAAATGATTTGCGACCTTCGGCGCGTCATTGATGATAGTGACAAAGGAATGTGCGATAATATTATTGAAAATTTCATAAAAAGAGCAAGAATGAGTCTGCAATAATTGTGGAGGCCATTTGTGCAGGGCTTCTATAAATGATTCGTGAATCCTTGACGCTTATGGAAATTATCGATTAAATCAGTTTGCCGTCTCTCAGGAAAGTGGCGTATACCTGTCATCTGTCAATTTTTGAATTATTTGATATATTTTAATATGAGAAAACGCCCGGGAGTGTGTATTTTCAACATATTCTGTAGTGTTTTGCGGGATAATTAACTTTAAAGCAGCAGAAAGCTCACATTTCGGAGCTGTGGGGTGACATTGATTTGCAACCTTCAGTACTATCGCTATGCATAATGTAGCTCGGCAGCAGTTACAAAAAGGCGGCACAAAGAATTCAGAAATCAACGCTGCCCGTGCATGAAGAATTTATAGAAGCCCTGTATATTGTTTAATACTCAATCAGAATATGTATTCCTTAAATTGCAATAGTTTTTTGTAAATAATAGTGTATTTACTCGTAATTGGAAAAAGAAAATTGCACTCTTGTTCGACCACCATTTGTCAGAAAACCATTCACTGGAGAAGTGAGCTCCACTAACTGAGGGGATATACCATTTAAGTTTGTAGTGAAGGTAACACTGTAGCAAAAGTTTCTTCACAGACAGACACAGCACACATATTGAAGAATGCATTTGGTACTATCCATCTGCCTGTCAAGTTATGTTGACTCTTGTGGTTTGTAAGGAAGAGCTGACTTCCTAACAGTTTAATCCGGCGGTGCCACGTCAAGGTTATGCAACATCAAGTTGTCCAAATTTCTGCTAAATATTGTTGCTCCATGACAGCAAACATTCTTTCAGACAGTAAAAACCCTGATGCGTGGCGGCTTTACCTTAGAAACCAAGTCAAACTGAATCACACCAGATTTGATCTACTTGGATTTCGAAGAGAATGAGAAAGTTCTCCACATCGTCTCTTTACAGTAATGCCTAACAGCTAAAATTTAGCGCTCCTTAGTGATCTGCAATTGATCAAATGGTCAAATTGTTTCAATAACAAGTCAAAGATACCTGCTGTTATGGGTTGAATTACCGACAGGAAAATATTTTAACTTTCAATTTTGCAACAAGAAAAGCAATCCAAGTTCCAAGTTCAATTTCTTGATAAAATGTTTGACAGAAAAAAAATGAGATTATATGTAGGTAGGTATAGGTACACATAAGTTTAAAAAATGTCATGAAATGTTTTAACAAAATAGTACCGCTATTTGTTGTAGACAAATGTTTATAAAACAAGGTTGTTTAGAATTCGAAATTAAGCCAAAATATTAAGATCTATACAACACTGTGGCTGTGGTTATTGGCCACATAAACATTTACTACTTCAAGAATAGTTCGTGACTCATTGGTTTTGATTAAAAACATGTAAATATTTTAAACATTTTGTCTAAACAATAGTATCGTTATATATATGTATACAGGTAATTTGATCCCGTATTAAAAAAAAACTAATGTATATTGATGCGTTGTATGTAAGTATTGAAGTACTTGACCTGTTACTGTGTTTTTGTGGCATGTTATGGAAAAATTTAAGTATATAAATCTTTTTCAGATATGTGCATTTTTATACTTACTACTGTTATTGTTTTTATAACATTATCAAATATTTGCGCTAATGACGCGCGTGCTTTTTAATGGTTCAAATATCGAAATTAAATTGATAAAAAATAAAATAGAAATATGCAGGTAATTTATTAATTATGTATTTGTAAAAGAWAATATTTTCTCGGAAAGATCGCTGCCGTTTTAAAACACTGACAAAAAGTTAATAGTCTGACGTTTCGATTACGCCTGTAATCTTTGTCAAAGACGAGAATATCAAAATTCGTCTGATACAAGTTCAAACAAAATTTTGAAGGTAAATAAACAAATCATCAAGGAAGCGAGTCGTCATAGAAACAACGTGCCAACCTGATAAAATATAATAATAATTAATAATTTTAATAAAGATTGTGAAAATTATGAGTTAGGTGACATTTGGAAGGCTATTTTGTAGTTATCTTTTATCAAGTAATTCGTGCATATGTAGTAGCTAGGTAGTTCCTTCTTCGTCGTTAGGTTCTTTTCTATCAGGTTGGCACGTTGTTTCTATGACGTCTCGCTTCCTTGGTGATTTGTTTATTTGCTTTCAAAATTTTGTTTGAACATGTGTCAGACGAATTTTGAGGTTCTCGTATTACAGGTGTAATCGAAACGTCAGACTAATAACTTTTTGTTAGTGTTTTCAAGAAACAGCGATCTTTCCGAGAAAATATTATCTTATATTATGGACTCTGAAAGCATTCACCCTCGTATGTATTTGTAAGACTGATAAAAGCAATACCAGTGTCACTTTAAAAACGCATGTATACCAGGCTAAACTAAATAATTTATTAAAAGAAAACATCTTTTTTAAATTAATTCAGCTACTACAGACCAATTTCAAAAATACGTCACTAGCATTTAAAAAATACTTAATATCAAACCAGAAAAAGTGGAAATTAAGAATAATGAATAAGCGAGCTCCAATTCTATATGGTCTACCAAAAATTCACAAAAATACAGTATGAATAATAGTTTGAAGGCTTCCATGGTTGTTGTCGATGACATGTTGTTTTCCGGGCTGGTTCCCACGTTGGTTATTAGACCTTGACGTTTCGACACTCATGTCGGTGTCTTCCTCAGAAGTGGCTCTGAAACTGACATGAGTGTCGAAACGTCAAGGTCTAATAACCAACGTGGGTACCAGCCCGGAAAACAACATGTCAGTATGAATAATAATTCCGTAGGTCGTGCGAAAAAGGTAAAATAAGTAAATCAAAACCAAATAAAGCAATTCTCATGTCTTTTGAACTACATATTAAGTTTTGTGGAAATATAAACAGATCAAGTTATTTTACGTTTTATGACGTATTCTGCAAGCAAGATGATGGACTACCAATGGGTTTGCCCTTGTCTCCAACTCTGGTCAAAATTTTTTATATTCTTAAATCCACTAAACAAAAAGGTCTGATTTACTCCAGAGAAAGAAAATGATGGAATATTCTGGAATGAGCAATGTCGGTAAAGAACCGATAATATTGACTTTGGAATTTATAGAAAATCGACACAGTAATTACAAAATAACCATCCCGTGTTCTACAGTTTAATAAGAAAATTGACAAACATCGAACAATTAGACAATTAGAATTGTAGACCAAACACTTCAAGAAAAACAAGGTAAAGCTAGAAATACAGAAAATGCCGTACAGTGCTAACATTATGTGATAAACGACAAACTTGCACCTGCATTTTTACAACCTCCGTAAAAATAAGGGGCGTGGACAAAATTCTGCATATCTGAGCTCAATATAGTTTTGATACTCTTGGAAAATGAGCGTTATATGGTCGAAACGATCGCCAGTGCAACTTAATAAAACTCATGAAACAAACCAGATTCAAACAATGAGCTTACTTCCGAGCTACCTA
Organism: Rhyzopertha dominica; assembly: GCA_025024175.1. Taxonomy (NCBI): domain Eukaryota; kingdom Metazoa; phylum Arthropoda; class Insecta; order Coleoptera; family Bostrichidae; genus Rhyzopertha; species Rhyzopertha dominica. Next base: position 7,131,613 of record QCXZ01000086.1, on the reverse strand, counting down.
ATTGAGTTTATTGCAGCATATATACCACATGACGACGACATACGAAACTTTCGCACGGAATTGGGTATTTGCCATCTATTTATATTTTATTAAATTGCATATTAATAGGTAGCATCTAATCCACAAAACAGCTGTGACAGCTTATAAATTCGAAAAAAATGGATCGTAAGGTGTATTTTTAATATTAAAAATGTGAATATTTAAAGGGAACGCCAAAACGCGAACATACTGGCCGTGACGTCAGGAGTCTTGTAAATAGCCGCTTGTTTACATCTGGGGTCAGCGCGTCACGCGTCAGCCTCAGCCCGTCAATTTATCAGTTTGTTGTTTGCGTTCATTTTGTGACAAGCGAATTAAAATACGCCAAGAAAAAGGGAAATACTTATGAATTATGACTTCTGAAGGCATGTTCATTGTTATGGAATTTGTGTACAGCGACAAGTGGTTCAACGCGGCGGAGATGAGGAACGTAAAAGCAAAAGCAACAGCATAAGTAAACTTTTTATCAAACTAACGTAGCATTGATAATTTGATCACAGTGGGTTGTTGGAAACATACTATTTGTAAACATAAAAATGTAAGAATTAAAAACGTACCCTGAACTTGACATTTATTTTAGAGGTCAGAATAAATATAAATTGCCATTTATTTTCTGGGCTCTTGCGGCTCGTTTCCGGTCTGGCTAAGTCGAATATATGGGGAACAACGTCGTTCTTTATTATAATATTTCTCTCTATCAATTTATAAAACGCATATAATTTTTCATATCCTCTTCAAGCTATAACAAAATGGAAACTGAATGGTAAACACTGATAACCCCAAAAAGAATAATAAAACTTACAGTAAGAATTAAGATGATCTTCACAACAGAAAAACCAATCTTGCGAATTTGGTATATCACGTCTAGGGGCCTTAAACAACTTTTTCATACATTGATTTATCTCGAGGAACGGTTACAAAAATTTTGTTAGCTGTACTGACTGAAGTACTTTTATAACCATGTACAAAACAACACTTGCTTTGTTTTCCATACAAAATAGATGCTTGTAAAACTACACAAATCACTTTTTGGTGCGACCTCTTACACCGTCCTTTCAATAAACACAACACAAAAGCTTTTCCAATACAACAATGATACTACACCATTAAACAGCACGCTCCTCGGTAATGTTTACATGACACTTGACGTCACGAGTTGAATAACCTTGAATAGAAGCGTTTTGGCGATGACTTCTAAGATTCGAATTTCAGACCTGAAATTCTCTACAAAAAAATATTTTTTGTTTTTTTTAACATGGCGTACGATATATATGTACTTCAAGATTCATTTTACGTAATTTACAAAAAAAGTGATAATACCCAATTGTTATACAGTCATACTGAATAATAACAAACTAATTTTTGTTTTAGTCTTTGGTCATTTAATAAACTCCGTTTTTTGGCTCTGGAAGCTTTTTTGTGAGTTTAACAGTTTTAATATGTTTTATTCGGCAAAAAATCATGTTGACAACTTTTAACGGAGCTTCTCAAATGACGGATTCAATTAAACACGAAGATTTCTCTAGAATTCGGGGCATTGATGAAGACGTAGAAAAAATATTATAATGCAAGGGAATCGAAAGCAAAACTATAAAATGAAGTTCCATTGGTTCAAAAAGTGGGGCTATTTTATTATTTGTTACTCCTTTGATCACCTTAAACGAGACTCACTAGCTATAAGGAAATCCTATAATTGCTACGTTTTTTCAATCAGTTACCTTTTTATTCAACATAAGATTTCAATGTGGGAATCAAGTTTTCTATTAAAATTGTTAAAGTTGATTGACTGACAAAAGAAATCTTCACCTGTATAGAATAGAGCAGAAAACGGAGACAATCTGCGGTAGGTGCGGTGAAGTCGCTGTTTAATTGAGACACTTGTCGTTCCTGAAATTTGGCGGCGGCACCTCCGAAGCAATAACGCTGGAAATTAATGCCTAAGTGGCCCTTGTGAGGTAACAAGCCGTATAATTAAACGGTAGGCTCGGTGTTCGTGCCTTGGGACGATAACGTTTGCTAGTCGCGCTATACGCGATGAGTGTTCAATTCGCTGATAAGGCTTAGAGACAGAACAGACATGCCGGGCCCCTAATCGAATTCTAAACTAACCCCGATATACCGCCCACAACTCACGGATTTGCGCCCAGCACCCCGCGAGCGCTCGTTTAATTTTATTGCCACTGTTAAAAACACGCGTATGCTCGCGTGACGTGTTACACTCGACCTTATTAGTTCGGTTTACCGCGTGGGAAAACCTTCTGCCTTTAATTACGTAACTGTTACAGTGAACGGGTAAATGTTTAACGGTTATTAATATTAGGTAATTGCCATTCCTTTCGTGCGCAGGCAAGTAGGGCCTCCGATTAAGGGTGCAGTAGTGGTTTGTTACGCAAGATTACCTGATTTTGTTATTTTTACAGATGCAAGTGCTAGATTCTAAATAATAATAATAATAATAATAATAATAATAATAGCAAAACGTTTGTGGGTATCCACACTTAATGATGTCTAGAAATGTTAGAATGATAATTATAATAATAATTAATCCTTCCGAAAAACTTCATTCCTGATCCTGCCGTGTTAAAATAATACTTAAATACCAAATTAGTGAACTCAAGCTTTGAATTTGTTTTTACAACTGAGAGAGAAGTGGCTGAAATTCTCTTGTACATAAAGACGAATGCAATCATTCACTATGGCATTCCTACTAACTACTTTATGCCTTGCCGATTATTCTGCCTTATATATAAGCGAAAATAGCTAGGCAAACTGAGATTTATGTTGTGTGTACTTTTTATATTAATTTAGTATATTTATAAATGTATTAAATATTATTAAATTGATTATTGCATAATGCAGCATTAAATGCAGGGGTGTTCGCCAACTTGACACCAAATATCCTCCAACAATAACTATAGTTACAGGTTCATAAGGTTTACTCTTCAGTTTTGCATTACATTCTTATTCAGAGATATAAGTAAGCAAAAAATATATCGATATGTCTTTGTTTTAGGTACATAAAATTTTAAATAAATAAAATACTGCTGATTTACCTGCAAACGAAACTCTTCCATGCATTCAAATTCGAAAACAGAAAACAACCGCTTGATCTTGAAATCTTGGATAATAAATGTATTAGGGATTAGAACTATTGTCCAGTTCAAATGTACCTCTCACATTTGTGTGTTTAAAAAAGTCAAAGAGCAAAAAGAAGAAGTAAACAGGTTAGTATGACAAAAAGATTTGTTTCTGATAAAGTAGAATGTCATAGTAACAAGATTGCGAGTAAATATGAGTTCACAATGGTTGTGTCTCTCAGGTTTAAAATTAATTAAAGGCAATTAAGAGTATATAACTGCATATATCTACTACATAGTTTCTTTTATTTTTACTAGAGTTGGTAATACGTTTCCCACCAAAATAATATTCATATCATTCACAAATACACCATCAAAATCATAACCATCTTGATACAACTATACTATAACCACAGGTATTTCAAGTAAGTTTACAGCAACCTCTATTTCTTTTCATAGCTTTAGGTACATTTCAATTAAAATTAAACTTTTCATAAAATCTTTTTCGTCTAGTTAAGTCTTCTTTTTAAAATTTTCTGCCGTATCATTCCATTATTGTTGTTATTTAATCTTGTACTTATCTAACGTATGACTTTTTGATATTTCATTACTTATAATTTTATCTTCATTATAAGAATTTGCATACCTTAACAAATACTGCAGCTTCTGGCAGCGGATTATTAATTGTATGTATGTAAGTAATATCATTCAATATAAAAACCCCTGTTTAAAATTTATTGTTAAGTGAAATGTGGTTTATATATTTTTCATAACTCTACGGGATGACTTAGAAGACGAAGCTTAGATATTAGCTAAGTAAATCCCTCTAATCTCCGAAATCTCCAAAATTTTATGAGGTGTTGTAAAGTGCTAAATCACATAACCCCCGTATCGAAGTATCGTTTGTCCGCATAAAGTATATCGATGTTTATTTGAGATATAACGATATATAAAATTTAGCCATTATCCTGTTTTTAATTGTATAATTACAAAAGCAGCTTTCCCCTCCCGGTTGTTTTTCCTGCCCCCTTCTAGCTTCGGAGGTGGCGACGCTCTTGTATTTGTTGACTTAACATAGCTCTCTTAGTGTATAAGCCAACCCAAATTTTTGTGCGCATCAACAAGGAAGCAAGTGTCACTAATCATAATTTTCATGTTTATATTGCAGTAGTGCTATGTCGCTGAACCAGTTGATGAAGCTCACTATGTAAAATTTCATTTCTCTTGGTTATGTTATCACTTTACTAGAAATATATATTTGCCTATCGTCAGCATAGAAATGTGTAGTTATCACTTAAGCAATTCTTTGGAATTATATAGATTAAAATGGGAAGAAGTTAGGCAATGGTCCGTTGCATCATGAATATCCAACATACGAGCACTCGAGACCACCTCCTTATAATTTACCAAAATTGCATCAATCAGTTTGGCTACTTCTAGAAATACGAGTGGGTTCATTAATTATATTTTCCAGACCATAAGCACTTATAATATCTTTAATCTTAAGAGTAGGTACAGCTATTGTCTGCAAGCATGTCAATGTTTGCATCACTAGCACACACAACATAGTCAACTAATGGCATAATAATATTTGATAGAGTATTTTCAAAGTATTAAAAAAATTAGAAACTAGAAGTGACAATCTGGAATATTGAACGCCAAGTCATAAAGTATCAGGATTAACCATGTTTCAGTTACAGCAACAACATCAAAATTGTTTAATAAAATTTCCTCTTTTAACTGATCAACAATAAATAAAAATAAAATTAAACTTAGCTAAATATATAGACTAGAACTATAACTATTTTTAAACTTAATTCCTTGACCACACCATATGATTATTTATTATTATCATTATAAATCTTACAATCGGATATCAGTTCTTGCTTTAACTTATAATCTAGGGGAATTGAAATCGTGGTCTTTTTGGGTTAGACCGCGTCGGTTTTGGAAATAGAATCAATGTTTCGCCCGCTCTTGTAAGAGGCATCATCAGGATAGGAATATGAAATAAGCTTAACGTTTGCTGATTTGGTTGTATCCTCCTGAGCATGTTTTTAATCGGGTGCTTAAATATCCGGGTTCTAATGCAATAAATATGGTGATCGTTTGCAGCGATTGCTGATTTATGATGTTTACCCATTAAATCTGAACTATACTTGCATTTACAGTTACAAACACAACATAAAAATTATTCCACAAATGTGTAAATATGTAACTAAAAACTGATAAGGAAAAATAGGCCTAGAAAAGGAAATAGAAAATAAGGACTTAAAAAATAGGGTAAATTGAAAGAAGGAAGACAAGATAAGAAGGTAGCGAATAAGAAACAAGTAAATAAAGATTTAATGCGACTTACGAGATGTAGTAAATACAGAGCGCAACAGGTTTATTGGTGATAACAAAGCTTCCGAAGAGATCTAATATTAGTGGCTCATATTTAAGGAGGAGAGATATTTGTTAAAGTACATGACGATAGAATAAGTAAAACATCTGTTGAATGTTGTGGTTTTACATGAAGAACATTTAATTTGATGTATGGRGCTTCGATATTGTAGTTTACCATACAGGTAGGGAGGCGTTCTTGCGCAGGTTATTTTCTAAAATAGGCTTAKACTATGAAGCAGTCTTCTATTATACATGGAGGGCCAACMTGAGACAGCATTATGCATGAAATAAAATAAATCTAATACATGCGTTCTGAACTGTCTGTATCCTATTCTTTAACAGTATTGTTAAACGCGTATCATATAGTATGTCGCAATAATTAAATACTGATAATACTAAAGAATTACACAAAAAAATCATGACATGTTTTCCGGGCTGATTCCCACGTTGGTTATTAGACCTTGACGTCTCGACACTCAAGTCGGTGTCTTCTTCAGAAGTAGCTCTGAAGCAGTTTCAGAGCTACTTCTGAGGAAGACACCGACATGAGTGTCGAAACGTCAAGGTCTAATAACCAACGTGGGAACCAGCCCGGAAGACAACATGTCATCGACAACAACCACGGAAGCCTTCAAACCAAATAAATCATATCTCTACTTAAACAGTATCTGCTAGCGAACAGTAATTTGGGCTTATAAGAAGCTTTCTGTAAACAGGCAAGAATGTGTTTCTCAAATCTCAATTTTGAGTCTAACATTGCAAAGTTCCTTTTTCGCGGTAGACGGTCTCCTCCATTTTAATAGGAAAAACTTCGATTTGATGTTACTTAATCGCTTTAGGACCGAATAACATTACTGATGATTTCAAAGTATTTAGTTTGAGATGTAATTTGCAAGCGCTGCTACGTCTTGGTTAATTTGAGATAACGCAGTGTTTTTGTCATCAATATGAAAAGTATGGTTAAGCTGCTATCGTCTGCATACAAATTTTAAACAATTCGTCTTGATACAGGCGTAAATGGAGAACAAGAGCGCTCTGAGGTACGCCCTGGTGTACTGCAATCTGCTTGAAAGGCAATTCCTAATGAGCTTAATTGAATCAGTATGTAATCCAGCGAATTTTTAGAACTGATAAGAATATATTGTGATTTATGGTATCGAAATCGTTAGAAAAATCTAATAAGACTATAGTGTTGTCCAAATGCCATTGGCTATACCTCGAATAATATTATTATTGGTCAGATCCAAAAGAGCTGTAAAACAGCTGAAACCAGACTGWGTAGTTGCCATTATATCAAAACACTTTACATGTTCTAACAATTGCATTTCCATCAAGCGTTCCAATATCTTGAACATGGTGCACAGGATGCCAATGGGGCGAAGGTCACTATTAATAGCCGGAGATGATACTTTAGCTAAAGGTCTATCCCTATACATGTGGGAACACACCATGAATCAAACAGCAATTAATTATATGTGTAATGATGTATGGTAAAAGTTGAGAACAGCAAAGCTGCAGCATTTTCTTATTAATGTTGTTAACACTCGTAGCATCATTCTTAAGATGACCCACAATAGTAGCGACTTCTACAACAGTTACCTTACGAAACTTAAACAAATGATCAAAATTTTGTTTTGCATTACTGTCATAGTACTCAAACACCTGACGATTATCCACAGCGTTTGTGTTACGTTTAGCTTTAGCAAAGTATTCATTTATTTTGTTCAAATTCAAGAGGTCACGTGGAATGTTCCAAATGATATTTTTGCTCACTATGTTCAGTCCCTGAAACTGCCTCCAACAGTTATTAGTGTTTTTACATTGTGCCAGTGTGTATCTCATGTAAGCTCTTTCTTAAGTTGCAAGGATGTGCAAAGAAGAATAATATGACCATCAGTGTTCCGGATTATTTGAATTTTTAAAACGAAGTAAGTGTTTGTCTCTGAGTTTCGTCATATTATATTGAATGTTATCTGTTATCCATGGCAGGTCCCACAAATTTATGCTTAAAAATTTACTACATAACGCCATTTGTGGCCTGAAGACACTAGTCTTATCAAACAAGGTATAATATATCATCTTTTTTGCTTTGCTGTATTAATTTCAAAAATTCCGTGTGCTCAAAATCTCATTTCAACCGCTTTCTTAGGCAGCGCTCTGATTGACATTCTGTATTCAAATTTGATTGGTTGACGCCTGACATATGTCAAAAATAAATGAATGAATCCATTATTAACCCAAAGCATATTAAAGATTTTATTACCCATGAAAGCAAAAAAACCTTGAGGTATTTCATCGCAGTGCGAGAAGGAAGCCTATTCAATCTTTTCGAAAAAATCTTGCAGTTCTTCTGAAATTGCGTTCCGACTATCTGGGTCTTGAAGACAATAAAGCGCGGCTACCCATCGGTGGCTTTTTATCAGCTTGGTAGTATATTACGACGTCGTGTACGTTAACCGAAGTGATAGCCCCGTGATAAATCTTTTTGTTTATTATGCACAAGCAAGAATCATAGTCGTATAGCGTGATTGCAAACGCCGTCCAGGTGAACACTGACTGTCAGGAACAGAACGCAATCTATCTGAAAGATAAATGTTAAGGGTACCGATGGCCATCTCCCGTTCACGATGGGCTGGAATATTTTATTCCCTCGCCACCCCCGATCGCGTGCGGATAGTCAAGCCAACACTGTAAACAAAAATTAACTGACGGTTTGCTGAGCATTCGAGTCCATAAAGCAGGGAAGACCAACCTTAAGAATGCCGTAGAAAAAATTGAAGTAAAGAATCAATTCTTAGCATTTCAAATTTCATAGTAGTGGTGTATATCCAGGGAAGGGCACAGAAGACTACTGTCGTCTCCACAGACACCTTACTTTGCTCTATATTTATGAACAACATAGCAAATCAGCTACACGAGTAGGATAGATTTATTAAACATAGCGGTATTCAGTTCAATAACAAAATTGAAATCATGGTATGGGAAACCCCATAATTATGCATCTGAATATTTTTTGAAGCAGTTTTAAGTGGTTTATACCAACGTTATAACCAGAGTACTGTAATCATTTATATGCTTTCGACTTTATCATTTCATTATTACAACAATAATGTCTTTATTGCGAGAAAAAAAATAAGAAAGAAAGCGTGATAATACACAGTAGTACACAGTAGTAGTAGTGTTCGCTATAAAGCACTGGCACTAGCGAAATGGTTACCAACCGAAAAGGTGGCACCTGCTCTTCCACTCAACCGATTAAAAATACAATATGAGGGCTGTTTTTATTCAATCTCCGATTGGTAAAATAGGACTCATTTATATAAAAAGTATTTTATTACTAAAAGTTGAGCAAGGCCTTTTCGATTTCTCTACAAAATTGCAACGAGCGATTTACGAGTTGAATTAACAGAGAGGCATGTTTTCGTTCGGCATTAATTTGATCCACCACAGTGCAGTGTGCCAAAGTGACGATCTTTTCAAACAATTAAAGTGTGAAGTTTTCGATCATTCGTCCATATACTTGACGAAGTTGGCATCAGTACAGTTCCTTCAAATGCTTCAATTGTTTTGGCGATTTTGTAGAAAACGGAGTAAGGCTTTACTACCTCTTATTAATAAAATATTTTTTATGTAAAGTGATCTTATTATTTATAACCTATCGGATATTGACAAAAATTGCCCTCGTATAAAAAAATAAAGAGAGGAACCAAGAAACTGAATAGTAACAACAATAAAAGTAGTTTTGATTTAAATTTAGGCCAGGACGGAATGTTTGTCATAAGAAATTTTGAAACATTAAAACAAGCGTTTGTAGAAACGGTGAAAATGTGTTGATATTGTAGAAGCGTGTAACCATTGCTTCGATGAAATGTGAATTGAGTTCTCAGTAATTTTATGCCTCCTTGCGTGGCGAACTGACCAACCCAAATCCAAGAAGATTGAAGTACTGTATAGCTACTCTTAAGCTACTCAGTACCACACGTAAGGTTTTGAGTATTTTGGTATTCAAAACCAGATCATTTGCCGACATCCATTCGAATGTATCCTCAAGATAAAGGCTTTATTTAAATCAAAAAAAGAAGTAACATAGTTATCCCTTTGCTCAAAACCAACTATTGTATATTGTCTATAAAATCAAAAACCGCCCAATAGTCCCTTTCGAAGGTTTTTGGAATTCAGAATGCTGACGTAATTATCTAAAAATATTTTATTAATGATTGGCGCTAGAGAAATTAGTCTTGTACTATTTATATTATCATTTTAGAAGATAGAAAATACTGAAGAGTATAGAAAGTTGGAATACAAAAAATAATATAAAATTATTATCGTAGACAAACAGTGAACATCTTTAGTTTTACTATTCTTAAGGCTGCTCATAACATCCTTAATCTGTACGGAAAAAACCTGACTAAATAAAAATACTTTATTATAACTTTCACAGCACAGTAAAGGCGTACCTCCAGCGACAGGAGAATCACAATTTTTCATTGAAGCTATAATGTGGGGTCAATGAGCGAAAATATGAAAAGGCTGTTTGGATTAACACCAGAATACATGATTTATTTCGCCAAGTTCCGTAATCATTACGTATAACCCTAGTTATTATACCGGACAGTACAGAAAATATCAAATACTTCAAGTAGGAAAAAGCAAATAAAGGAATTCTTCTACGAACGCTAAATGCATTTCTGGGTTTAATTTAAAAAAGCATTCTTTGAAAGTGTTACGGAGTAAAATGCGTTAAAAGCACTGTGTTATTAGTGTTGCGAAAGTTTTTTTTTAAATTTTGCCCTTTCCACCTTGTTACTATGTATTTAACCCAAATTGATTTTGACGCAGGTCAAACAAAGTCTCGCAAAAAGATATTCATTTTATTTTGTCAGGATTAGTAATAGAGTTAATGCAACGTAAGTCAGACAGACCTAGAGCATATCACCAAGCAATCTCAATCTTTGATCATTAATTTATTAAAAGGCTGCGATGAAAGTCAATGCGGAAATGCTGCTATTTATACAGGGTATCTGCTGTATGCGGATCACTGGAAATATATCATAAACAGAATATATGAAGTTAATTGATTAAAATAAAAGTTGCATTTTTGGGGAAATGGTCGGTCTACTAGATATTTTAAAGTAAAACTCGAATTTTCACATTTATTTTAACTGAAATATCTTTCATAAAAAATTGAATACCAAAGTGTTACGCATTTTCAAGCCCTATCAGCAAAAAAGTCTTTCAATGCTTAGATTGTCAGGTATTTGCTGTTACGTACCATCAACTGTCGATTCTAGACCAACAATGGGTAATATGCATTGATGACATCACCAGATTTTGTTTTCAAAAATATATCGCACTATACATTAACGTTAAGTCAGAATATAATATTAATTTTTATTGTAACAAACAATCTTCAACTCTGATGTACATATTTAAAATAAGTATGTAAAGGTATTTTAATGTTTATAATATGTCACAAAACAGGAGCTAAGCGAAATTATAACGTAGGCATATACTGAAACCAAAGCTATGCTACAACAGAACTGATAAAAAAATGTAAATATAATTGTATTTTAATTGTCTACCCCCATGCCATATAAGCACCGACTATAACACGTTTGATAACATTTTCTTAACGTTCGTCGGGATTATGGGCTTATAGTTCTGAATGCTTTCCAATTTTGTCCTTAAGGTGATAGCGGTGCGAAAAACTACATCCTTTAAATAGACCATGGACTTCTTGCTTTTAGCTAGTGAACAGGTCTATCCGAGTTGGGTCAGTCACGAACGAACTGGTAAAAAGAACGATTCTCGGGTGCGAACTGCGCAAAGTAGTTCGTGACATTGAAAGTTGATCTGTTGTTCGAGCAGATCTGTAGTGCAGTGATAGAGGAAGTTGCAAAAGAGCCGCCGAACACCTGAATTTAATTCAGACGTGACGCGATCAGGACGAGCTGCGAACTGTGACGCGTGTGATGCTGATAGAAATGGATCCATAAATCTGAATGATTTCAATTAGTAGTGCTATGATGTGCTCTCAACGTGACAATTTATTATATACATATAATAGCTTCGAACAAAATATATGTAAGTATTTACATAACATAGAAACAAACATGTATTATCTCAAAAGCAACATATAAATAACAAGACAAATTAAGAACTTAGAAAAAACTGTAACTCGCAAGAATACATCTTCAATCTACCTAAATCTACATATATGACTATAATAACAACTATAAAAAAGGTGCACACAATTACAGATTAAAACATGATTTTGTTAATTTTTGAGCCACTTAATCTGTTGCGGCGCAGAGTTAAGACCTTATTATTTTAATAGAAACTAACCAAATGGATTAAAATATTATCAACGTACGCATCTGCCTCGTATTATCATTACACAAGGATAGAAATCGCCATGAGCTACTCGAACGTACGGGTACGACGTAGGTGTATACTAGTGTTGGGCGATAGGTATCAATACTTCTAGGTATCGATACTTTTGCTTTCGATACCCCATATTTTGTATCGATACTTGGTGTTCCGATATTTCGCTGGATCGATACCAATCAGAGTGGTATCGAATCATTTATTTTCTACCAACCATATCCTCTTTATCTTCCATTAAAATTGCGGAAAAAAAGTGACATCGACTTTACTACAGTATAGCATTATATTTTTTATACATACTCTGCCAAACCATATAGCGTGATTACGGTTTTGATAAAAAGTATATCCTTAACGCAATAGGAACTCTTCTTATAGAACAACAATGCAATAATGTAAATTGTGCCCGTATAAATAATTTATTGGAGGCTCTAACTTCTGTTTATAATTGGATTCTCATAAGAAATCGTGAACGTTAAAATTCCAGATTAAGTCTTAAAAATGGCTTACCTCTTATCAAGGTATGTACATGTGCACTTTTTTATAATTAGTAATACAGTTGCAACATAAAATATCAGGCGAATTTTATCTGTGTTGGTTGGATGTCCCATAAATTAATTCTCGTAATAAATCCCTAAATGCCGTCAATCCTTTTTAGCAAATATGACTATTTTAGTTCAGCCTTTTTCATCGAATGTGTTTGTTCTCGCCAATGTTCAAATAAATGCAAACTAACAATTCAGTTTAATAAAATTCACTTATTGATATGTTTAACATGATGCACTAGTAGCTGACGAAGCTGAAGAATAGAAAGGTTTTTAGAAACAGTGATGTAAAACAATAAATGTTTAAATTAACTTTAAATCGATTTGCTATTTCCTGCATCGATATTTATCCGATACTACGAATATCGATACTCAGAAAACGATACGTGTATCGATACAGTATTACGATACGTATCGATACCGAATATCAATACATTTTGATGTATCGCCCAACACTAGTGTATACGCTAGCCGCTGTAGATGTGTGCTTGTTTGTGTTATATATAGTCGTTAAATCATTCGCGAACTGTTCAAACGAACGACTCTTTTACAGGAACTAGCTCGCGCGAACTGACTTCAAGAAAAACTGATTTGGCCATCTCTAATTCGTACCTATACATCTGTTTGGTTTTAAAACATTTAAATCTGTACATGTGTGGGAATTATGAGCAGGAGCCCCATTTTGTTGAAGGTATTTGAAATTTGTTCTCTTCTCTAACAGTATCTCATCTGGAGACTCTCTCAGATTCGTTCTGGTGGAAGATGAAGTATCTCTGAGCGGTCAAATTGAGACAAAATATAGGGGTCTGTATACGCGTGGCTTAATAATGAAATGCAATTTTCCGTTATGAAAAGTCATTACTTGAAGGAAAGTGTCATTTCTCCGTTAACTTTGTTGTTTTTGGCCTCCTTCCGGCAAATTAACCCCGACAAAGTTATACTTTGTTACCCCAAGCTCGCAACGAAGTATTCTAATTGTTTAATAGTGTCATTAAACCGAGCGGTGTGCCATGAAGCGCATAAATCGCCCATCGCCGTGGCTGAAATTAGTCATGTTGTGTAACGCAAGGGGCGATAGCGGAAATAGTTGTAAGTTCGTTAAGGGGTAGCGCTTGCATTGACCGTGCTCAGTAATTTATACGGTCGTACAAACCGACTTAGCGTTATGAATAAGCACCCCGCCCCAGCGATGATGTGTGCATTTTCATAATCGGACGTGATGAAAACATCGGATAACTCATTTAACCCTATGACAAGTACGAGATTATCTGACGGATTCGAAAATAATTTAGTCGCCTGAGGATTGCACGCGATTTATACAGTGTGTGTCGTCGGCGCGGCATAAATTACCGAGTTAAAACTGATTTACTGCATGAGCGAGGTCGGTCTGGTTTGGATAAGAGAATGGGTTTTTAAAGCACTTGAACGATTGAAAACAATGGAAGGGGCCCAGACCCCAGCATACTGCCAAGCACTTCTTGTGCGTCCTAAACCAATCAATATTTGTGCAAGTTTTCGTATACAGATACTTGAGGCTGCTATTGTTGCTGGCAGTGTGTTTTGCCTGAGAGTGGATGTTTGTTTTGTTTTAGTACGACCGCATTCGAGGGCCTTATTACGAGTCCATCATTGATTGTGATATTGTTATGCAAGAACAAATGGGTACCAGCTTCCTTACTTAGGTACTAGAGGGCTCCCTTAATTATCCAAACTTGCAGTTATGTAGAAATAAAGCAATTCAAATAATATATAACATGATTCGCGCTTTGCCTTCCGAATTTCGTTATGTAGATACATAAGACGTTTACAATCACCACAAATCTTTCATACCTTCTAAGTTCTTGTGAGCGTTGCATGCCGATCCTGAAGAATTTAACAAGTAAAGTTATGTGGTAAAGCCAACAAAGATGGAGACAAAATAGTCTAGCGAAGGGAGTATTATATAGGTAACAAGCTTCTGACAACAGCTCAGAAGGAATAAAGACTTTCAGGTACTTGTAATCGTCTTCTAATTAGCAAATAGCAAAAAGGTGCAAGAGATCCTTCTGAAAGACTGTACAGAGAAAATTTACAATTAGCTGCAACGGTCTTAAGACAGGATTTACCTGCAATAGTGCCGAAATACGTCAATACCAAAACATTTACTCCGTAATTCAAAGATAGATATCACAATTCTACCCTGTCTTGCACCAATTGTGATGGATATGGATATCTGTCCTCTCTAAAGATTTAAATCAATTTGTCACCATATAAAACGCATCCGACGGATGTTGTCCAACAAGGTCTTTCTGTAGAAAAACGATGTATTTTTATACCGAACAGCAATCAAAATTCTTCATACGGCGCGACTGAAACTTACAAAGGTTAAAAAAAGCAGTCAAGTGCATTCAGATTGAACTGGTGAACGTTTTGTGTATAAACTATGGTTAGCTTCGTGCCTCTTAATTCATTATTTATTATAGGTACCTTGGTAAATATCATACAGGTGTAAAAATCACTGTTTATTGGTAATAGTATTTTAACATAGCAACTTACTGTAACGAGATGAGTATATTTTTAATGAGGATCAAAAAATGAAATTGTTAGGTTTGGCAAGGTTTTTGCTTTTGTGTGAACGGCATATCTGTAAAGAACTTCTTAGTTTTACTCTGATAGGAAACCCACACGTATCATAAATCCGTGTCATAAGTGAGATATGGCGATATGGGCACTAGGTTTTTGTTTCGACTACCGAAAAGAGAGTTGACGTGGGTCATTTTTCTGATAGTGCTCGTCAAATAAAAATATTAAGTGAATTTTGGGGTAATCCACTTACTTACACTGTGGAGTAAAACAGGCATTTCAAACACCTGAAACTCATCTCATCTATAAAAAGAAATATTATATTTCTCAAACTTTGATACATATTTTATAGTAGGTACCGTTTTCGAGATATTCGATGCTTAATATGTAATTAAAACAAATATGAAAATCGTAGATGTATTTGTCAACTGTTAACAAATAAACTTACCTACGGTTATACATACATACACCTACGCAATTTGTTTGTGTTGCAAAACAAAACTTCCAACACAGGAGTTACCTATTATTATTTTATGTTGTTCATAAGATTATATATAGTCTGAATCTGGAGTGCTATGATGATGGACATGATCAATGATAATCAAAATTTTGCAAACATTTTATTTTCTGACGAAGCTACACTGTCTAAATGGATTTGTCGCTACTGATGGTTTAGGGAAAATCTTCACTGGGTGGTGAAATAGCATATACATTATCTTCGGAAACTAAATGTGTGGAACAACACATTACAAGTCCATACTTCATAAAGCAACAGATAACTTCCTTGAACCKACAGCACGTAATAATATTGTACCTGTAGGTACATTAATTTCCCGATTTCTCCGCCACGTTTGGAGTTAATGTTTGCCTGTATCTGAAGAATATCTTGGCAGCTTGATGGATATGATGCGTTTTATAAACCAGGTGTACAAAGATAAACCACGAAATTCGCAAGAGCTGTATGGCAGAATCGGACACGAATTCAATAAATAGCGTGACCAGCAGCAGTAGGTTATTTCCAAGTTGCAGAGGTCTTCATTTTGAACCTTTAATTTGATGCAAAGATTTATTTAAGTAAATAAAGTACTTATTACGAACGTTAGAATTATCGTCAATGAATAAAAATCAGTGCAACTAACAAACAATTTGTTATCAGACCATACAAAATTAACATCAAGTCATTTCAAGATTAAAAAGAGCAATATTGTACAAATCCGCTTGGTTGCCATTAACAAAAAAATACGTAATTATATAGGTACTTATAAGGGTATAAAAGTAAAAAGTAGGCTAAGATATGAAAAATAATTAGCAAAAAAAACTTTTGTTACGATATTTTGCTGTAAAAGCCCATATTTACAGAAATAAGCCCGTTATTCAATATTATACTAACCCTGTATAATACTGTCTGTAGAATAATAACATTTAGATTAGTCTATTAGAATATTCGTTCGTTATAATTTCGTTAAAATACGGAACCTAAAGAGATGAGATATAGTTTGGGTTACGCATTACTAACTTTAAATGCTCCTATTTTAAAAACTGTATGGGTAGAATGCAATTCTTGTATATATATTTTTTCTTCAAAGTATCCACTTTCTATAATTAGCATATAAAGTCACGTTTTGGAGCATATATTTTATTTAAAGGTTAATTGTATATCTTTTCTTGATTGTGCAAGCAAGCAAAGACTATAACACCACGAGATGAAACCCCATAAGAATTGCATAACTCAGCGTCTATGCTTGAATATAGATGTTACTGCAGTAAAAACGTCATGTTTACTACAAGTATATAAGGAATTAGCATCAGATTGATTAAAAGTAAGAAGGCGACATCCGTCGCTAGAACATTTACTGATTTCAAGGATGAAGTATTAGAAGAAGTTTTGCTACTTTACGCACCTGATGCATAAAGGTTTTATCACTGGGAAGTTTGGTACATCTTTTTGAACCACGCACGAATATTTTGATTTTATCCGGACAAAAACAGAATTAAAAAAACACTTACCTTGACTAGAAATGGTTTCGGAACGAATTCTGCCGGTTACTTCATGAAATCCATGGTTCACCAACACCACCGGTATCAATGCACATACTTTAGAAGGGCTGCCCAATAGTACCAAACGGTTGCGTCCGTGGTCCTGCAAAGGGCAATCTGGCAGTTGAAGCGGCGTCCTTCCAGGACCCTATCCCCACTTGGTTTTGGCAAACTGGCGAGCGGCGCGAAACGGATTTAGTTGACGGAATGGGCATAAGGTGAGCAGAACTGAAGCATTTGCATAATTTTTTAGGGGTCCGCGTGACAGAGGCCACCATGGCCCGCTTTGAGTGGGATGCGCCAATCGGCACGGATCGTCGACGTGCTCTTTTACTAGCGCCCGATCTGCAGGGGAACGATCCGGCCCGAAGGACCAATGGCAGGATAGCACGGCGGGCCTCTTCCAGCGGGAGGCCGGCCGGGGGAGGAGTTGGGAGCTGCATGGTCCCGTGCAACCCCGGTTATCCCTGGAGAGCACATCGGGTGCAGCTGGTTGCTTGCCATCGCGCCTGCCCTGCGTGACGCCACTTCTTCACCTGAAACCAGCCCGAGTCCCGCTCTTCTTTGGCCATTTCGCAGACTGTTTGATGCCCCCGGGCTGCATGTCTACAGCTGCGCTGCCCCCGGCACGGCTGCACCTTTTTTTCGACGACAAACGATTGTTTGCTCCCATTCTCATTCCTGGCTAACGCAAATAGGTGCTGCTGTTTGCTTTCCACTAACAAGTTTATTGGGGTTTAATGCTGTTCAACATTTTTCTGTGCTCGACTTCCTTTTGGGGACACGGACAACCAAATTGAATAACTCGGTTGAAGAGGAATTAGATAGAGTATCCTATGTAGGTAGATACCAATTATACTGATGAGTATAAAAATATAGTATTGGTGCATTTTCTTGCTTAAGGTAGGCTCCTGGTATTTACAATAGGTTTTGAAGGATTATATTTTAACAATTAACGATAACATATCACCATACTAATTAAAAAAAAACATCAAATCAAATTTCTGTTCCAAGAATTCAATTTCATCCACACTATTTGTATTATACCTACTGTATCTATATTTTCTATTGCATTCTGCCTTATTTCCAACCGATTATGTATATCTGATCAAGAAGAAAAATGAAAATTAAAAATAACAGGTCATTAGAATATGAATAAAGTATCTTCGTTCCAATTGACCGAAAATTGTTACAACATATACCATCAGGATTACCTATACCTATTGAATTAATGCAACAAAATATACCTACATGGGGACTTACAACTACTAATTACCCAAATGTTATGGGAACTTGTCTACCTACTTTAGGTTTATGTACAGAAAATAATTACCCATACATTTCCTCTCTTATGTTTGTCTCATTTATAAAATCTCACTGAATGAAGCCAATTTCAACACTTTTCAGTAAACAAAATTTGATTTGCTTGGTAACAACTATAATGTTTTATAAATAAGCTGTCAAAGTTTAACATCCAGAAATTCTATTGATAATGATTGATAATGGTGGAAACCTTAAGTGATCATCACTTTTAAATACTGAGTTGCAGAATTTAAAAGAAGAAAATCAGATGACCAGTCCGGAAAATATTAATTCTATTCATGATATGAATATGATTTAACAAGATCGACGAACTGGGCTCACACAGATAAAACTGTTTGTTTGGATTTATAAAATCAATCTGTTTAACTCACTCACATTCTTTTACATTCAACAAATTTATCTTCAAACAAACAAATTTCATTTGTAAGAAAAATATCAGCTTGTTTGTAACTATATTACCATTTACTTGAGATGGAACAAAACTTGCTACTTCAAGTAACCCAATAAAATATTATTTTTCAGCGTGCAAGCAATTAATATCAATGTGTTAAAATTTAAAACTATTAAACGAAGTGCTTTGAACAATTACATCAACAAAAGTAAATCCTTGTTTCTAATAAATATATCTTTATTTTAATCAATGCTGTTTTTTTTGTTGTTCAGCTATTTAACAACAATCTGTTTTTGGACTGAAAGAATATGAATTTGCGCGTATCACTAGGAAAGTGGGGGTTTGGTGTTCCGCTCGTTTAGTCATTATTGGGTAATGGACAGAAAACGCACCAAAGTGAATCAAGAAAAGCCGCGATTATTTGTTTGTTGTTTTTTATTATTGTCAGTTTAAGTTTATTAAATTGTGAACCTAAATACGAGTAGAAAGATTTGCTTAATACGTCAAGGATAGTCTGATTTAAATCAGATGTTTTTTTTTACTAAACCAATTAAATTTTAGAGAAAATATATTAACTGACATATTACAACTTTTATATGCAATACAAAAAAACAGGAAGCCACAGGAATATTTTTGCATAAAATACATGTAGGTTGACTTCCAGTGCAGTTTTATCTTAATTTTATTCTACGTACTCACATTCATTACAAACAATTTTAAAATCGTTGAAAAATGGGCTTAAACGTTGACATTAAAAAATTCTACTAAAACATTGCACTAAGAAAATATAATTAAACCAATATTTTTTTTAATAAATATCAAGTTTGTCGCAATCCTGGTACTAAGTGTAATCCTTACGTGTGTTCACAATTTTCTTAAAAAGCGTACTACTTATACAGTTTTAAGTTGTTGCTTTGCTTGCAAGACATAATATAAGACACGGAATTTAGGACGTAATTAACTTCAACTCTGATTGCGAAATTAATTTCGAATACTGGACACCAATGGCTAATCTGTATAATGAAAAGATTTTTCATTTTTACTTGGTTTGGCGTTATTATAAGTATATTTTGTTACAAGTTTTGTTTATTTGCTTGTTAAAAATTTCTGTATTTTTTTTCAGATATATATTTTTCGTGAGAAATAAAGGGCTAATTAGATTAATATATATTATCATTTAATATCTCTTTAACTTAAAAACAATTTATAGATATGTTTTGTTTGAGTGTAGTATTTATACAATCAATTGTTGTTTGCTGAAATAACAGATAACTGATTGAGCATATGAATTCTTTCAAACAAACAATAGTTTAATTTCAGAAAAAAGCTATTTCGTTAGACTAAGTTAGTGATATTTTTACGGTAACGAAATATTTATTTGGCATACAGAGATTCATTTACCTCTTCTCTGGTTCCAAGCAAATATTTGTTTCAGTCAAATATAATCATAAGTTTATTCCAAACATCTTCATGATTTAGTGAAACAAATACTTTGCTCTACAAAAAAAGGATTATTTTTGATTCAATAGCTTTAAGATACAATTCTGTAAAAATGAATTTGTGGTGTGCAGTGTCTTATTACTACGCTGAAATAATTGAACCTTATTTTATGAAAGGAAGATTAAATCAGGATACTTATATACGCGTCTTCAAATATTTTCAAGGGAACATTTAAATATTTTCGGAGATATGACTTTACTGCATTTTCAACAATGTCTGTACACAAACTCTGGCGAAAATTGGATTGCAAGGTAGGGACCGATCAAGTGCCCACCGAGATCATCTGACCTGTCAATACTGGACTTTCACTATGGGGTCGCCTCAAGCAATTGGTTTACGTTGAACCACTTCCTAATGATGTAGCAATATTACAGCAACGAAGTACCATTCAGGGGCGTTCCAACTCGGGGGTGCAAGGGGTGCAGCGCACACGGGCGCCGACCTTTAGGGGCGGCAAAAGCCGCTCGGTTCTATTATATGAGAAAACTAATTTTTATATTAAAAAGTAAATTCAATTGTTGTTATTATTTTAGATTCCATCCCAGATATGTCACCAAGATCAACTTGCAGTTGTAGTACAATTTATTTTATTAAATAATGAATCTAAGCAAATAAAAAAAACCTCTGCAAATTGAATC
The DNA here is from genome assembly GCA_025024175.1 of Rhyzopertha dominica. Classification (NCBI taxonomy): domain Eukaryota; kingdom Metazoa; phylum Arthropoda; class Insecta; order Coleoptera; family Bostrichidae; genus Rhyzopertha; species Rhyzopertha dominica. The sequence continues at coordinate 7,110,729 of QCXZ01000086.1, read as the reverse complement.
AATACTTCCACATTCAATTGTCAAAATGACATTTACGTTTTTATTTTTTATACTATACGATTAGTAATCAGTTTTTGAGCATTTTTTCTCTCTACACATTTTTTTCTAAGACAAACCGTCCTCGTGATATTAGCAAAAATATATAAATTTTAAAATCGTTTTTTTCCAAATAACTCGATAATTATTAACTTAACAAAAAAATTAGAAGAGTGCTTTCTGATCAGAAATGTGGTTTTCTATATTAAAAAAAAATCGTACGAGCAGGGTCCAAAATAGGTTTTTTGGAAATATTTCGAAAATGTCAAAATTTTGGATAAATTTTCTAAGACACTTTTTGTGAGAAATTTTATTTCCTATCTGATGGCATTTTCATTTTTTGAATATATTAAACATATTCGGAGATATTTAAGAAAAACCGTTTTCTATAAGTGACGCTTTTTTGCTAATATCTTCTAAACAGTTTGCTGTACCAAAAATTTATAAGAGCTGATAATACTCGCAGATATACTACTAATCACATACTAAAACGAAAAAATATAAAAAAATACAAATTTGCAAAAAGGGTAGTTACCCCTCAATTTCGCCCCCTTCCCGATTGCCTACTTACCCCACAAACAATAGGTCGCTTTGGGTAGTTGAGATTTATACGTTTGCCAAATTTCAAGTTCATATATTGAGTCTTTCGAAAGTTATCGTGTCCACAAGCAATACCACAGACACACAGACAAGAAATTTGTTTTTGCTCAAATTTTGGTTTTTTTTGCGTTTTCGACCATTTTAAAACGAATGAGCAAATAAAAATTTTTGAAAATTTTTTTCGCGATACAATACTTCCCATCCGTTGGATGTGGAAGTAATTAGGCAATTTTTTTAGGATTTGTTTCAATCTCTGATTCAACAGGACAGGGTTTAACAAATGTTATAATAAAATTTTTGAAAACTCATACTATTTGTCTAGACGATCTCAGGAGACAGGCTTACGATAATGGTGCCAACATGAGGGGTCGAGTATATAGGTTTGCAAAACATGAACTCTAGAGCGTTCTAAGTGCCATGTGCTGCACATAGTTTAAATTTAGTTGTTAATGACGCCGCAAAGGCGTCAAGAGATAACAAGCTTTTTTTGCTATTGTACAAGAACTTTAGGTTTTCTTTTCGGCATCGACTAAACGTTGGTAAGTATTAGAAAATGAAATTCCTATTTAAGATTAAAACCTCTTTCCGATACCAGGTGGGAAAGCAGAATAGATGCGCTAAGAGTTCTTAGGAACAATCTTGAAAAAATATATGACGCTCTATTCTGATAACAGCAGATTTCGAAACTAGAAATATGGCTAGTTCATTAATTTTAAAAATCAAGTGCTTTAAATTTATTTGTTCTCTTATTATATGGTATAATGTATTAACAAATATAAACACCAAAAGTAGAGCCATGCATCACTGTATCTACTAATTATGCATTCGTTATTATTAATTACGTAGTCGTTGATTCTGACTCTAGACGAGATTTGAATCGTGTACATCACATCTTCGCGATTATTTCTATTCAATTATAGAATAAATATTAAAAAAATTGTTGTGTCCGGCTCTTCAGAAGAAAACAATGAAAAAAATGTAACTGTGGCTGTGCAGAGACCAAAATCGGTTAAGAGATAACTAGACCATTTGTTTTGCCATTTGGGACATTTATACACATAAAAAATTGTGTTGATATAGGTGCTTCTCAGTATGAAAACTCAGGTTTACGATAGGATAGTCAATCCCGACTTATCAAAAAATAACAACAAATTGTTGCCACTGCTATTTTAGAAAATATTTATACATCGAAAAGGAATGGAGACCCACCTGGTAATGAAAAAGGTGTAATACTTCTTTTCGAATTACAACACATTAATTTGAATGCAAATACCTAGTCAAATGCGGTTAAGTGTATTACACCTAATAACTTTCAAAATTTGTTGTAATATTATCATTGATAACATGCAGATTTATTTATATTTATAATTGTTTTATTATCAATTTCTTTTCTGTTATCAGTAACAATCGAATGTACTGCAATTTCATAATCTAACAAGAGGAAGTTATTATAAATACTTTTGCTGTGTAAACAATTCTGGTTTTATTAACTTCCCCAGTCTAAATCTGCGGGCAGGTGTTCATAATATTAATGTTTTTAAAATTCAAAAATATACAGAGTTACTCATATACTAGTTTTGTTTTAATTTATACATACAAAACTCTCAATTTTTCTTTACTAGTTGAAAAATAACTTCAGTGATATGTTGTCAAGCACTATTCCCTTTATGAAATTCAGATCTACAATGGTACTAGAAAAACTTCATGTATGCTGTACTTTTCAAGCTTCAGTTGTAAAAGCCAATTTTATAAAGACAGCAATGTTCCCTAAAACATCATTTATATCAAAAGTTGTATTCCAACATGTTAAAAAGATGGTTCATAAATAATTTAGCGTTAACATTTTTTCAGTTCTAATGAATTTACAAATTTATTCGTTACCGCTTTTTTTCAAATTTTGAACTTAATTAATCTCATTAGTTAACCAATTAATTAATCAATAACAAAGAAACTGCAAAATGCTTGTTAGCGATAATTATAACAAATAAAATACAGAACTGAATAAAACGACATTACAAATTTAAATGTTTTATTTTCTCATTTTTTGTTTGTAATAAATATAAACTTTCTTAATATAAGTGCAATACACTTATAACATAAGTAAAAAAATACTTTGAAAAAGGTATACTTACTTGTTATGTGGCGCTAAAATGAGCCGTTTAAATGTAAATTTATCTCTGCACGCTGAATAAAATCTAATAATATAAATTAAAATCGATTTTTCTCTGAAACGGATCAATTTAGCGATACAAGGTAAGTGTACCTTTTCCACAGTAAATCCACCAATTTTTAAGAAAATGTCAAAATGTTTTATAAATACTCATTCCACAAAAATATATTGCAAAATCAAAATAATAAAAGAGCGCCATCTGTGATATATTCCAATTATAAATATACTGTCTTATTTAGACTGATTAGATATACTAACGTATACCAGATTTAAATAAAATATCTTAAAAAAAGAACAGTGGAAAGAAATAAAGTAACAAAAATAACTTTGAATGCCTATAACTTGGTAAGGAGACAAAATTGCTCTCACGTAAGTCGATATATTTTGGCTTATTTTGACACAAGGAGTCTATTGTTAACGTATGAACCATACGTAACTGGACACCCTGTATATTATACTTCCTTTCTTTTTATTATAGGTACCACTTTTTAACTATTAGCGCGCTAGCTGCCGTAGTCCTTTAGATCAATTGGTCTGCGTTACTTATTATAGGCCATGCAGGTTCCATTTTTTTTAATTTAGACGAAATCATCAGCTGTAGGAGTAAACTTTGAACATTACGGAACACCTATACCGTCTTCTATACGCACTCTTATTTATTATTTTGCTAAAGCCCACGTCACCCCCTTTCCTATTAATGTCTTCTTTATTTTTTCATTGCACGTTCTTCTTCGTATTCTCCTTCTGCGGTGCATTCTTAATTTTTATCTATCTTTTACCTTATACTTTTAATACTATAATTATTACTTAGAATTCTGCACCGCAACCAACTGCATAGACATCCATTTTAATGTATGTCGGTTCTTGCCCGCTAGCAAAAGGTGCCGTGGGGGCTGTCAAATTGAAGTATGCAGTGGCATGCCAATTTGTCAGGCTATAGGTCACTTCCTTTAGGAAGTAGTACCCGTTAAGGCAGCTAGGTGGCTTTGTCATCATGTCAGTGTAATGCTGACAGATGGCATTGCGATCTAAATTCTTACTTACATCATACCATTGCTTTGGTATATAAGCAAAACCAGTTCTATGCCGTGCTGTCTGCACTAGACTTAAATTACACTGACGAGCTATAAAGATAGCGAAATAGATCTATCTGCAGTTGGTTGAGGTGTAGACAGCACAGCATAGACATGCATTTTAATGTATGTCGGTTCTTGCCCGCTAGCAAAAAGTGCCGTGGGGGCCTGCTGTCAAATTGAAATATGCAGTTGCATGCCAATTTGTCAGGCTACAGGTCACTTCCTTTAAAAAGTAGTATCCGTTAAGGCAGCTAGGTGGCTTTGTCATCATGTCAGCGTAATGCTGACAGATGGCATTGCCATCTAAATTCTTACTAACATGATTACCTGTTTTTGTGACAAATCCACTATGGTTTCAGAACTTAGAGCTAGATTAACGACAAGCTTTGATAGCCTGCAGAAACAGGGAACAGATAATTGTTTACTAATAAAAGGAACGAATGAATTTTTAGAAAACTTTTATCCCTGCAAACAAGGTAAGTAATAGCACTTTTCAGTTAAAAAACATTCCTTGTTGAGACACAGATCCATATAACACACATTTATTACCACCTGACCTTCACTGTTGCATACTTACCACTATAATACATAGTAGACATAGTAGAAAAAAAAACAATAGTGCGATGTAATAGATTTCCGCCAAATATAGTAGTACCGTCTATCGTATAAAGTCTGAAAACACGCACATAATATCAAATACACCATTTCATTAATTTTTCGAATGTTATATCCACCAAAGAAAAACATTTAGTTTCTGGTGAACAGTGGGACATGTAATCTTCATTAAAAAATTGCCATACTAACGCGATTATTCTTTTTAATTGACAGCAAGAATTAGCACAAAACAAATTGCAGTATAGCTTGTGCTTTATTCTAGTGAGATATTATTGTATGATATCTTGGCACGTTTTCATATTTACTATTAAAGGTCAGATTTATAAGGTTTATAGCAATTTTAGAATATTAGAAAGCTTATTGCATCCTACAAATTATCCTAAAACGTGAAATATCGGATTCGTGTTTATTTACAATATCCACGTTTTTTGCGCCAGCGTACGCCAAATGTTCCTTTGAAATATATTTGTTTACTCGATAGCATATCTCTCAGGCAAAGATTGTTCCGTTACGACTGTGTCATCCTGTGGTTAATAACATAAGCTAGTTTCAAGAGCTTTGCTCCAAATCCAGAGAATATGGTCTCCCATGTAGTTCATTTTCAAAGTCCATTGTGGTACAATTTTCGACCACAACATACTTCTTTCCTGGGCTAGTATCCACATCTATTTTTGTGTTTATTCACCTGACTTCTGATCTCATCCGTTGCAAAGAGCCTCCTTTGACGAAAGTCCTGCGATGATTTTGAGCGGCAGATAAAAGTCGCGTCCATCCTTTTAACGCGTACCCTTGCACAAACGACGTTAATCAAATTTACTCTTCAACGAGCCTGACCGGTATCGATGCAAACTTCAAAAACGGGGTGCGATCTTATCTGCCGAACGCCTGGGCAGTGCTCTTCGTGTGATTAATCCGGGTGATATATTCAACACCACCTACGCTCCTGTATTCATTCCCTTTAAAAGCGGATGTATACTAAAAGTACATTCTTGGGAGACCAAGGGAAAGAAAAGCCGCACAGTAGACGGCATATATTGAGGCTTTTATAAGTTGCTCCAGCAATGGAATCGGCAAAACGTTATTCAGAGTTTGAGGACACCTGTATGAAAAATAACACTATCGAAAGGGTGTTGCTTGTCAAACAGTTCACCGTTACAAAAAAGTGGTCGCAATAACTTTATAAGCGTACAGCTGAAAGAGTGAATTTTTACTTTTATTTGGGAATACATTTTTTTTATATTAATGTTTTAAACATTGATAGTGGTGGACATGTTTTCATATCTAAAACTAATAGGTTTCTTCACAGTGCCAGTGCCACAAACATTAAAATTGTTAGACATCATAACAAGTTTCATAAGACACGAAATATATGTCGCATCTTGAGAGCACAAGCCGACTTCAGAGCAAACTGCAGCTAATTGAAAATTGCGGTGCCATATGATAAATTACCGATAGATACTTAAGTGTTTTACATATTCATTGTTGATTCGTCTATTTTATTTGACTCCGGTGACCCGGTGACCCGAAGCATTTACAAAACGACGTGCAATTTAAATACTTTATTGTAAACTTTTCTTTTGACATATGTATTGTTACAAGTTTGAAATTAATCATCTGCTTTAATCAATCCACTCTCACCTTACGACTAGTTTTGCTCTATTGGGGCCCATCAGGTAGACGTAGAGAGATGCCCTCAGTACAATCTAAGTGGAACTCAATCCCCTGCAATGCGACCCCGCAAATGAGCAGGGCGTTGCACTTAAATCATTCGATCCACTGTGCTCGCACTGTAGCTCAGAAGAGTCCTGCTTTCTCAAAGAAGTGCAGTATCTCTTTCCAAGTCAGTTTCCAAGTGCAAAAACTGCAAAAATATGCCGCAAGTATTTCAAAGCACCTGATTGTGAAGAAGAGATTCACGCTAAAGTTATAGGGACAGAGCAGAGGCATATGTTAAAAAGCACAGGTAAAGTTTTGTTATTATTAATATGTATCTAATTTTTAGCTGTACCCTGTTTGTTGTTGAAGCCGTCAGACAAAAAAGACCAAGGTGGGGATGTTAGAATTATATCATTTAGTATACCCCGATAGGGTGGTTTCAAACGATTTAACGTTACAGTTTTTGTAATACCTTTAATGTTTACTTTGAAACTGGTATCTCTTTTGTTTGCTACTGGACCTTGGACCTTCATATGGCAGTATAAACCCTTTTTGCTTGCGTTTCTGCGGATGAAAACGTGTGATGCCGTTCCGTGTTTAACTGCGTCCAGCTTAATGAAGTCGTCCCAGATATTGTGCAGGAATTCCGAAAKACTGAATCCACTGCTCGGTAAGCTGCTTGATAGGAACTCTCCAGGAAGCCGCAAAGGTTCACCATCTCTGCAGAAGTGGCGTTCAAGTCTTCCTTTCAGGCTGATCGTATCCCTAACAAGGCTGTGGGTAGCACCTTCGTCCATAGCTGCGTTTCGCAACACCTGATTGACGGTGCAAACCCTCCATCATACCGTTCGCTTGTGGATTATAAGCGCACGTACGGATGTGACTGCAGCAGCATTTAGCTCCCGGAATAAATTTGATTCGAACTTACGTCCCTTAACTGTTGTTATTAGTAAAGGGGTTCCAAATCTTTGATACCCATCCAGAATAGAAAACACAAGCGATTGTAGTTTAGATGGCAAGTACTGAGAACACTTCAGGCTAACGGGTGAAACGGTCTACGCAGGTAAGGGCGTGTCTGTACCCTTGCTCGAATCTTGTCGAAGGCGATATGAAAACTCCCGGTGCAGGTGTTGTATACCTTGAGACATGAAATGCACGCAGGGACCGATCTTCTGCAGTCCTTCTTGATTGATGTCCAAACGAAACGTTGAGTAATCAGTTCAATAGTTGCTTTTATCCCTGGATGCGAATACTGCTTTTATAGACTGTGTAGGTAGAAATGGCCTGGTGACGTTGGCGCAAACATCACAATAAAATGCAGTGTTGCTACCGGGTATCTTTGTTTTCTTGAATTGCAAGCAAGCTTTGAATCCCAAGAAATTTTACAATTCTGGGTCGTTTTCTTGACAGCGAGCTAGCTTTCCGTAGTTAAAGGATTCTGTTGTTTCCTTGACTCATGATAATATGCACTGGCCACCAATTGTTCTAGAAGATCTGTCTTGTTCGAATTGTTATTTGCTGACACCTGCCCGACTTGGTGCTGTGATGCAGCTTCGAATATGGAATTGGCAAGTTCGTCGACAGTTTTTGGCTTGAACAACCGCTGGTAAACGACTTAACCACAATGAACGGACTAAGCTTTCGGGAGATATGTCGCCAGCAAGGTTTTGTAAATTCCTTAGAAACGGTGATGGGCTTTCTGTCACCAAGTTTGACTTGCTTACTCTTTAAATCAATTCCTTCTTCAAGGTATTATAATTCTCTGTTGGCGGTTTCGGGAGGAGATATCTCTAACCTCTGTCGCGTAAGTTGGTTCTAAGTTCCCTAAGATGTAGTTAAACTTCGTTTCATCGCTACCTTGAATTGACTTGAACAACTCCTGGTAAACGACTTAACCACAATGAACGGACTAAGTTTTCGGGAGCTACGTCGCCAGAAAGTTTTTGTAAATACCTCAGTAACGTAATGGATTTCTGTCACCAAGTTCGTCACACTCGAGGAGGCGTTTTGTTTTTTGTTGTCGTCACTCGCTTAGTCTTCGAATCAGTTCCTTATTCAATGAGGATATCTCTAACCTCTGTCGCGTAAGTTGGTTCTAAGTTCCCTAAGATGTAGTTAAACTTCTTTTTATCGCTTTTAATTTCCGCTACCTTGAATTGACTTTCTATTTGAAAAAACCAAACTTCTGGATCAGCAGGCCAAAGAGGTGATAATCTCATGGCGACTCTGCTAACTTCCGGAAATGAAGATACTGTTTTAGCGCTTATTAAAATTATTTGTGCTTTACTTTATACAGCACACACGAAAAGAATTCCTTTAAATCCATTTCAGCACTCACAATTCGGAAACCTCGAGATCACCACTTCAAGATTCTGAGTCGTGTGTTCGTTATAATAATAATAATTGCGAGAATCCTATATTAAATTATATTTAACTGAAATTGCATTTGGTTTTACAATGACTGAGTTGACATCAAAAAATTAACAATGACTAACTGGAAAAAATGCGAACTTAGTTTTCGCAGTAGACTCGTTTGCAAATTCGATCGTCCTGGCGCTTCAGTTACTTCATGCTGTGAAACTTTCGGCACACCATAGCAGTGAATAGATTCTAATACTCGAACGAAAAGAGATTAAAATTTTAAACATATCACACGTGTTCCACCAACTCAAAGACAACTCAAACGGTCCCGCATGTTGTTTTTGATGCTTCGTCCAAAACTTCTTCAGGCCTTTTATTGAATGATGCCTTAAAGGTAGGTCCTTCCATACATATCTATGGAGATGATCTAACTGGATCCCACGACAAGGAAACAGCTATACATATTTGTTAAACTCTGGTTTTAGCCATGCAAGTTTTCATCAAATGACAGACGTACTCACTACGTCATCTCTAGGGGAAGATAATGCCACGAATTATCTAATATCGAACGATAAAAGTACCAAAAGCTAGGAGGAACTTGGAATTTAACTTCCAATCGTTTCGAATACAATTCATCGCTCACGGTTCAGTGACGAAACGAATCATTATTTCTGTAATTGCACAAGTTTCCGATCCTCTCGGCATATTAGATCCATACAACTGCATATATTCTGCGATGCTTCAGAACGAGCGTATGGAGCTTGCATTTTTGCACGTTCCGAGAACAACAAAGGAGAGATCTCTATAAATTTAGTTTGTGCAACATCACGTGTATCGCCGTTAAAGGTTATAACAATACCACGACTCATATTATACGGCGCTGTGTTATTGGTCCAGCTCATGGATATGAAATTCGATAATGTAATATATTCGACGGATTCTTCAATTGTACTATAATGGATAACCAAAGAATGGTGTACTTGACAAGCTTTTGTGTCTAACACACTAGCTGAAGTCCAGAATTTGCCGTCCATAAGTGACTGGCATCACGTACCTTTGGGACTCAATCCCGGGGACATTATTTCACGAGAAATGATTCATTCGAAATACATGCCCACAGTTTGTGGTGGGCAAGGACCATCGTTTCCTCTTCCTGACTAGAATCAATGGCCTGAACTATCTCATATCCGGACATTCCTGAAATGCGACGGTATCTCATGACTATGTCTTCTATTGAACCATGCGATTTACTTCATTCACGACTTTACAACGCGTTACTTCCTTCACTTTGGATTTTATAAAAAAAAACACGAAACTTAATATTAGGCAAGTTAACGATTCAAGAAATTTCACACGCAAGTGCAGTACTAGTTAGACTTCTACAAAAAATATCACTTATAGAAGAGTATATATTGTTAAAGGCTCGTAAATCTTTGAAGCCAAGCAGCAAGCTCATTGCTCTAAATCAATCCATTGGCACTGACGGTATCATACGAGTAGGAGGCAGATTAAGGACATTCACACTTATCATTCGCTCAGAAACATCCATCATTCGAACATATTCGTAATCTTCACGTAGGCCATTTGTTCGTCAGTTATTGGCCATCAAATTGTAGAAAGGCGGTCAAGTCAGTAATTAGAAAATGCATTCCTTGCTTTAAGGCGAGGCCTGCCGCGGTTTATCAGAAAATGGATGAATTACCTTCACCTCGAGTCACATCGGCACGAATATTTTTCTCTTGTGGCATCGATTATGCTGGTCAGTTCCCACTAAAGGACGAAAAAAGGCGAAACCTGAAAAATTATAAAATCATACGTGTGCATTCTTGTCTTTCCAGCAAGGTTATACACCTAGGGACAGATTTATCTACCGAAGCGTTTATGAATGCGGCCGTTTCAAAGTGTGGTGTTTGCAGGCACATATATTTCGACAATGCCACCAATTTTACATCTTGAAAGGTACTTAATGGCAAATTACCCACATTTAGAGGCTTGTGGGAAGCAGCTGTATAATCTGTGAGGCATCATCTAAAGGGCTGGTCGTATAAACGCGGATCAATTGGATCGCGGTGTTAACCTCGGATTAAACCTGGGTCCCACGAATTTTAAGCGTTCTTATTGGTGTTGCCATGGTTTGGTCCGAGGTTAACACCGCGATCAAATTGATCCGCATTTGTCCAACCGGTCCTAAGATTAAACGAGCGAGAAGTTTTGTACGTTTTTGATGCAAATTGTAACAGTCCTCAATTCCAGGCCCTTGATCCCCCTCTCCAACGATCCTCACGATCTCGAGCCACCCAGACACTTCATTTTGGGTGAGCCATTAAATCTAATTCCTCAACGAGACGTCAATGATGCTCATCTGACTAATACCATCACGAATTGCTAACAACACATTTCCCGCAGAGTGAATTGCTTCTGGTCCAGATGAGCTATGATTACTTACATCATCTCCAGCAGATGCAAATAAAAGGTCTAAGGAAAACGCACCTCCTCTAGAGGGCGCTCTCCTCATCCTTAAAGAAACAAACACACCTCTAGCTTTCTGTCCATTGGTAGTGACGGTATATCGCGAGTAGTACCCGGAAAAATACTCAATGGTGTTGTAAAGCGTGCGCTAGCCAAATTGTGCGTCTCACCGGTTAGCAAATAATATTATCGTTTATTTTATACGTTGAAAGGACACCCTTTCAAGGAGGTGATATATGTTCTGTCTAATTACTATAACACTTAACAGTTGGCTAAACGTGTGAGTTGGCACTGGCAGTTGCCGCACCAGTAGAGATGAGTAGAACAGAAAATATCCGAAATCGCAGTTCCGGATCTGATGTGGGCTCTGTTTGATTCGGATCTTAGTGTTCGAACAGAACGGATCAACGGATTACCAGACATAATACATCACCCGTTTGAATAGAAGAATTGGCGCGTCGCGTTTCATGCGACGGACCCAGATCGGTATTTACGGATCTCGAGATCCACAAGTTTTGAAGTACGAACCAGAGGGATTTTGGGAGCGCGGTACCGACACGGATAATACCCATAATTAAGTGGCTAATAAGTTTGTCAGTTTACGGTATTTATGGGATAGTTTCTACGATTCAGATAGATCAAGTGACTCAGCATTTGCAATTATTCGCTGTGAATTTAAAAATTTAATACGAATGCATCCATATTTGCTTTAGCGGTTTGTCTTTTGATCTATGACAGGATATTCGTAGTCCCGCACGAGCAGTCTTCTTCTTTGCCATCATTACACAGAGCAATTGCACATCAGCAGTCCGCCATGATAAACAAAATTAATTACTTATTTCTACTAACAAAATAATCTTAATCTGAAGCTCAAAATACCGCCTAAACTTTTATATGTATTCTCCTGCACCTCTTTCAGATGAACTTCATAGGGCTACAAAAGCCTCGTAAAAATCTGTAAGTGCAAGAGAGTCTGTTTACGGGAAATAGACGGTTGCGACAGAGATGCCCTGAGTAGCTCGCATACGTCATTTCTTACGTCCTTCCTCACATTTACCGCGCCTATAAACCGACCGATTGATGCAACTTGTAGAGAGTAAAATAGACCTTGCTTATTGCTTCATTGCAAATGTCCACTACAGACGAAATGGACGGAGAACTAAGTGGAATTCTTTGAACTAGGCGGTCTGTAACTGTGATAGACACCGGCCTAGTGCAGGTTCCTGCCGATGGCATCTGGAAGCTACTCCGTAAGCAGGATGAAATAAATCATCTGCCCTGGTCAATCCACGAAGCGGTGAATGAATGAAATATAAGCCAACTAGTATATTAAGATTGACTAAATTGGTATAGTTCGAAAATTCGAGCTGTCTACTTTGAATTTTGTTTCTATCGGTGCGATGGTCCGCTAAAGTTCGTGGATTTTGTCTAATAGAACTTGTTAGAGTACACACCATGAAAAGGGTTTTGTTGATGAAAACATTTGTGTCCGACTCGCATTTTTTCAGCAAATCATTTCACAAATATTTAATACAGCTGCAGTAAAAACGAACATATCTTCTAGTTATATTAACATGTTTTCGCATTTTCTTTTTCGAGCTCATTTGTTTATCATTTTCACAGCAACCACTTCGCCGGGCAATTTGTCGGAGTTATCCTCATCAAAAACTAATAATCCGTTTTCAACCCCCATAAAACCGCTTTATTATTCGAGTAGCTGTAATGTTTAATATTTCATTTGGGAGTGGTGCAACGAGACCTGGCTCGTTATTAAAAAGCATCGGGGCTGCAGGAAGTACTACAGGCGCGCCGACAAAAAAAATTCTAGTGTCTCTAAATGAACTCGCCCTAATGAAACGTGAGAGGTTAATCCGTTTCATGGATTCACGACAAATTTGACTTGCGACTGTGGATGCCGCCTAGCTTTGTGCGGAGGAAGCTGAGTGCCTCGTGAAAATGCTGCGGTTCGAATTCCGCATACGGCCAAAGAACACCACATCGTTATCTTTGGATTAATAGCATGAGCGCACTCGATATGATAATACAAATAGAAGTTCGTTTCGCGCAGGGCAGGACTCGCCGCGCTCAAAAAGGCATACAAAACGGAAGCCGCACCTATTATATGGTAAAGGTGCTTTTAATGCAGGTCAAAAAACAGGTAACATTTTTTTAGGTTTATTTCATTTTTTGCAAATTTTTACTTAATTTGCCACTAGCTAGGCATTTTGACCAATCTGTCTAGTTTGCTGTTAAGTTAACGTATGCAAGCGCATGCTAAATTGACAGACTATAGATTAATTGTCTTAACTGAAGTAGTTCCTATTGAGGCGATTAGGTGGTTTTGATAGATGGAACTGCGATCTAAATTTTCACTTAAATCTCATCAATAGCTTTGGTGTACCAGCAAAACCAACTCAATGCCATGCTGTCTGCACTGGACCTAAATTGCACTGACAAGCTTTAAGTTGTGGTGGAGACAGCATAGCATAGATATACTTTTTAATACATGTACTAACATACACTAACGTCTACAATGCTTTGATTTTGGCATTGTAAATTGAATTACTTTTTAAGATAAGAGGAATAAGATGAAAAGCTATAGATCACGTTACACAGAACGTATGGAAGTTCAGAAGTAGCTTCGAAGTAAATGTACAAGAACTTCGACCAAAATACATTTTAGTGGAAAAGTCTAACATAATACCGGAACTCCCGCCAAAACCATTAACAAGATGGCTTCTGGAGAAAAAATATCACACCGACAACAGCAGGAAAAAATAGTACAATGGGAGAGAGAGGAGGCGCAATAACGCCCGAACAAGATAAAAGCAGTGATAGTAATTTACGAAAACCAGGAAGGCATGGAAACAAGCCCAGGCACAGACCATAATTTTCTCTTAGAACACCATCACCCTATCTAGAATTCCAGCAAGTAAACGGTATAAACACGTACGATATCAACAAAAAGAGCACCAACATCATCATCCAAGAGCAACACTTAAGCAAGGCAGGAATCGTAATTGCCACTCACATAAAAGACAAGAAAACGATAATAAATAATGAAGTCCTAAATCAGTAAATAACTTCAGACAGCAGTTCATCCGAGGAAGAAATATAATACAGCCAAGTTAAATTAACACCAAGCAGAAATATCTAAGGAAGCATCCATGCGCTATGAGGGACTAGCAACAAGCGTGACACCCCTCCAACCCATCGTAGACGGCCGGCTCAGTGGTATATCCAGGAGCGGCAGAAATGTCTACAGTACGCTGGTTTGACTTAATCAGCCCTGTACAGTCAAGAATCTATAGATATTCCCCAAATTGTCTCTATGACTAAAAATCTACCACGGATATTCCTCAGCAAGGAGTTTTTGCAACTGAATGATTTTCAAACCATTCTGACTAGCACAGCTACACTCCTGAATACCATAGGTCTATACAGGTTCAAGTGTTTGCTCGTAAAGTATAAGTTCATTGCATTGAGATATATAGTGCTGAGTTTCTTCTTGTTTAAGCTATCATCCTTGCAAAATAGAAAAAATATCAAAAGCTATGGAAAAGAGAAAAGAGAAGGAAATTTCACAGTCCTATCATGCCTAAAGCTTAATTGAGTTATAACTGCAAATATAGCAAAGCAACTGAAACAACAGAATTCTTCCTAAAATTTTCGAGAACAAAAGCGAAACGCTGACTAGACCTATTGATCAATATTGAATTTACTCTGAATTCGTACTGGATTAAAATAAAAATCATCTGCCCTGGTCAGTTTACTCTCACCCTACGACTAGTTTCGCTCTGTTGGAGCTCATCAGGCAGGAGTAGACCGACCAGAGCAGACCGTCGCCTATAACCGCGGCGGGCGGTTGTTGTGCCACATTTTAGAATAAAATGTTGTGGTTGGGTTTGCCGCTAAGCCTGTCCCGCTGTCTCTCTTACAGGAGCTAACATACTAATTTCGTATGATGCAATTATTGTTTATTTTATGTTACATTTGTTTTACAGACCTCTATGTTAATAAATACTTGTTGAAAACTTAAGTCGTATCTAGTTGTTTCAGGTAATCTCTAGCACAACGGCCCACAACCTAAGACCGCGAGTTGTGACAATATTTACTCCGATAAGCTGCTCTTAGGAAATGGTATAGCAACTCTTAACTCCCTCAATATCTGGAGTTGCCTATGACTATCAGACAACTCCATAGAGTCATAGATGAGCCTTTTTTCCAAATCTATTGTTTTGATCCTCTGGGTCATGTCTGTTAAAAACGGACAGAAGTTGACCATTCAAGCAAAATGTATCCTCAGCATCCTGCAGTTAAAATTTTAAAAACAATAACAATAACGGATATTATTCTATTTATTTTCTTGTCCCACACTAGATAGGATAGCTACAAAAAACAAACCAATGGTTACTCAAAATCCTTGCACTAAAGCTACAACAGMTACTATAACGTAGTTATGATACTAAAGCAGTGGGAAGAAATTCCAGTAGGATTTTCAATCATCATCAGTTTGAACGTGAGCTTCACGAATATTAAAAACATCATCGTCTATGTCATCAAAGTACAGAAAAAAGAACTTTTGATGAACTTGATCTATGCTGGAAGCTGGAATGACGTTCTTCTAATCTGGATTGAGCGGATGGAATAAGATTGCGTGCAAATCTCTGTAAATAGTTTTAATAACTTAAATAGAAATTTTTTTCAAATAATTTTTTTTGGGATCGTTATTCTGCATCGGCATCTGCAATGATTTTTTTAACGGAGGTATGATTGATTTCTATGCTAGCTGTCATCGCCTTCTTTTGGTTGCATTTGTTTTTCTTGGGCGGGTCAAGAAAAAAAGTTAATATCTTATTCTGATTGAAGGGATTTGCATGGTGATGGCAATTTAGCTGCCGAAATACGGGCTTAGATTTTTTACATTACTGTGGCAAGTATTTTCATATATTAGTCAGACACTAAAAATATACACTAAACTACGAATATATCTCCTGATACATCTGTCGTTTAAAATGAATTAAATTAATTTATTATTATATATGAGTTTTTCGATAACTTATAAGTTACTTATACTTATGTACAATACATATATAATACGCATTTCTGTTCTCTAATTATTTTTCGTAATTCAGTTCAGTTTTTGGTCATAACGCTTGCATCCACCCAGCTCATATGCTTCTTGTTCTTTTTGWAACGTATTTTTCCAAGTCTCCCTCTCCTTTTTTTTCTCTCTCCTTTTGCTTGTGCTTCTGATTTCCTTCATCCTTCGTACTTTTCTACTTTCTACTACTCCTGGTTCCCATTAAGGGTCCAAATCATTTTAAATGGCTTTCTTCGATCGTTTATAAAATTAGTTCCATCTTTAATTTCTCTTTCGCTACAACATTTCTGATTTAATCTAGTCATGTTATTCCTAGTTATCTTTTTATAAATTTCATTTCCATAACATATATTCTGCTATGGTGCCCCTTAGAATAGCACTCATGATTCGCAACCGTAAATGAGCACTGGTCTGAGCACAGGCTTGAAAACGCTTTATTTTTTCCTACCCAAAATTTTTATTTAAGGAAGAAGCCTCTGCAGCTTACCATATTCTCTCTTGATTTCAGGTACTTGATTGCTCTGGTCATCGAAGATTACACCGGTGTACTTAGACTCCTCCACTTGCTGTAAATATATTCCGTTTACTTTAATCTGTATGTTCAGGTATTCGGATGCAATACGCATCATATCAGCAGCCAGTAAAACCATTTATTTTAGGAATACATTCTCTATGTACTTCGTCCATCATGATGATAGAATGGGCTCAGGACAGCACATTGTCTCAATCCGTCATTGGTTGGTTATAAACTCATTTAACTGGCTGTTGCAGTAGCTGACACAATTTCGTGTTCAAATCTACACACTCTACAACCTTTATTGCCTATTTATTTTCTTCTTAAACATTGTCATACCACGTTCGTTATTCTTTCAAATGCTTTTTCAATGTTAATAAAGCACAGTATACTTGTTGGGAGCAAGAGATGAAGAGGGTAAAACAATGTCATCTGTGGCCATTGGCATCCAATCGGTTTTCCCACGAACATCGTCCGCCTTGGTATATACAGGGCTCCTATAAATGGTTCATTCATCCAGGGCGCTTATGGAAATTATCGATTAAATCAGTGTGCCGCCTCTCAGGAAAGTGACATATACCTGTCATCTGTCGATTTTTAAATTATTTCTTTTTGTGGAATAATTAATTTTAAGGTTGCAGGAAGCTCACATTTCGGAGCTGCGGTGTGATATTGATCTGCAACCTTCAAGTACTATCGCCGTGCGTATTGTAGCTTGGCAGCAGTTACAAAGAGGCGGCACAAAGAATTCAGAAATCAACGCCGCCCGCGTTGCATGAATCATCTCTAGAAACCCTGTATAAGAAATTGGGATAATAACCGTGCTGATGAGGCTTAACAAGACGAAACAGGGTCCACGGTTGTTCTGATGCAGACGGCACGGCACACACGTATTTATCAGTATACTTGTTTTTGTTCTAGTTCTTGTAAATATGTGGTCCTGCACAGCATGTCCTTTCTTAAATCCATTCTGTGTCTAGTGTAACATTTCTTCTACTAATTTCCTTAATTTTACATCGTAAATTTTTGCTGCCACACACAGTAAAGTAATACCCTTATAGTCTCCACATGTGGCAATACATCCTTTTTTAAATAGAGGCACAATTACTCCTGCTTTTCTGTCTGCTGGTATTTGCTATCGTGCCACGTCTTCTTTCTTAACATCTTGATACTCTGCCCTCCTTTATACATTTCTGGAGTTAAACTATCGTATCTTGAAGCTTTTTCTTTCTTCAATCTCTTAATGACCTTATTAACTTCTTCTGATGTGGCTTTTTATTTCTACTAGCTTCTAAGTTTTCGTAATCCTCCTGGGTGTAATTGCAATTGCAATTGCAATATGCACTTAAGATGGCGCCTGGAAATGACGCACCTAGCGGCAGCTGCAAGAGAAATATGAAAAATAACCAAAATCTAATCAAGTGGAATTGATTTTGTGATTTAATGTGCGCGGGCCTCAGAAATAAACAGTTTAAGGTGTATTCCAAGCGAGAAAATGCAAAAAAGTTTGTTTATTTACAATGTAACGAAGACGAGCACAGTGAAGTTCTACCAGAAGCTGAAGAAAATGGAAAGAAATCATAAAAACGAAATCGAACTGCTAAGAGAGTCCATCGACCTTACAAACAAAATACTTGAAGACCAAATTAAGGAAAACAAAAGACTCCGCGAGCAAATGATAGCGGACATACCAAAACAACCCAGCAAATACAAGAAACGGTGAAGAGAGTGCTTCATTCGATAGATGCAGAAGTGAAGAAAGGAGACATTCTGAAAACATACTGGGTCAATAAAACGGAAGAGGTAGGTACCAATAATGGTGCGCCTCAGAAACAAATCAATAAAGATGAAAGTTATGGAGCAGGTGAACAGGAAGAAAAAATGGCTTTCGGTCAGTGAATCAGGACTCCATTGAAAGAAACCATATCATCTATTTCAATCAGAACCAATTCCGGAAACACAGAAAATATACCAAGCTGCGCGAAAAATTAAAACTATTGCGTTTACTTTTTTGGGGTGCAAAAATAGGAATGTTTATGCAAGGAAAGAAGCCGAGCTAGAGGTAATTGTTGTTAACAATTTAGAAAAGGCTAGCGAAATACTAGCTATAGATACAAATCGTCACAAAATTAGCAGTAAGGTAATCACTGTCACTACTTTTGTCGTTATATTTACATCTTGTGCAATTTGGTGTAACTTAGTAATAACTAAACAAACAAGTAAAAATGACAGATTGAACATCTTATATCTGAATATTCACAGCTTAAAAACATAATTGATGTTCTAGAAATTGAAGGCATACATTAAGTGCGGTATCAACTACAGTCTAAAATTTATTGAAAACTACAATAATGAGTTTTATAATAGTAGGCTTAGATGATCTAAATGTCAATCTAGGAGTAATGTATAGGCAAACAAATAATAATGAAACTGAATTTGTAGATACGCTAGAGGGTTGTGTGATAAAATTTAGAAATATGATTCTGGTAGGTGATGCAAACATTGACTTAATGAAGAATAGCAAAATACTTAAAAATTACGAGGATTTTATAAACAGGTGTAATTAGAAAGTGATCGACAAAACTGGTATATTGAACACTACAATAATGGACAAAAGATCATGTGATAAGTGACCGAAATAGTCAAATATCATATTCACTAAATGAAACATGCCCCTCTGATCACAATTTAGCAGTATCAAAGTAAATTTACCAAACAAATCCATATGTGATAGTAAACATAAGCAATTATATAGAAATAGAGAAATCCATTATTATCAATTACAGCGATCTTTGGGACATCAACTAGCAAACACAATGCAAGCATTATCGTTCAAAAACCTAAGCAAAGTACTGTTGGAAGGAACAAACAAAGCAAGCACTGTATATACTAGTAAGTTTTCAAGAAATATTATATAAGGTTGGTTCACGGAAGAGGTAAAGAGCTAATTAAAAAAAGGGACTAACAGTACAAGAAGAAAAACGTAAGTATCCAGAAAACAAGAGTTTTCTGATAGCATATAAAGAAAAAAGAAATGCCGTACAAATCTGGTTAATTACAATAAAAAAAACTGATACTGATAGTTCTACACTATAAAGTTCTTGGGTATTTTAAAGAATGAACTGCATATTTACTCCTTCCGCGATGTCAATACTTCTGTTTTATTAATGCCAATTATACATTTTAACTTCTCAGTGATTTTAAAAGTCGGTGACATAGTTTCTGTTTGTCCCAGCGTTGACTTCTAATTTATTACCAACATCCTCCCAATTATCACTTTTATCTGTTGGTCTTTGTACAATTTTGTTCTGTTTTGTCCGCTATGTAATTAACCTAGGCTAACTTTTTCTTTTTTACCCTCTACCTTGACCTCATAATTCCACCAACATTTGTAGTAGTAGATACTACTAGACATTTGAAATTACTCCATAATTCTTTTACTGATTTTTCTTCCAGATAATACAAAACAAAAATAGAGAATACAACTCTGTCTCTCAGCGGCAAAAATATAGACGTCGAGTCCTGTCTTCAATGATTGTTTTCATATAGAAAGCGGTAGTGTCCAATTATATTTGCCGGTGCCGGTACAGCGCAAAGGCACGTCAAGTACCCTTAAGGCGGCGGGCGGTGTTTCGGATCTATATGGATTAAAATGCACGAAAGCTTTGCTTAGCCTCATCCCGCTATGAAACTCGCTTTGGGGTGTCTCGCGTACGGGGTTGCCAGAGATGCTAAAGCTTCCCGGGAGATCTGGGACTGATGGTTTTGAAAAGTATCTGCAAAAATTATTATGTTATAACGAAAACTGAAGCGGCTACACTTTTACTACTCTAAGCTACGCCCATATTCTACTCTATAATAATAAACCCCACGACATTTTTCACGATTGAACGTTATTTGCACGTGTCGGTAGTTTTTTTTGTTTAATGTCAATACATAGTCAGTAGTTGTTCAGTTCTTCTTCATACTAATGGCGTTCAAATTAATATTTTCGCGCGCTCGAGCGATCAGCTGGTCGAACACAGAAAGCAGTCCATTTGATTCGTTCGGGCTGTGTGGCGTACAAAATACGACTTAGTTTGAAAAAAAAATTTACCTTTTTGAAAGCAACTATTGCCTGCAGGTGTAGGTATACAGAAAGCTGAAGGTGTTCTTAATGTGAGTGGTTGTAAGAGTTTAGCAAGCTAGTAAAATAAATATATGTATACCATAACGCACAATAACCTACCATATTAATTTAAACTGGTACTGATATTTCCAGTTTTTAGCTTGTGTCTGCATACATCTGCTTTGAAGAACAGGCCAGATGAACTGCAGGGTAAATTGAAAATTAAAAACCGACAAATTAGCATAGATGCATTAAATCTAAAAACAGCTATATAGAAATGGTTGTATATTGTGCACTATAATGAGATGATACTTATCTCTTTATTAGAAAACGACTTTATGGAATGTGCCTTTTTTGGTAMAAACAGGAACCTACAACTTTGCTTAGCATAGCCAATATATGAACAACGAGTTATTATTTTACATGTGTCTGGGGATATATTTCCTAACAACATTGACAATACTATATCAAAGATATTGTGCTTTAATTAAAAAAATATAAATTACACCTCATATCGAATTTGCTAATTTATATAAACGTCGAGAAAGGCGATAAGATGTAATTAATTGTTCTATGTTTTCCAACAGTTTTGTACACCTTTGAGAGAATTTCATTGAGTGTTAGAAGAAATTGAGTGCGGAAGAGTTCTTGTGACAGTAGTCTTCACTTCATTATCAATATCTTTGTCATATTAAGGTTGGTACAAAATAATAGGGCTTGAGTATCTTGCTGCTTTTACTTCTATGTAATTCTTCAGTGCAAACCAGATAATTTCTCCCATTTTTTGTTCTTTAATTCAGACGGTGCCGGTGTATAAATCAAATTGTTATGAATAGCTGGGTTCGTTAGTCATTAAATCCACTACGCTTCCTGTAATACGAAAGTAATAAAAACTAACGTGCATTTCTGATTTACCTTCAGAATAGTAGCTATATTTTATTGTTTTCTAGCATGTTTACACAATTTTATAATAAAACCCAGCTGTCTCCCAAACTTATTTATTGCGATGAGCACACGAAAGCGCAAACCGCGCAGCGACAGCGACTGTTTTTGAGCAGTTCACTATTCTGCCGTTAGACTGCGTATCGCTTAGCCTGAATCGCCAAGCGCATTTATGTTATTCTGTAAAACTTCTTAGTACTCTGTGAGTTTGTATATAGATCTTTAGATACTTGTTCGTTTCTCTGGTTTTGCTAAGAGCCTGGAATGCGTAAACATGTACGCTTTGTTCTTAAAGGCTATTCTTCTTTAGGACTTGTGACTGAATTGATTAGGTGCGGCAACACCGCTTGCGACTGATGCTAAGAGGACGCTCTCTCTGCTATGTATAATACATTAATGAACTTACTTAAAMTTCAAATTAAATGCGATATATCGCAGTGTAATTAATTCGATAACCACTGATTTGCAAATGAAGCTCTGGATTTTTCTAGGTTACCCTTTTTAAGGGTACAGTAATATGCAATCTATATAATCTGCAATTAAAACTCAAAATGCATATTTTTTTTTTACCTTTCTTAAAAGTTTATTTTCTAAATGATTTCAAATGTGCACGAGTTGTGAGTTGAGACTTGATAGTTTTAGCGATGCGGTCATTTTGGGTCAGTTTTTTTTTTAGAATAACTGGAGCCAATTCTTTTTGAGGATGACTAGAATCACTTCTTTTTGAGAATGATAGTACCTCGGAGTTATCTGATACAATGAAAAGAATTTAAAAAATCGTGGCATACTTTAACATATAAGTACAATCACAGCTCCCTCTATGTAATTTTAGTGCACATAATCATACACCCACAACTAAAAAAAGGATGCAACATCTGGCTCGTGTCGTATGGCAGAGACCTTCATAAACTTGTTGGTGTTCCTGGTTTGCAGATTTTTTTGCATCGTGCAAAATGTTTCCTATCAAAAGCTAGCAGAGCGCAGTTACCTACCTATATTCTACACAGCTGCGTTACACGTTGTAGAGAGGGTGCTGAAGTAATCGATTGCGTTATACGGGGAGTGTACGAGTAGTTGCAGTACAGTTCGGAGAACAGGCTATCTGAGATAACTGATACCTGAGCAGTGATCAAAAACCACTGAATATTTAGAGATGAATGAACGCTTATCTGAAAAATGATTCAGATAGATCGTAAAATAATTTTCAAGTATAATTTAAATGTTTTTTTAGCTAAAATAATTGCTAATTGCGAGCTATTATTTGATATTATTTTTGGACTACATTTTAGTTATTCCGCTTCTTAGTTTGTACATACAAAATAGTGAAATCAGCTCTCAAATAAAACTGTTTTTGTAAAAATTGTGGTTCTCTTTCTTTATTTTTATATATTATTCTCTCTCTCTCTCTCACGCATGCTTCAATATTAAAATATAATGGCACAATTTGAAGTAACTAACAACAGCAACCAGTACTGAGTCTTGATTTTAAAGCTTCATCGCGACATTACAAATTTAAACGAAAATAAATATTAGTAGCACCTAGCACGATATCTAAGATACGCGCAATTAGCCAAACCCCATCTGATGAATGCGTTTAGCTGCGAAACATGGAAATTAGTACGTGAACGTCTCAGACTTGCCCCGTAAGCACACGGCAATCAAGAAATCCTGCTTTGAACCAACGGTAATTACCCGCGACACGAAATTAAGGGCTGTACTTTGACGATCATCCCCTCGTAACGCACCTGTGACAAATACAAAGCGGCAAGCAGGCATATCGATAGGTGAAGAAGACCTGCGCCTGCGCAAATCGATGATGTGCGGTCTTTTATTTCCCCCGTACGTGAGGATACCCCAAACTCCGAGAGCGGCTTCCAAGTCCTGCCGTTGCCGTCGGTATCACCAGGACGCTGTGCATCCTGGTTGCAGGTACAGCGACTATCGTCATTAACGGCATTGCAAGGTCAGTCGTAGTAAATATTTGTGCTTGCCTTTGTTTAGTTTAGCGAATTTTTCACTCGCTTCGATTAGCTACGTAATATTTTCGCTGCAGGTGCATGCCGCACCTGAAGATGTCATGATTTTGATTAATTACCCCAAGAAACGACTACAAGGGAAATAAAACTTCCCCGGAAAAATTTCATAAATCTAACGGCCAAAATAATTTTATGCGGGGTACGGAGCTGCCGCATATATCATACTCCTGAATGCTGCAATTTATCTTCGGTCGGATATTAGATAATTTCCGGGTGGAATAATAGCCACTATAGATTGCAACCCTCTCGCGATGTATTCCGCAACAAAATAATTCACATGCATTTGTGTAAGAAATGTGGCGGGATAATCAGATATTTACCGTCCGAAACTTTAAATAATTAATCGTCGAAGTCGATAGATACTGATTGAAAGCGACAACGGATAACTTATAGTTTGCCGACATCGGCAGTCGCAAAACTTTGTAAGGACTTACTTTCCCTGTTAATTGTTTAATAACAAAAACTTATCTAAGTCTAACGAAGGTTCACTAATTGCCGTCGTGAGTAGTTTATTTTTGTAGCCGAGACAGCGGAAGGTTGTAAAAGTTTTTACATCAATTCAGTATTTTCCGCGACACATCTTGGATGCGCAACAGCAACTACTAAGAAATAGACTATGGAAGTAGTTTGATGGGGTTCAACTTCTGCCAATTGCTGAAATTATTCGAATAGATACTATATTTTACGGTCAAGAAAACTGTTTTAGAAAATCTTATATTTTCAGTTTTCGATAACATCAGTTTCGAGAAATTCAAAAATGCCCCCATCAGTAACAACTTGTTTTAGATAAATCCTACAACACGAACTATAGTTCGCTAACTATTCACCGCTTTGTTTTTGACAGAAATATACAGTAATAATCTTGTAGATATAAGCAAGATATTGCAGTTTTCTGCCACGTTTCATCACCAGTTCTGGAAGACTATATACAGCTTACTCGTTCGCTGTGCGTCTCAGTTTTTATTATAATCGATAATATAGTGAAGACAAATAATGATTTACTTATCGTTTATTTATTTTCTACGCTATTAGAGTTACAAAAGGACTTTTCCTCAAAATTTCAGTTATTTGAAAAAGCCAACAAACCATTTTTTATAAAAGAAACCGTTATAACATTTCCTTTAATGAACAAAACACACMCTAGTTCGTTTAACCTGCTCGCCAGTTGCATTATTATGTTTGTAATATTCTTTCATTTTACCATGTCCTATGTCCAGGATCCACAAGAAATACTTTCTTTGTTATTATTTTATTTGTTTATTATTGTCATCAAATGAATGAACATAGATGAATACTACACATGCTGCTAGTAGCTTTGGAAACTTCTAGTTCATAAAATACAGTCGACTAAATAGTTTACTATGCAGGATGTAACACTGGAACTCGAACACGGTAGAGATACAAAGACAGATGGGGGCAAAGCTGCGTATTGTGATGGCCTTTAATAATCTGACAAAGTAATGATTTTATATTTAGTGGTTTGCTTAAGAATTAAAAAAGTCTTGAAAGGCATTTAAAAAATTGTTCAAAATTTTTTCTTTATACTTTTTTTATTTCAATAAAACATCCATCAAGCAACATTTCGTTCTACCACGAATGGAGATCGTACTTTACTTCTGCAGCGTTTAGTTTTGTGTTTTAATGGCCATATGGACGCCATATTTAATTTTTACATAGATAGATATATTTCGTTAAGAGAATTTAAAAAACAATTTATTTTGAAGTTAACAGGTCGGCTTAAACAACAAAACATTCAACAAAATGTTGTGTTTCACAACTGATTATAGCTGCTGCGTTTAAAGTTATGTTGTTAAGAATAATTTCAGCAAAATTGTATATACTAACTAAGATAAACGTGCTATGTTAAAATAATTTATGTATGCAACAGAAATTCTACAGTAGCGAGGGAAGTCTGTCTGCAACTATTCTGTATAGAAATAATAAAAATACTTAAGGTACCATAAGTATAACACAATTTGTTGGTTTTTTTTGTTATTGTTAAGGCAACCTTCAGATCACTGATAATTTCTTAATGTCAACCAGCCAAATTGCTAATACTAACAATATATGTCACCAAAAGGTTTGGAGAGTGTCCAAAAAATCATTGGTACAAAGGTTACAAAATTCATTTCATAGTGAGAAGATTGAAAAGGTACAGATGGTGTCTGCGTGGAAATATTCATAACGATACAATTTTTTAAATAACATTATATGATGTTATGAAAAGTCGTTTTAAGAGTTCAACAGAAACAATGAACACGTCTGTTCAACAAAAAATGTAAAACCGGGAGCATTACTTAAATTTTATAAACAACTTGGAGAATATTTAGATGAGACTGAGCTAAGAAGATTACAATTTTTATAGTTTCGATATGACGAGATATTCGGCTAGCTGTACAAAAAATATTATTGTGTGTATAACACACAAGATGGAGGTCTTTTTGAACGTACCTTAATGTTGTGTGTGTTGGTGCTATACTTTAGTTGTTATTGCAAACTACGTGTTTAAATTAGTTTATTGTATTCCTTTATCTGCTTTCACAGCCCATTTGATTACGTTTACTGATAATACATATTTTTCCATGAATTACTATTGTCCAAGAACCATACATTCGTTGAAGATATCCTTCGTTTGCTAATGTAGAATTTCTGTGGATGAAAAAAGAAATTCAACATACCAATTTTTTCTCCAGTAGTATAATTTACTTTTGCTGAAAATGTTTTTAACAACGCAGCTTCAAACACGGCAGCTGTAATCACAAACCATACTTTGTTCAATATGTTAACAAACTTGATTATTTTTTTTTGTTTAACCTGACCTAATTAACATCAAAATTATTTTTTTTTAATTTCTCTTTTGTGTTTTTATGAATTACAGTAGTAAGTGAAACATCAATGAAACTGTCTTAACGAGCTCCATCTACCTATTTAAAAATCCAATATGGCGACCATACCAAGCGTTGCAGAAACAAAAGACGATCGCCATTCGTTGCAGCATAAAATATAGTTCATGAAACAATAAAAGCGCCAAGAAGAAATTACGAGCAATTGTCTATAATGCAGTTGTGCACTTTTTTTAATTTTTAAGCAAACAACTAAAGATAAATTCTTAATTTTTTCCGATCATTAAAGATCATAAAAATACGCAACTTTGCCTTCATTTAACTGTCTTTGTATCTCACGGCGTAACCGTTTTCGAGATCCCATTGGTGAGCACAGAATTTGTTGTTGTTGATAAAGTATACAGTGCGACTGTAAAATGCTTYTCCCTGTATTAATTTTTTGAACGCGTTAAGTTAGAAGGTTSGGTTCAAATCACTTTCTTATAAAAAAAAAGCGTTCTTTTTCTTCTAAATATTCAATATGACACCACCGTCGCGACCCACTCAAAAATTTTAAATAGCGTGGGATCATCTCGTTTTACATATTAGCGTTTACAAAGCTATGGGTGTTTTAATCTGAAAAGATATCTGCATATCTCAAGTCCCTACCCCTATTAAGCTAGAAGGCTCGGATAAAATGTGGGTAAAATCTCTGAAAAATAGCCTTTTAAAAGTGTTATTTCTTTTAATTTAAAGATCGCGCCACAGTTGCCATGAATTCTAAAATTTTAAATAGCTTTATTTAAAAGCATTTTTAATTATTTATATAATCGCATTTATACAATTGAAACCGACAATCAATTTTAAAGTTATGAGGATTTCAAACTGAAAACATTATATTTGCAACCATAGTAGTTTTAGACTGGATTATTCGATTTCAATTTACTAAATGCTATTAAGTAGATAATGAAAGTGGCTTTTAAATAAAGTGTATAATTATAACTTCTAAGTTCACTACGTCCTTGATTTCTTGGTGTACTGATAGCATTAAAAAATATAAACACCAGAAACAGTGTTTTAGCAGATCATAAAAGAACACTAAGCAATTTCGATTTAAATTACTATAAGCAATTAAATAATTTTGTCAGTGGTGCTATTTTAAACGAAAGAAGGCATATATTAAAACATCTTTCAACAAAAGCACCTTTAAACAATTTTAGAAAAATGTCATAGTTTCAATCTCACTCCACTTCCGTCACATCCGTTATCTCTATGTAACAAACAACTACGTTCTTGATTCAGCACTTACTATCTAAATTCTAAATTGTAATCTCGAAATGCAGATGATATTAGGAGATTACTATGCAAAGAAGTAGATGAAATTTGTGGTGCTAACGAATTATAACTTCTTAATGGAATCTTATTTGCTACCTTTGATTGCGCATATTTCACAACTTACACTTTTCGTTCTGCAGTACTATTATGTTAATTTGATAGTCTATCTTACTAGCGTAATTTTTTCATTACGTAGGGTTAGAAGATGGGGCAGTAAAGTTCTTGATGAGTTATCTGGTTCGCAGGCTGTGGCAGTCTTGGAGCAAATATCGAATGCCAAATATAGTGCGATAGAGGTCCCACAACGATCAATATTAGATCCCTTGTTATTCATGATTTACACGTCTATTCTTAATTTTGCTGTTAGATTGTGTCATGTATACTATTACTATTTGTAGTTGCATGTGCAGGAATCAGTAATGATCTTTCTTCGTGATATATTAGGACGTTTTACATAAAGTTTGTGTTGCAATAACGGCAATTGGTTTCCGATGGTACCTAGGAAATTTAGAAAGAAATCTACCTATTCATGAAAGAGAAGACGCATAATGGTAAGTGTTTGTATGACACTTTTAAGTTCGCAGAGTAAATTACACACAAATCATATCATTTACCTATATCAGTTCAGTAAAGGAGTGTGTGTTGATTAAATTTTTAACAAAAGAAGGCAATGGTGCTAGAATTATACATGAACAAATACTGGCCAAGTATAGGCAAGATGAACCAAGTTATGTTAAGGTTAAATCGTGGTGTAAACAGTTTCTGTGGGGAAGATACTTCATTCAGAACAATTCAAAATCTGGTCGACCACATAAAGCACAAACTGCAGAAAATGTTTAACAAGTTGAAAAATAGATGCTTACAGATCGATGTTTGTGGTGTTCGTTATCGTCAAGGAATTGTTTTTAAGTGAAACTAGATTATGAAGGTGTCTTCACGGTAGATGCCGGAACATAAACAGAGAAGGAAAGAGATTGCGCAAGAAAATTCGACCGCTTTACAAGATGAAAGGGCTTTTTCTCGAAAATTGTGACTGAAGATGAGACATGGTATTATCACTGGGACCCGCCTACCAAAATCCATCAAGTAGGTTCATAAGGGCTCCTACCGCTCGAAAGACCAAGACACAACCTATGATGGCAATAATCTTTTGGGAACTGCTGCTGAAAGAAAAACGTCCGATTTCTTACAAACAAAAGAAGTTGATTTTGCACCATTGCAGGGTTCACAAGGCTCATAAACTTAAAGATATTATCAGAGACTGCAGCTTTATAGAACTTTACCATCCACCTTATAGCCCCGATTAAGAACCTGGCGACTTTATATTCAAAAGTATGAAAAAGTTCTTAGAGGAAAAATATTTGAATTGAATTGAATCTGTATGCCGTTGACAATTATTTTGCAGACTTTCCAATAAGTTATAAGTATTGGCGCAGTTTAACATAACGTTGGTAGAAATGCGTTTGTAGTGCATTGCACCTTAGCTTAGTTTTGGCAACAGCTGACACTGCACTTCGTAACTCTCTCCATTACACGATAGTTTAAAAGGAAGTTATATTGAAAAATTAAGTATTGTTTAAATTCAGTATGTCTTCTTCCACCGCCTATGTAGAAAAAAACTAAAAACCTTGGACTCGGCATTTCGCTTCAACACTCACACAGCCTTGCAAAAATCTTATTATAAATTGAAGCATATCGTTCATTTTTAACTCATGAAACATGTTGTGACTAGATATCGTCAAAAGTTACAAAAATTTTATGTACGCTTAATTTACAGTAGTAGATAAATACAGGGTGATTTTTTGAAAACTTCACACCTTAAATAACTTTAAATAGAGGAAAAATTTAAAATTTTGCAAAAACAGGTAAACTTTTGTTTGCAGGGGGACAACTTTTGAGATAAGTTTTTAATGGATAGCGCTTACCCTCTTAGCGGGGTAGATACCCCT
This sequence comes from Rhyzopertha dominica, assembly GCA_025024175.1. Classification (NCBI taxonomy): domain Eukaryota; kingdom Metazoa; phylum Arthropoda; class Insecta; order Coleoptera; family Bostrichidae; genus Rhyzopertha; species Rhyzopertha dominica. Next base: position 7,080,936 of record QCXZ01000086.1, on the reverse strand, counting down.
TCAAAAATTTTAAATGGAACTACCCATCTTACGATACATCATTTAAAAGCTTATTACACAAGGAGTCTTGCCATGTAATTAGTTTTACTATTTTTTACCCATTGACGGGGTAGTAAGTCAAAAAGTGCATTGTAGCAAGTGGCTTATAAAATGGAATATTTTGGACTTTTTTTAACAAAATTTATTGTCTTGCAGTTACAATAAAAATTGTCCTTACTTAAGCCTAAAAAACTTGTTAAAAAATAATTGTTACACCTAAGCAAAATGCCAAAAATACTTAAAATTTTCTTTCGACATTACTTGATATTGCAACTCGACAGTTTATACTGAATTGGCTAAATAATTATCTACTTTGTGTTTCCAATTTTTTTTTCAACTTTTTGGCTACTTCTTTGGCACGAGCATCTTTTTGTTCTCATTCCTTTTTATAAATCGCGTGAAATTTTAAAGTGAGAGTCCAAGTGATAATGGTTTATTCAACTGCCGAAAGGGTAGAATAATTTTTATTTACGGTGCTGAGCATAGCTGTGCTCGTGCGTCAGCAAGGGTGTTTAACGAACGGCACCCCGTCAATGGGTAAAAAATAGTAAAACTAATTACATGGCAAGACTCCTTGTGTAATAAGCTTTTAAATGATGTATCGTAAGATGGGTAGTTCCATTTAAAATTTTTGAAGGGGTATCTATCCTGCTAAGAGGGTAAGCGCTATCCATTAAAAACTTATCTCAAAAGTTGTCCCCCTGCAAAGAAAAGTTTACCTGTTTTTGCAAAATTTTAAATTTTTTCTCTATTTAAAGTTATTTAAGGTGTGAAGTTTTCAAAAAATCACCTGTTAGTGTTTGACAAAGAATTGGGTATTATGACTTTTTTTTGAAAATTATGTAAAATGAATCTTGAAGTGCATATAGTATATCGTACGCTATGTTAAAAAAATATTTGTAGGTAGAAAATTTCAAGTCTGAAATTCGAATCTCAGGGGTCACCGCCAAAACGCTTCTATCCAATATTATTCAAGTCGTGACGTCAAGTGTCTTGTAAATATTACCGAGGAGCGTGCTGTTTAATGGTGTGGTTTCATTCTTGTATTAGAAAAGCTTTTGTGTGGTGTTTATTGAAATTACGGTGTAAAAGTCGCACCAAAAAGTGATATGTATAGTTTCACAAGAATCTATTATGTATGGAAAACAAAACAAGCGTTGTTTTGTTTTTTACATGGTTATAAAAGTACTTCAGTCAGTACAGTTAACACAATTTTTGTAACCGTTCCTCGAGATTATCAACGTATGAAAAAGTTGTTTAAGGCCCTTAGACGTGATATGCCGAAATCGCAAAGTTTGTTTTTCTGTTGTGAAGATCATCTTAATTCTTACTGTAAGTTTTATTATTCTTTTTGGGGTTATAAGTGTTTACCACTCAGTTTCCATTTTGTTATAGCTTGAAGAGGATATGAAAAATTATATGCGCTTTAAGTTGATAAAGGGAAAAGTTATAATAAAGAACGACGTCGTTCCCCATACATTCGACTGTTAGTCAGACCTGAAACGAGCCGCAAGAGCCGCGAAAATAAATGGCAATTTATATTTATTCTGACCTCTAAAATAAATGTCAAGTTTAGGGTACATTTTTATGTTTACAAATAGTATGTTTCCAACAACCCACTGTGATCAAATTATCAATGCTACGTTAATTTGATAAAAAGTTCAGTTATGCTGTTGCTTTTGCTTTTACGTTCCTCATCTCCGCCGCGTTGATCCGCTCGTCGCTGTACACAAATTCCATAGCAATGAACATGCCTTCAGAAGCCATAACTTATAAGTACTTCACTTTTTCTTGGCGCATTTTAATTCGCTTGTCACAAAATGAACGCAAACAACAAACTGATAAATTGACGGGCTGAGACTGACGCGTGACGCGCTGACCCCAGTTGTAAACAAGCGGCCATTTACAAAACACCTGACGTCACGGCCAATATGTTCGAGTTTTGGCGGACCCTTTAAATATTCACATTTTTAATATTTAAAATACATCTTACGATCCATTTTTTCGAATTTATAAGCTGTCATAGCTGTTTTATGTATTAGATGCAATTTAATAAAATATAAATACATGGCAAATACTCAATTCCGTAGTCTAAGCATGATAAATAGGAATCTCAATGATTTACATTTCTGTTTCATAGAAATTGGCAAACGGCGATTTGTTCTTTTCTCCTGCACATTTTACAATAGTCTACCTCAAAATGTTAAAGTGTTTTCTGTTGTCAGATTTTGGAAATATTTCAATAATGTTCTATTATCTTCTCAACTACCGTGACGTGTTTCTTTTTGATTTGTTCCTATAACTTTATAAATCGGGTAAATAAACAAAAATTAGTATGGGAAAGGGACTTAAAACGTGCAGAAATGTTTTCAAAAACATTCATAACTTTATAACGGATACGTAAAGCCTGTTAAATGGTGATTTTTAGCGATCTTACCCACATTTTTTATTTGAACTGTGCGTTCAAAAGTTGACATGGGGTACTTTACACGCGCACTGTATACATCAGGGGCGCCGACTCCATGGGTGCTCGGGTGCTCCAGCACCCACGAGAAGTAAATTGTGGGTGCGGAGCACCCCCGACCAAATAGGCTTCAACACATGTACCATAAATTCACACTGACTTATCACAGATATAAAAAAGAACTCTTTGTCAAATTTATCAAATTAGAGCATCTACAGTGCTGTCAGATGATTCAAGCCCACCCAGCCTTGTTTTAGAATTTCTTGTGAAAGCAAGTACGTGGAAATGTTGCTCAGTTTTTTAATATCTGATTTTTTTATTTATTATATTGGAATTTTTATTTATGTGAACCATTTCAAGAATTAATCTCTCGTTTGTATTACTTTCTGTATCCTAAATTTTCACATTATCCCATTTAATATGATGTCCATGTGTTCAGTAAGTGAGCATCTATCCCTTTGTTTAGTTATATCACTTTTGTAGACGGCCAATCTATTAACCATTCATTGTGATACCTGTCCTATGTGTACTTGCCTTCACAATCCTCACATTCCAAACATATATTATAGAACATTTGCATGATATTTTGCAGGTATTTTTGATTTTAGTGTTGCGAGTAGGGTTGAGCCATGCTTCTTGTTCTCAATTGTAATTTTTATGTTTTCATTTTTTAAACGTTCTGAATAATTTTGTTTTCAATCCAGTAATGTTTGGTAGAGATACATACATTCTATGATCTACTGTTTGTAGGTTCTTGTCAACCATAGGATCATGATTTACCCTCTGGCCCACGTCACTCTGCATTCTATTGTTAGCTGTGTTTGCGTTACATGAAGTGTTGATAAGTCAGTAGTAGAATAGAAGATTTTATTTATCAACGCTCTCGGATATGAATTGTGTTTTAGTAAATTTTTTTTCAATAAATTGTGAATATTTTATTTTAATAATTCTATGTTTCATCTGTTTTACAAAGTTTATTTTAACTTGTGTCGAATGATTTGAGACGTAGTTTATATACCTCCCTGATGTGGTTGGTTTCCGTTACCAATACAGTATTATTTTATAATTTTTTCGTATATCTTTGGTTTCAAAAAAGAGTATTCCACATTCTACCTCTCGTTCTATAGTGAATTGAACACAGTTTCTTTCATAAAAAAGTTTGTCGATGACTAATGCTGGTACCAACAAAGGCACTAGGACAAATCTAGCTTTTTTGTACTTATTTTTTTCCTCTTACGTATCTTTCTATTTATATCATACATATTTCTGTCATATTGCATGTGTACCTATTGAGCTCTATTGGACGGATTCATAGATACTATTTTCACGATTATTTTAGCATGAGCACCCACGAGGTTTTCTAAAAGCTGGCGCTCCTGGTATACATAGTTTAATGTACTAATGTTTTACCATTATATTCACAATCCGCCATTTGGGCAAATAAGATTGAACACAAACTGAATAGCTAATAATAACTTCGATCAAACTTCAACGAACTGGTTCGTTCAGTTCACTACAAATCGTAGAGCGCAATTATTGAACTTTCAGTTTGCGAACTTTCCATCTCCAGATGTTTCACGATGTGCTTTTATTCGCCTTTATAAAGTAATAAAACGATGCTTTAATGGGAAGTAAAAAAAGTATTATTATTATTTTTATTTTCCGGGCGCTTCAAGTTCACTTAGATAGGCGGTGCTAAAAGTTTTTATAAACATCCATCATCGTAAATAACATTTTTGCCTAGTAGGTATACTGCTAAGCCGACTACATTGCATCATGATTAGAGTCATAGTGCGCTTAATTCCTAAAGCATAAGCGAGAGTGGAATGTCTTATCAAATATGCAAAGGAGAAAGATAGACTTAAAGTCTATTTCTACTGGGTTTATTGGTGATAATTATTTGTTTTAACGTCGATGATGGCCTCACGTGCCCTCTGTTAATCTTTTATAATCTTTATTAATATGCAACCACGTTTTTGTTTATATTTGGAAAGAGCAGGCGTGTGTGTTCCTTAAACTGTTCACAGGTTAGTGCTGTTTTAATTTTAGTTCTGTATATGTTTTCAATATCCAATCAAATTATGTATACAGTAGCCGAGGAACGAGCATCAATGTCATTCAGTCAACTCAGTTGTTCAAGGAAAACAGTTTTTGTTAACCAATTACAGTAATGTCCGCTTATAACGAACCTCAAAGGACCGACGCAAACGGTTCTTTATAAGCGAAGTGCGCAATAAACGATAAATATTAACAAAAATATTATTTTTTATTGAAACCTACATAGTTCAAATACGTTTAAGAATCTTATTTATTTTTTTGTATTTTCTCGTTCGTTCGAAAAAATCCCTGAGGTCATTCAAACGCGCAAAAGACACGGCCTATACGAGTCAAAGAGAAACCTAACTCGCGTAGGACGACCGGACGTTAACAAGTATGCAACACTGTGCAGTATAGGAAAACACTCCGCGTCGTAAAGTAGTTTTAAATGGAAACGTGTGTTTCTTAAGAAACCAGTTTCATGTTCGTGTTCAAAAGGTCATTTTCTAGAGGATGGAGAATTTTAGTTTCATAGTAGGCGATGGGAAGCAGCAGTAAACAATTACTATTCTTCCAAGCAAAAGCTTTACGTGTTTCTTTGAAATTAAAAAAGATGGAGTTGTCTAAAGTTATAAGTAAAGTATAAAGTAAATTTTTAAAACGAAAAACCAAGATTTTCTTCACGAAACCATTCAGCAATACAGTTTTAGTAAACGGCATGAAATAACTTGTTTATTTATGCTAATATGAACATCATATTATAGCAACCTACTTTTTGTTTTGGTACGTCAGTGCATTTCGATGGCAGCGTAATTGTTTTTGTTTTTCTTAATTTCAACCAAACGATTTCTAGTGCTCCTATTATCCTCGAAATTACTTGCTGTTTATTTTGATAACAAAGTTTTCCTAAAACATGGAGTTTTCAAATAAACAACAAAAAGTGTGTTATCAATGCAGGTTCTGCAAGAGTCATTACTGAGTTTTATTTATTTTATGATAAATAAATAAATCTTCACAGTGACACTTCAGGACCTATTTCGCTAACGCGTCTTGTCGTTTATTTGGAAACACGATTTTTTAGAAATTTTATCGGATGATCGCATTTTAATTTTATTCCCTGCGGGCCTTGGTATATTACGTTACACAATAAACCCTGAGTTTTTCTTCCCCCTCTTGACTCCACTTAATTTCTCTTTAGAATGCCGTTTTCATTTCTTTAATTTTCAAAGAGATCCGTGTTGATTATTTATAAAAAGATTGCCAACGCCTCGGCTAATGCAAATGTTTTCTTCAAGCTTCACAGCTGCTTTGAGAGGATTTAGTTACAAATCTTCCGTGTAATGTTCTTTATCGGATATTTCAGAAGTGATTGCCGATTTTGCCAGACCGTTTATCATCTAAACAGACTTCTGATCAGTTTATAAATCACAACCGCGTTGATGTGCATAATATGATAGGGGATGGAAATCCCTCCGGCAATCAGTATTCATTCGCTGGCAGTTTGCAAATGCTTCTCTTTCGAAGTATCCAAAAGGAAGTAAAGCAACAATTGCGCTGGGTTGGAATGCTTTCAGGAGGAAGAGTGTTTTGTTGTGTACGCTGTTCAGAGTTTCTAAGTTAAAAGCAGTGTTTTGACAGTGGCAATGTGGTGTTTGCGACTGAGCTGCCCATTTACCCTGCGCGTCGGACCGGTTCATTTATAAAAGCTGATGAAATGGATTCTAATTGAAAGAAATGGTCGATACGTACGATATTTGCATTGGATGCTGCGCCGCCGGCAAAATCGCCATAACTCCATTGTTTGTGTAACAAATTAATTTAACACACGGCGATTACCGATCGAGACGTCGGCGTGCGAGCTTGCCTCTCGGATTTTTATTTTTGATCTGGAATATTTGGTATACCGCGTTCTACGATAGACGTAGGAATGCGAGAGGGAATTTATTTCCTCCTTTATTGAGATGTTTATTCTAATTGAATGCTCGAATAAAATAACATAATCGCCGGCGATCACGAAAATACGCCATTAAATAGGATGTTTCTCTTCTTTTCAGGCTCGTGGGATTATCAATGCACTTATAGCAACAATAACGCAATATTTATATAAAATTTTATGTAAACATAGTACCTATAACCAAGCTAAGTACCTACCTTGACAATCAAACCTATAGTTTACCTATCTGTTATTACTGTGTTAAAGAGTAACAATCATTTGTATAAGGAAGTCTATAGTAATATTTTTTAAACTAGCTGCTAAGTAGATATGAAGAATAACGACGAAACGATTTTGGAAATCATTCAAGGACACAAAACTTCCAAGTGGCCCGGCGCTAGGATCGTCAAGATATTCATAGMCAGCACTAAATCAGGTAAGGGCGAAAAACAGCAGCGAAGTAAAAGAACAAATCATACATTTCTGCCATTTGGTAGTTGCATAAACAATTACGATGTGTCGTGGTTTGAAGTGGTCGTGAGTGTTGAGCAGAAATATAGTGGGTTGCGAATGATAAATCGGTAACCACTGATTTACAGTGAATAAGTACAGTCGGCTTCACGGATAATGATACCCAGCCTGCCACGCGTCCTGACTAGGCAGTCTCATTATCCATGAAGCCAACTGTACTTCTTAAGAGGGGTCCGGACACTGGTCTGGGGTCCGAAATTAAGCTCTGGGGAATTAATCGTACATGCCTTATTTTTCTTTATTTTGTTTATACGTCTGGCTCATTGCAGTTTAAACTGCAGGCTCTACTGAACCGATTTTTAAATAATAGCTTTATTTTAATTACAAATCTACTTAAAAAACGAATAATATGAAGAAAACGCTTAAGTTTGTATGCTTTTTACTTGGAGGCCACGTTTTTAATTTTTATTCAGTAGTTCCTGCAGTTTCATTATTTATCTAACTGTTGGCAAAATTTTGCTATGTTTATGTAATTATCATTTGAGTGACATCAAACCCTGCATAGTGTTACATGGAATTGCGGCAAATTTGCGTTTTCCTATCCCTCCCGCTAACGGCCAACTGTTAACGCGGTACTGTCTCAATAAATTCCACTGCGTTTGATTCATACGGGGAGGCTCGGGCTGCACCACCGAAACTTTCTAATTTGAGTGACATCAGTTTTCTTGTAGTAGGAGAAATAATGCTGTAAGGGGTAGTAGGGACACGTATGGATTCCTCTTAATTGTAAATCAGTGTTTAACGATTTATCATATGACGAATTGCACGAAAAATCTACTGAAACATAAATTTCCGTTGCATTTTTTTCATTAAGTCGAGAATTTTTTATTCCAACATCATAGCTTGATGATTTATGGTACAAATGAAGTAATCACCATCATAAACAAGGTGTTTCAAGATGGTGCTATCAAACTTGAGAGGATGATAGATGACATTACGGTAGAAAATTTTTGCATACACATATCTAATCGAACTAAGCCGTTTTCTCCAAAATAGATAATGGAATCGCGCATCTGTTGTAATATACAGGGTCGCTACAAAGTATGGAACCAGCAGGATATTTCAGGTTCTGTTCCACCGATTTTTCTGAAATTGCGGAGCGATAGAATTGCCCAGCACGTTCCCCTGATCTGCCCCGCTTGATTTTTTCCTGTGGGGGTATCTGAAAAATCGTATTTATGCTGATCGGCCACATAATGCAGAAGATTTCAAAGGACGAATCAAGACAGAAATTCAGAACTTCCATCCAAATATGGTACAAAGAACATTAGAAAACTTGCTCAAGGCTGCATTACTGCATTTGTCAGGCTCAATTATTGTATTTACACTTTTCTCAACTCAGAAGCGATAAATTGTATAAGTGTGATACATTTTTAAAATCAGGAAATAATATCCTTTTCAATGATATGCCTTTTGACTCCCCCTTGCCATTAAAAAAATGCAACTTGCTCCCATATCTCGGAAGCGAGAGCTGACACGGAGTTGAAAAAATCCCAGAAAATGCATTTTAATTACCCATAGGTCCTGCAAAATTTCAGAAAAATCGGTAGAACAGAACCTGAAATATCCTGCTGGTTCCATACTTTGTAGCGACCCTGTATGTTAGATATTGCTGCAAGAAAAGGAAGGCTGCCATCGCTCTCCTTAACGGCTCTTCTTGTGTGGCTACAGGTTTTTCATCGAACAATACTTGATGTCAGAGAAAAAATCCAACAGAATTGAAGCGGGACTTAGCCCTGGCTTATTGATATGTCTCTTTCTTCCAATCTATCACCCAGGAAATACTGGGATTAAGTTATCCTGCATCTGGTAGATGCAAGGTCATGAAACCATATTTTATCATGAATGAACGTTTGCTTTTTCCAGTAGCTCAGGAAGTTCGTCTAGTATAATATCTACTTAGCCGAGGTGTAAGTACCCTAATACTAAATTGTTCCTGCAAAGTTGTAGGCTCAGCATAAAGATTTTAGGGTTCCCTATCGTTGCAATATATAATATCAAAGATAGTATGTATACTCTTGAAACGTAAAACTTATATGACACATTAAAAACATATTGTGTAGGAAATGCAGTCGTTAAGAAATAAACTCGTTTATTATGTTTGAAATTTTACGACTAGGGATTTATATGCAAAATTTTTACCGCAATGCTGCATAGAGACTTTCAAGTTTGACACTACCTTTTTAAGCCATCAAAATGTAGAGCAGGTGCTTGTACTTGATGTCATATATAAAATTCTACACTAATTTAACAAATTGGATATTCAAGATGGTCTCCTTTAGCGTGGACACTATTTTGATACTTTAAAGATGAAAATCTGCAAATCTAAGACAAAAAGTTTGAGCGCGATGACGCGTGCCAAGAATCTCGATAAGTTTTGTCCAAAATTTTAAATTTATTTTTGTCTTAATACCTTGTTTCATAAAATACCACACCATTTGCTTATGATTTTTACTCGCAGTTATTTGCACTACTCTAATATGTTAATTTCAAATATGTCATTTTGTATGAAGAATTGCAATGAGAATCAACTCAATTTATCAGAAAATAATTTTTAAAGTAAAATGCTTGTATCGTTTGACATTTAGACCCTCTTCGTGTTAAGGGCACAACAATGTACATTGTAAGAGTGACCAGTAAGTGAAAAGAATATTTCGGTTGGCTTCGTGTTAGCATTGGTTAGCAAATGATTAAAATGTGAATGAAGTGAATGAAAAATCATTTTACGAAAAAATGTTAATCTCGCTCGTAATTTTATTAATTATTTCACTATCGTATATTTAATTTGTTTGTGAGTAACCTTTTACAGCACAGTACACTGTGCAGTCAAAAGTCTTTGATGTTCACCCTTGTATCTAAACGTACCGAAAATATGTGCGTTGGGGTAAAAAATCCCAAATTGGATATCGCGGGAGGGTTCTACGAAATAACGTTACCATCCTGATATTAAGGTATCAAAAGCAGAATTCCTGTATAAAAAACATTCGCGGTGTGAAAACAAATTCCTATTACTCGACGGAAATTTCCTTTGGTAGTAGTTCTTTTCCATCTTGATGTAATTTTTGTAGATTTTGAGAACGAACGGAGGTTACTGCTGGAATTTGTAGGACCAGAACTACAGCTCGTGTGCAATGAACATCAAATCGAGGTAATTGTCTCTCTGCGGTCAGACTAATTGCTAATTTTGTACGTGTGTCAGGTGGAATTGGTCGACATGCACTTTGGTGCTAGCGAAATGGACAGCTTTGATCCATGGTTGTTTCGAGATCACTTAGACGAAATCCATGCCTGTCATAGGGTATCCAGAGGTTGCTTTTTCCTGGTAAGCAATTACAGTCACGCGTGTTTACGTCATCATCGTGCAGCCGTTTGTGTAAACTTGTTTTTAGTGCTTATGTGGTAATAAATACGACCCATTATTCCTGCCAACACAAATCGAAGCTGATAAATATATAGCGATAATAGACCAAGCGAGAAAGTCAAACTTAAATTGTGATAAAATGAACCAATGGTATAAGAAGGAAAACGGGTTCTACACATTATTAGATGACTATAGGAAGTTGCCTTTAGAAGAATGGAAAAATAATCTCCACGAAATAATAGCCACTATCCGTAAAAGTATATCGGGCATGCCTGAGACCACAAAAAAGAAAATGCAACCGTATCTATATTCGCTGGTGGAAAGCCAATTCCACCACGCTCTAGGTATGTCTCCATTCTGTCACCTGTTCACACGTATATGTCCCCGTGCTGTTTCAAGGACTGGCACCCGGGACAGCACATCACATGCTAAGCATCACGAGAGAATTCGATAATGTCACCGAAGCAACCGAATATTACTTAGACTGTAACTGTCAACTGACAACCGAGGAAGCTGCGGAGAGGACAAAACAATTCCAAAGCAATATTAATGAACTGATGCCGGAAGAAAATCGTTTACATTTTAGGCAAGTACCATTCAAATGACGACTTTAATTAAACGGAGTTTCATCTGATGTGGGATCAGACCCAGATATTATAAAATATTCAGGCGGCGTCCTTACTCGTATCCATTTGTGTTTCTGGGGATCTCTTAAGTCAATCATCTTTCGCAGAGTGCCTTGGAAACTGGGTGGAATCAACTCAGACGATGACAACCATGAAACATATCTAAATAAATTCAAAAGCACCGTGTTCAGTAAGCTGCACAATTTAATAAAACGGAGCTTGGAAGACGAACCGGAGCTGAAGTCGAGAAAGAAAATAGTAGAGGTGATCTATATCGTATACTCCGAGATTCGGAGGCTTGTATATTTCACGTTTCCGGGACGACTGGGCATATATTTAATAATGGGCATGCTAGCGTAAAATTATCCCGTGCAGCTATTTGTGATGGTTAATAATTTGCACATTTAACGAAAACATTTTAGCGGTCCAACCGGTTCTCTCGCATCTGAAGATGAACACATTTTTTATACTGCGAAACCTTTAGTAGCTATATATAAATACAACTAATAGTTACGGCAATTAAAACTAATCTTACACTTTATGCTTTCCTCGATTCCTTGGAATCCAACCGGATATTTGCTCAATTCTTCATGTAATAGATCGTACAATTACTCAACATTCAGTATAGAACTCACAAATACTATCGATTTGTCGCAGTTGCGAAAAGCTAAAAATAACTAATTTATATGTTTTATAAAATTAAGTAATGGGATGGTGAATATGACGATTTTTTTATTAAAAAATAAATCTAATATTAACCTATTGCTCTAGTCATACAAACAGAAAGCAGTTTGTTTAAAAAAATTATTCATTAATTTAGATAGAATGCATTAAAAATTGCTCGATCTGCGACAGCGTTGACGTAGAGTTGAGATATAATAAAAGGGAGGTAATATAAATTTTTGAAAAAGTATATTTTATCCAAGTTATAGGCGAGTTAATAAATTCTTCTAGACATAAGTACCGATTGATTCTCTTTCGTATTTTGGGTAGTTGAAATACTGAGTAAATATTTGTATATGTATATAGTGTTCCTATTGCATTTATTTTTTGCGTCCTCACTATCTCCAGATGGATTTCCTAGATTTCCATTGATTTTAGTTTTATCCATCAGTACTTTATTATTTGTATAGGATACTGCAGCAGCTTATGTGATTTTAAATTGTCCCATTTAGATTGAATTTCTTAATTCGATTAACATTGCCATCAGTGCGTCGAATTTTAGTTATTTTGCTCTATTTTAAATAGAATAAATTAGATCGTTCTATTAGGTATATTGATCATATTGTTTTAAAGGAATGCGAATCTAGCCACGTTATATTGTAAAAAAAGAGTAAGTGTGCTACGGATATTGATCTGTACCTACCGGTAATAGTTATATTATAAACGTGCACTTTATGATTGTATGGTTATATTCGTCACCGAACACTCATCATTAATCGAAGTTGCAAATTGTTTTGACTCATCCAATGTGCTTTTAAAGTCTGTGGATTCTTCTTCTAATTGTTGCAATGTTTTTTATAAAATCAAAGTAAGATCAACATCGGTGCGGTGACATTCTTCGGAATTCTAATCTTTCATTCCAGGAAAATTTATTCTGATAACAAGAAATGTGGATTTGCTACAACTTTCTGGCTGGCTATATCTGTCGCTTCTCTCTCACAAGGCACTGTGTATTTGACATAAATAAATTATAAAAAAATAAATAAAAAAAAACGGCACTGGTATATAGAATTTACAGGCACTAAATTATTTGCAGATCTTCATATGAACAAAGTTCACTACAAAGAWTWTTATACACATTAATAAATCAAACTTTGCACAACAAAAATGTATTTGGTGTTTAAAAAATTAGGTTTTTGCTGTAAGCGCTGATATACCTCAGTAATATCAGCTGTACAATAAAAATGAAATATTCAGATTTATAATTACCTAGRTGATATTTTTTATACCTGCACAAACGTCTTTAGCTAAATAAAACGCCTTCGACTTGAAAAATTGTCTTTTCCAGCTGTTACCTAAATCAGCCGCGTCAAGTTGATTTAGTATGGATTTTAAGAACTTTAGCAACTTGTCTCAAGATACTGGAATGAGTGATTACCTTCCCGGTCTGCGTAATACTCATACATTATGAAACAGATACTGCTTTCGTTTCATATTATCCAGGGTTGGTCTGTTTGTCAATTTTATCATTAGAATTATTAGTGTCTTCTTATTATACTCACGCGTTCTCCATCAGATTGGCCGACTGCTGAGTTAGACGAGAAAATTATTGAAAAAATTTGCAAAATTACAAATTTATAGGCATATTTTATAGAATGTTTATTGAAAAGCTTTCTCAGTTTAAATTTTGTTTTCATTCTCTCTGTCGGATTAAAAATTTTTTTGCTAACAGCAAAATTAATCTKTGGCAGCTATAAGAACTTMTCCGGAACGTAACCATTTTTCATTAATTTTGCAAGGTTCCTCTCTCGTCCAGTATCGATAATTTTGTTTACTGACGTCTCTATTGAGATAAAACTGTACTTCATCGCGTATGATCATTTCTAAGATGCAAAATTTTATTCGGTACAAGTCAGGTTAACTCTTAAGGAGAAAAAAACAACAACCATTCCACGCACACTTACTTATAATGGAGAATATTTAAATAACCCCCAGGATATTGTCGATAATTTTAGGGAATATTTTGCCTCGGTGTATAACAAAACGACGATAACCTTCAGTTTCCTTGTAATGAAAATATTTCCAGCACTCTGGATAATATTAAATATATTTCTGAGAGTGATATTTTAATTGCAATAAAAAAACTTAAAAGTAATTTTAACTGTGGCCTAGATCGTATACCGGCCTTCGTCTCTTTTACTTGAACCGCTTTGTTATATATTCAGCAAATGTATTTATTACTTCTTCTACATTTCCGGATGTTTTGAAAAAAGCACGTATTTGACCTATTTGTAAGAGTGGAGGTGAAACAGAAATCAGTAATTATAGGCCTATATCAATTATTTGCAACTTTGTTAAAATGTTTGAGTTTAAGTCCACAGAATATTTAGAAACCGAACCGACGCTCATAGAAATTACGCCACAACTACCTTTTTTGCAAATTTTTATATTTTTTTTATTTTTTTAGTATGTAATTAGAAGTTTAATTGCGAGTATTATTGGTCCCTATAAATTTTCGGTACAGCAAACGGTTTAGAAAATATTAGTGAAAAACCGTCACTTAAAAAAAACAGTTATTCCTAAATATTTCGGAAAATACTTAATATATTCAAAAAGTAATGCCATCAGATCAAAAATAAAATAAAACAAAACAAAAAGTGTTTCAAACAATTTTTAAAAAAATTGACATTTTCGAGATATTTCAAAAAAAACTGGATTTTGGACCCTGTCCACACGATTTTTTTTTAATTTTGCTATTATATAGAAAGTCAAATTTCTGATCGAAAAAACACTCTTGCAATTTTTTAATTGAGGTAATAATTTTCGAGTTATTTACTGAAAGACAATTTTAAAAATTTATGTATTTTTGCTAATATTACGAGAACAGTTTATTGTTTCAAAAATGCTCAAAACCTCATTATTGATCGTGTAATATAAGTAATAAAAGCGTAAACGTCTTTTTGACAATTGGATGTTGATTGATTCAATTTGCAGCGGTTTTATTACGTCCGTTAAAATTCAGAATGTCTTAATGGCAATTCTTAATAAAAAAAACAACAAAAAAGGTTTCTCTAAAATTACCATTATTGTACATCAAAATTCTGCATCTGACCATATCAAAATATCATCAATACGGTTACTTTTGAAAGTAATTTGATTAAAGTTTTCCAAGCATTTTCGTACTGCATACGCTCCTAACGGTAAACGTTATTGTAGCATATGGAAGCATTACTATATTTCTTGATCTACAAAAGAGTTGTAGTTTCAGAACGCGTATAGCTTTTATAAATTTTCGTACGTACTGTAAACGTCATTTCTTCATGCAATATAAAATATTTTTGTAACGGTATCCTGGCGTTGGAATTAGATTAAATTTAAACGTGAAACTCGAAAGTCTAAAGAAGAAGGAAATGTTCGACTTAAAAAGAAATTTCGGGTGCAAATTCCAGTGTTAATCTGGCCATTTATAGAAAATAATTTTTAATTATTCATTGCAAAGTTCTGAAAGTCTTGTATGTCGCATGTCCAGGATGTCGGCGATAAGCCGAAAATTACATTAAATGTTTCTATTTGTAGGCATGAGATTATTATGTTTTCTAGAAAACGTTGTAGCTAATGAAACAGTGACACTGACTTTATTACAGAAGTAAATCGTTCGATTAGCGKCAACATTTTTCCGAAAACATTATCTGACATTGGACGCTGAAAGTATTGACCCTCGTATATTTTTAAGTACGTCCAGTCGTTCCAGGAACGAAACAAACATACGGGCTTCTATATCCATGTCTTTACATCAGCATTGCCGGAGTTCGTGGACAATAACTTATAGGATGTTTTTGCAGGAGAATTTCCAGGAAAACATCACTCACTTAACGTTGTGTTTCGAGAGCGAGGCAGAAAGCCCGTCTCTGCTGGAAATAGTAGATAGGATACAAAAAATTGTAGAAACGGCCAACAATAGGCACAGTCCGATAATGATATACGGGAAACAGGGTTCGGGAAAGACGTCGCTGATCAAAATGCTGTATCAACGATTCGAAGGGTGGCTCACGTGTAGAGTGCTCCGCATTATTCGGTTCGTTTCGTCGACTCCCAGATCGTCTTATAATCTCGAACTTCTCAGGATAATTTGCCAGCAGATTTGCATAGCACTCAAATTACCGGAGGGATTCTTGCCGAAAGACGCCTCTTTCGATCCTATTTATATAAACAACTGGTTTCAAAGTTTGCTCAAGGGTTTCGACGAAATGAACCAAGCTCTAGTAATATTCATTGACGACATCCACTTGCTAAATCCCCTGGATTCGGATATGGTCTCGATGTTAAGCTGGCTGCCCATCTCGCTATCTAAGAAAGTGCATATTATCTGCACCACGGGAACTGAGCTGGACTCGATGCGATTAACCGCCGCACAGAAAGAGAGGCTTAAGAATTCGGAGTTTTATTTTGAGTTGCCCTCCGCCCAGACCAACCTTAGTAAGTACGCCATATCTTGCGTTCGCCTTTTATCACGTAATCCTCCTTCAGGCGCCTTCGAATCAACTTTTAAAAATACAGAGGCCACACTTGGAAAACTCGCCATCGCGAGATTATCATCGCTGATAACGTGTTCCGAGTATGGCCTCTCGGAAACGGAACTGCTCGAGATACTGATGCCGACGAACAACGGCGACAATTCCGCCATTACCACGGAAACTGGGAATTTTAACTTCTCCAGCTTCACGGTGGCCTGCCACAAACTTGGTGAGTTTATAAAGTTTGGTGCATCCTGAAATATACTCGTACTCATGTAAGTCCGGTTTGAGAACAGTTTCGGGATTTAAACTCGGAATATAAATGATTCAACTTGAACAAGGCAACTATCGTTCTTTCTGTTTGCTTTATGTTTCAAAGTGTAGTTCACTACAGCGTATTTCAACCCAGAACCGCATATCCCACCACTTCATCCAGCGCGATGACTTGCTGTTGTTTACCAATGCTTGGAAGTAGGGATAAATGTTACTCAGCGTTCCATAGCGAAACGTGTTGCAGTACGCCAAAATGATCCGTAACGACAGGTTTAGACACAAACTGGTTTCTGCGCAGATTGACTTCAAGTGCGGTTCTGGGTTGAAATACGCAATAGTTATACAATAGTGCAGGCCTACAGTTACCTATTATAGTTAATAAAATATAAATTATACGTTTAAACCAGTAACACAAAATATATCACTGCTGTAGTTGTATTCTCTTTCAGCAAAAATAACATACCTAGTACCTAATGGATAATTGATGACCATATAGAGAACAATCGATCATATAATCGACATACTGCAGCTGCTGTTTTCCCGTGCAAATATAAATTTGTTAAAAAGTCAATTTGTATGAAACATAATCACCCTCAATATTATGAAAGTTTTCAATTAGCCTACACTTTGAATTAAAAGAACGCTGTGTCTAGCCTTCCGCCTCCGGTATCCATACAAATCCCGGTTGTATGATGACGTTGAAAGTGACGTCATCAACGGCCGGGATTTGTCTTGAATCCCGGCGAGCAGAACGAACTATGCCTTTGATTTGAGCCCGGATCCGATGACCGTTGTTGTTTGCGCTGCGAATTGCATTTATTTATTCAATTTGCAGAAAATTATATTATTTTTAAATATTAGCTTGTTGAGTGTGAAAATGTTAGCAGCTGCACAAATAAATAATTATTGTACTTATCTGGCACCAAAAACATTATTAAACTATCCTTGTATTTAATGCTTCTCTCCGTTTCTGACCATAAGTTTGTGCCTTCTTTTTATTCACAACAGTTACGTTAGGTGTTGCTGATGCTTCAAGAAGTGTCTCAAACATTGGCCATTGTGAAAGGCGCCTTTGACAATTTTATAATAATCTAAAATCCACCTCTTATTCACAAGTTCTTTCGAAAACAGGCAATTTCAAAGGCGTGCGAACTGCAAATATGTGTGGGAGCAACATACCGGCTTTAAAATTGCACATACAATCAGTTGTATCGCATCGTAATTATCCTTTTGTACTATTGACAAGAAAGCTAGTATCGCCGTCTTTATTTGAAGGGACTAAACACAATTTGTGTGATTATCATTTTACTAGCTTCATTGGTTAAAAAGCCCAAACCCAGTCTTTTTTCTAATTGGAATATGGCTTTAACATCTCGCTCACTTTTAAGGGGTGATATAATAGTGAACATTGAATGCACAAAGTGCACTAATGTGCTGTATTTTTTTGTAATAATGGACTTAAGTTTGACGTTTATTGATTCAATTCGATTATTTGTGGTATTTTCAAAACAACTTTTCATGAAGTTTTTAGACATAGACCACTCGTCCTTAATTTGTTACCAATTCTTCTCAAAGTATTCAATAATTGGTTTTGGGCTAGATACCTTCAGAAGTTCGTGCAACTGCCCAAATTCTTCATCAGTTTTGCCATAAACCATTTTCTGTAAGGTTTACAGTGACTTTATTCTATCGGCTTAAGTGATTCCCATTTTTTCACACGTGATTTCTC
This sequence comes from Rhyzopertha dominica, assembly GCA_025024175.1. Taxonomy (NCBI): domain Eukaryota; kingdom Metazoa; phylum Arthropoda; class Insecta; order Coleoptera; family Bostrichidae; genus Rhyzopertha; species Rhyzopertha dominica. Next base: position 7,062,766 of record QCXZ01000086.1, on the reverse strand, counting down.
GGCTAAAGATTTGCATTGAATGAAAGATACAAATGATCACAGCTTCGGGAAAAGTGTATCCATTATAATAGATCTTTCTAATAAGTCTTTATTAGTCATGATAGATTCCGTAAGCTAGCTTTATCTTCAGTCGTCAACAGACAAAAAAAAATTATTTCAGTCTTATAGTTGCTATCTTCTACTACAATTAGTAACACAGGTATGCCGATGTTAAATAGTTTATAGGTATCATCAATACCCTAAAATTCTCGGTACGATTTAAACGTGTTTTTCATATTAAATGTTCGAAAAAAAACATGTCATTAAAATTGTTTCTCCATCTAAGAATGCCCACTTTAGTCTTCCGTCCCCTGTAGCTCGTAAAGCCACATGTGCGTTTTTTAAATCTCTTTGTCCACTCCCGGATGGTCTAAATTTTTGGCTTCCATAATTACAACAAAATTTTACTTCTACATATTTTAGTGGTTCGCTAATTGGTCGCGTAATGCGTGAGGAAGCAATAACACGTGCGTCACGATTCCAGAATGGGGTTGTAGACCATATTTTTTTTATTGCAGAATATGAATCTACATAAAAAATAATAGACCCCTGTTAACTTATCTTTTTTCCAAATCACTTAGATAAACGTCAAAAAAATAGTAAAGTTTAAATATTTGAATGTGTGACGTAGGTTGACCCTGCCGCTTGTGATTGGCAGCAGCTGTGTGTTGTTGCCAGAGCACAATAATTTTCAGCGTTCCAGTTGTCTGTGCGTGTTTTTCGCTGTCAAATGCCGACGAACGGACGACGAACATCATTCATAACCTCTCAGTAATGCTCGTGTTGTTTGCTTTTGTTTGTCGATCACGATCATATCGTTCAAAATGCGGACGAAATGGCTGCTAAAAGAAATGTTTTGTGCCAACATGCGCAAATACTAGTATTGTTGGTCTAGAGAAGAAATTTTTAATTGTACCCGAAGAAAAAAAGTCGCTTGTGCTAAAGAAACTAGAGGCAAAAATATAGATCCTCCTCGCAAAACCAAGCCAAACGCAAATGTAAACAAACAGATCATCTGTCTATCTGTACAGTGTTGCCACTGGGGCTGATAGAAATTCCGCTAGATTGGCGTATAGAATCCGCTAAAATTTTTAAGACAGGGTAATCTGTTGGTATACAAGGGGATTTATTATTTATTTTACATAAATAATTATTATTTTTCTACATATTATGCTATAACGTTAAWAATTTCGTTGTCGAGCTCATCGTGTTCCTTCCAGAAATATGTTTCGTTCCTTTTAACTTGGTTTAAGATAATAATATCTGCGTCATTTGACAATCTGAGCTGCAACGTGAAACACACAAGCACTAGTGAGACGTTGGTAAAATTTTGGATTGTTAGGTAAAAAAAGCAGGAAATATAATATTTCCTAGGCAAGGAATACAGTCGAGTCACCTAGCATAAATAAATCGATTGTAGATCTTCATATCTAAGTTTTCTCATATTTATACGCTAAAGTGAAACAGTTAATATTAATTAAAAACTTTCTTATTCCGTTAAAATATGCACTAACTGCTAAAACGTATATTTTTCCGTTGGGCGAGAATTTTATCCGCTAAGTTGGCAACACTGACCAGATGTCTCTTCTGTGAGTCAAACGCGAAATCACGGTAGGTTTACCGTGGCGAAATGCGATCCCACCACACTCCCCCACTCTAGCCGGGTCAAGTGACGTTGCTAGCAATATTAGAATTTGGCGGAAAACTTTAGAGGGCGAAAATAAGACAATATAACATTAGAAATATTTTTTGTTGCTAGTATCTCACTTCATTGGGTCTAGGAAAACCTACAAATGTGTTGCAATAACGATTTGTGATCGAGGGCTACAACCCCATTTGCCGAAGATTTGTTCCTCATAATCCTTTAGGCATTTTCCCACTCCAGAATAACTATGAAACTTTTTCCCGTGTGAATAAGTCAGACATTGTACAATCGGCCCAAACAGGTTTGTCCCTTAATTTACGTCAAAGACTGTGTATGCCTAACATTCTGTATAAAATGTGAAACTGAAACACTGGTCACAGTAATTACTTACCATCTACCAAAGGCTCAATTTCCAGCAAAAAAGCAATAAAAATCACGTTAAAAGAAGCTAGCTGACTTGCACTGCTCTTCGCTTTGTCGTGCCGGGATTTAAAACAAATCCCGGTCGTTGGTGACGTCATTTTCCAGCCGGGATTTGTAAGAATACCGTAGCCGGGGCGCTAGACACAGTGGAAAAAGAATCTCTTGATTTGAATATACTATAACAATTTCACTCCACACAAACCAGATCAATATCCATCAGATATAAAGTCCCTGACATAGAAGTAAATGACTTGAGACAATTAATTTAATTTTTCAACTAGGCTCGTAAAATGTTGATACACTTGGTATATCTAACGGTAAAAAAGACTTTTAATCTGCAAAAAGGAGAGAAAGAGAAGAGTTCAAGGCGTTCATATAATTTGCAACCATCGAAACAGATTTTGTGAAAAGGATGATGAAAACGCACACCGCACCTTTGATCGGAGCCTTCGAGAGTCTTACGAACCTGGAACTGCATAGCGTGACGTCACAGCATTGGCCGATGTGTAGTGTAGCAGAACCTATATCTCAAAACCCTGCTTAAATAAAAACTTGGAGAACAAAACAGCTGTAAAAAAGTCAGCGATACCATACATTTATCGGCAATAGCTTAAGCGTGGCGTGGTGTGCAAAATAACGCCTCTATAATGAGCGCAGTTCAGTAACCAATTTATGGAGATATGTGGATAGATTATAATATGTTTACCCAGTCACATAGGTTCCGAAAATACGTAATTATAATACAAGACGGGAAATAGAGCAAAATATTTATTGTGGCACACATGTAAATTATCCAAATAGGCAATTTAAATTAAAATTAAAAAAATAGTGGGAGATAACGGTAAAAGCGTTTACTGTTTCTCTTTTCCATTTCGATTTATATTTTATTTGGAATATTGACATTACAAAAATTATACCGGAGATGGTCTAAGTATGTACGTTTATAAATTTGTTATTCATCTTTAAAATAAAACTAATACCTTAATACGTGTTTTGTAGGTACAACTGATCAATTTTTCATGAAAAATATCTTTTGCTCTTTCTCACTTATTCGAACCCGCGCCCAGGCGGGCCAACCGCTGCGCCATGAGAGATTTGTCAGTTGTACCAAAAAAACACATATTTATGTACCATGTACCAATGACATCTATACAATTAATATTTCTAACACTGAGTTTAAAATGTCAAAGTATAAACTTGCGACTACAATATCTCGCGTCGCAGCAGGTGCCATTAATATAAGGTTCAAACCTGAGCCCCATGGTAATCGAGCATTGACGTTAGACGGCATTGTGTTTGTCTTCAGTAATATATGTCTCTCACCGGCATTTCTGTCAGGGACTTTCATGACGCAGCGGTTAGCGCGCCTGAGCGTATACCAACAGACCCAGGTTCGAATCCCAGTGAGAGCAAATATATATATTTTTTTTGTTAAATAAGATATGTGCATGTTAATTGATAGATACGCGTACAACTATTGTATTTTGTGGTATACTTATTAAGAGGTATGTTAGAAAATATGTCAATGCTTTGTAACAATGACTTGTCGCTGCCAAATTCCTATCAGAACTACAGATCACTCAATCACGCCGATATAAAGCACCGGCATGACATTATTTTTGAAATCTACCTCAAAGCTTATGAAACTAAGCTAATTTAAACTGAAATGAGCTGAACACTGCAAAKTTCTTGWTAACTTGACGAWATTCAGCGATTCTAAATTTTTGCTAGTTTTAATAGGCKTGTAGGGCTATTAACATTTTTTATTTATAGCGTATTTTTAATAGAACGCKCTCGTTGCGAATTTATGAGCATGTCAGAAATACATCCCTAAAAGAAGACGAATAATTGCTAACCGCTAGTGAAATTACACGGCAAATTCTAATTTACTTAATTTCGCATACTATCCCGTAATATTCCGTTCATATCGTTCGGCTACTAGTGTAACATCATGGCAGTAGTACAGATCCAGGCTCGTAAAACTGTGGAAGGCTCCGTTTTGATGCATAAACGCAGTTATAGAGTAAAACGTGTACAATGATAACATCCTCATTGTTCCAAAAAATTGTAGCCGAGGGCGTATAGTGAGTCATTGTGCCTCCATTCCATGTTTTGTCTTTTAGGTTCAAAAGAATCTAGTAAACTCGACGTTTCACCCGCAGCAACAAATCTTCCTAGGAAATTTGAGTTGTAATTGGGTAAAATTGTTCAACGTTAACTGTCGAGGAGATAAAAGTATGGACTGCGAATTGCACACTAACATTTGTTACTTTTAAGTGACAATCGACAGTGGTTAACAATAACTTACTTTTATTAGCAATTAAATATCTTTTATAAACAATCATCCGAAGACTTGACAAGTTCTAAAGAATTTCAGAATCAAATTACTGATAGAACATTGATTGTTACGTCAGTAACCGATGACACCTGCAACTTTCGTTCAAATAAATATTGTTGAAGGAGTGATATCCCGAAACTGTCCACTGACCCGGTGTAAACAATGTTACTTGTATGTAACGCTGTATTTCAGGCAGTTTAATTAAGAAAAAGTTGATGAACGGGAAGCTGCTGCTCGAGTGGAAGCATCATGTAATAAAAGATATCGCAATGAAGCGATACCTCTCTAGTCAGGAAACTTTGAAAAGCGCGCACGCCGAGCTGGCCAATTTGTTTTTCAGCGAATTCTGTGAGGATAACAGTGAGTCGGAGGACGAACCAGGTAAGGCTGTTCACTACGATTACGTACAACTTGGAAATTAATCCGCATAGACACAATCCAACCGTAGAAACTCTTTCCGACAGGCTTTTAAGAGAATTAAATTTTTCCAGCTCCACTTCTCTCTGACGTAAAGGAGACTCCCTTCCAATCGACGTTGCACAAAGACGTTACGTACAGTTTACGGCACGTAGAGGAGTCCTGGATACATTTACTGAAGGCCGGGGATATTCTTAAATTAAAAAGTTTTACGGTGTGCAATTACGATTTCCTCTTAGCAGCGGTAAGCCATTCGAGTTTACTGCTGCTGCTAATCGTAGTTACACTTTAATTTTCAGCTTCAAACGTTTTCCGTGAGCTACGTGAGATGCTTGCTGGAACACGTGCGATGTTACCTGTTGGATAGAGAAATAGAACTAGTGTATTATTCTATTAGAAAATCGACTGATGTGCTAACAAGAGATACTTATCAACTCGGAACGCAAGTATGTGTACCTCATCTTTTACTTTTAGAAAAAATAGAATGAGTTATCTAGATAATAGCATGGTTACGTCCGGTAACCGAAAGAGGTGGCGGTCTTATGGCTTCCCTTGTTACTTCCGCTATGGCATGGTGCGACGGTTTCACTCTTCCTTTAGTTGTTCCACTGACAGACTGGCTGCAACCTCCTTTACCACAGCAATCGCGAGTAATGAACACTCCCGGTATACGATTAGTAGAATCCACGCCATCTGGACAGCACATCTTGTGCGTAGCTGACAATGAAACCCAGCTATGGCACATCATGAGCAACCAGCTGGTCCATACATTCAAAGGTTTGTCAGATTTCATCAAATCGTTGCATGTTTATAGCTGATAGTGTTTTTCATGAAGGGCACAGTGGTAAAGTGTTGTGCATGTCCGTGACCAAGCATTCCCAGTACTTACTTACTGGGTCCGAAGACACCAGCATCATCGTCTGGGATCTTCGTGGGTTCACCATGCATCTGAGGATATACGAACACATCGCTCCTGTGCTGTGCATTACAAGTGCTTTGAATAACTCCATCATCATCAGCGGTGGTGAAGATAGCAGTATTATAATCACTTCATTGGCAAATGGAAAAATGGTAAGTTATATAATAAGAAATAGTTGCAGACAATTTACTTTATTGTGTGGCTTATTGATTAGTTCGACTTGTAATATGTAATATGAAAAACTTTATACGAATTTTCCAACCGACTGACGTACAATTGACATCGCCTCCTTCACATATACTATAGTAACTCGACAAACACAATAAACCCGGCATAGTTTTGTACTGGAACCTTCCAAAGGGGGTGTAGCAATGCTGTACAGCTTTGTAAAGATCTGCTTGCAATTCAGGAAGCGTATTTTCTACAGTATGTAAACTACAGGGTTTCTATAAATGATTCATGCAATGCGGGCGGCGTTGATTTCTGAATTCTTTGTGCCGCCTTTTTGTAACTGCTGCAGATCAAGTTACAGTCACAGCCTACAATTTACGGTTCTATTTTTCTGCCAAAGGTAAAAAATGGTATAGTAGGCTTGTGGTAACCTCTACAGTACAGTCTACACCCTTGAAAACTAGCCGCGACCGCAAGAAACGAATTTCATATTCGTGTTCAGGAGGCCACTTTCTAGGGGTACGCACAATTTGAACTCGATAGGTGATGGGACGCTATAGTAAATAATTACCCATAATTTTCATTAGCGCCCTGAATGCATGAATCATTTCTAGAAACCCTGTATAATGCTCTTGTCTGATGCATAGATTTAATGGCCTAGCACCCATACACACCCTTATCTGGTTTGCTGACTATGACTATGGGTGGACCCACTCTTAGGGTTCATTAATAATAATAATCGAAACATTCATCCAGTTCTTCCTGCAGCATGGATTTAAGTGCAATTAATACCTTCCTGAGTGTACCTATTGTTGGACTTGTTCTTTTATCCAACGTAATGTGATATGGATGACACTTGATTCCACCATCTTCTTTGAAAGCGTCATCTGCGGCTGACTCCAATCTGCCTAAATGTACTTTTGGTACTAATCCAAGATCCAATATTGTCTTCAAAGTTAATCACGTTTGACAGCTTTTACAAAATACCTTTTTGTTTGATTAAGTGTTATCTAGACAGAATTTGAAATAATCTTCACTTCGGGCTCTGTATCAACTTTAAAGCAGATCGTTTTATCTACTGAATCCAATTCTTGTAACCTTTCAAAACCGTTTATCACTTTCCTCGAAGTTTTCGCCAATAAAACAATACTTTTTTCCGTTTTGTTTATTTCTGCATTGAGAAGTAAAATGATTTGTTCAATTCCCGCAAATTTTCACATGTGCTGGGTATTTCCTTTGCTGATGTTGATATCCCCAACGTAAACATTTCTTTGACAGCTTCAGCTTCTTTGACAGGTAGTTTTCTTATGTTGCTTTTAATATCTACAACCACTTTATTTTTCTTAATTTCCTTGATCTTCTACTTGCCGATCTCGTTGGCTCTTGTAATTTGAAATCGGATTCACTGAGTAGACCCTCTTGGATCTCTTTATCCCGTAAGAACAAACCTGAGCCCTAAACTCACACAGGGAGACCTACTTCTTTGTATCTGCGCCGTTTTGTCTATATTCTTTTTGCTTACTTGGATGTTTCACAATACAAAGCATTGTGTAGTATACTTTCGTCACATTGCGTTCGAACACTATTGGATCCGGAATTAAAATACCATTTACCTTGGCGTTAAAATGGTTTGTTGACCGCTGAAACCATGTAATAAACGTAAACAAATGGAGATGTTTATAAAAGCTTGTATGTTGTATGTACCTTACAACTGACACGGTCTTTTCAACTCACTTTTTTTAAACACCGACGTGACAAACAAAACACGCTACAACAAGACGAAAATAGGTTTTATTGCTTTGACGAAACAATGTACTTCATGTGTAGACTAACTTAATGACTTTGATGCTTGCCCCCAAGACGATAAGTTTTATGTAGAAGAGGGCTGAATTTATAAATTGAGTTTTGCTTTCATGTATGCTGATCTGTGTTGTGCTAGATTTTTTTCTAAAGCTTGACATATGAAAAATTTATGTAATAATTGTAGATTAGCATGATATATACCTCTGCTTTGTGAAACTGCTTGTTGCCAATGTACCTCGCTTTGCTTATGTTTTACATTTATATCATTTCGTTTCTGGTGTGTTTGCTAGCCTTTTTCATATAAATGTGTTAAATTGCGAGTGAAGTTGTAAAATAAAACCATTTATTTACGTATTGTTCAACATTGTGGTACAAAATAACAAGTATTTACTACCTACTAAGTAGTTTGTAAGCGGCATGGTTTTATAAAATGTTTAAAAAAGGCACTAAGGATAAGAAAAACTATATAAGCACCAAAATTTCAGGGTTTGAGCAACGGGTCAAAATTTAATTCATTACGTTATTTTTTAAATAGTTTATTCCCTTATCACTATCATAGAATTCCCAAATGTGGATGGATTACCAATGCTTTCTTTTTATAAACTTTGAATAGCTGAACATCACATCTAGTGGCGCACATTTTCAGTCTCCCTTTATACTTGATTAAAAACCACGTGTAACAAAGTAAACTTTAAACAAGTAGCAATGAGTTATGTTCTTGGGGAATGCCTACTATGTTCAGTCCTTGTTCGTGTTAAGCCGATCGCAACTTTTTCAGCTGTAACTGTACAGATTTTGCACTCAAATGCCGCAAAAAAGAAGAGGTATTGCTAATAGTAGAGACGGGATACAAATGAAATGAAATAAGCTATATAGACGAATAAACAGTCTTGTTGCACAGCATTTTGTTGGTTCTTAAATAAAAATACGTTTGGAACAGGAGTGTTTCCTTTAATAATTAGCTTATCCATTTCTACACAGGTCTATAAACAACATAGAACACCCAGTTCGAAGTTCTTTCAGTTCAGTTGGTTCGAGTACCAATATTAAATCTTTCAGCCTTAGTTGCAATATCCGATACTGTTGATGGGTTGATGCTACACTGATACTACACAAAGAAATTAAGGTACTGCTGAATAAAGATTTCAAAGAACCAATAGATGAATCTAGGGAAATAAAAGTCCCTAAAGTGGTTAAAGTTAAAACATCTCTTAATCAGACTAGGAATTTAAAGTGCATGCGCCTACTTCAGGCGCACAGGCTAAAACGGACATCATAGACAGAAGAAAACTATTTACAAGGATAAGAAGCATAAGAATTTTACATGAGTAAGAAAATAATCTTAGATGAACAATTTCATGAGTTGTTTAAATGGGTTTTGTTACTAATTGTGTAAATAAGGCAATTATGTCTTGGGTAAAACTACCCTTTACTTCTCAAACAGCCAAAGCGGACGATAACTAAATTTGATTAAGGCTTTCACAGCCGGAGTCCATACTGGTAGATACTTCCGGGTTATTTGACCGTGGTCATGGCGGTTTTCTCTTCGCTGACGTTTCACCCACTGCTGTGGCATCTTCAGAGCCGAATTCATCGTGGACGTGTTCGCTCGGAAACAGCTGTAAAATCTGCTGGCAGTCTGTTTTTCGCCGTAGACCATTTCGGCAGATGTTGCTTCTTTGTCTTCTTTCCATGCTGCCCATATGCTTAATAGTACCGACTGCCGTCTTTAACTGACAGTACCGTTTGCCCTGTAGGTGATACGCTGTTGTGTGTATATGCGCTATCCCCATTATTTGGTTAAACTGCTTGAATATTCGGGATTCCCATTGCCTTCTTTGGTCGGCGATGATTCGTAGTGGAGTTCCAAATCTACAGCTCCAGCCATTGTATAAAGCGCGTGTTACCGTGTCTGCTCCTTGGTCCTTAAGTACAAATACTTCGGGTGTATCCAGTATTCCAGCAATGTATATTAAGTCGATGTATATGTGCTCGAATCTCGCGGAGGATGCTTTGAATTTGCAGAGCGGCGAGAATACTTGTCGTGTAACCTTTTACCTTTGGTACCGGATGCATTCTCTGGTCCATTTAAGGCAGTCTTTATTTATTGATGTCCACATATACATTTCTTTCAATAACCTTCTTGCTTCGAAGATAAGACTTTGGGGACAAATGGACGAGCGTTGGAGGGCGTTGGAGGTTGAAACCGCTACATCAAGTTCTGGAATCCGAATGCTCTTTGGCTTAGTCCTGTTCCTTTGTGTAGGTACATTTTTAGATCTTCATCTCCTTTTTGTGCGGCTGCTAGTGTTTCGAAGTGGATTGGTTTCGTTATTGCATCTACATTCTCGATAGGGCGTTGTTTTGCTCTGCTGCGTGCCTGATATTTGCCGTGAAGTGACTTATGCAATTCAGGTGCCGGAATTGTCTTGGTGAACATTTTTCTAATAGTGATCTGTATAGATCGTAAATGTTCGTACTTCCACCATATGCCGGCAGTGTTTGATGGCTGCTTACATTGTTCCCGATCCAAAGCACTCTACTTAGCTTCGGCACCAGCCAGCATTTCGAGTAGTATGCCAGTGGCTGCCATCCTTGGACGTTTTCTTGTTGCAAAACGGCGCCTAGAGCATGGTCTGAAGCATCACATACCAATACAAGTTTTGCTGCAGGATCGGGAGGTGCAAGGATGGCTGATTCTTCCATATTATATCCATCGTTCGCATCTTTTTTCCTCGCTTTTTCTTTAAGGTGTTTATATCATTTCCTCTGGCTTCTTAAAGGACTTTCAATACAATATAGGCGAGAACACTTTATGTTAGAGTATTCAATCCAGGATTGTTTACAACTGATATTTTGGGAAGCTTAGAACGAACGGACTTGACCAGCAATGGAAAGTACTCCTTGGGTATTGTACCTTTAATCTTGCTTAGCCAATCATGCAAAATTTACTGTGTTTCTTTATTGCAAAGAAACGTCTAGTGATTGCAAGATATGAGCTGAATTGATAGGAAGCGGTGCCATGTAGATGTTATTATCCTAGTAAAAAGTAGCTAGCAAGATCATCTTCAATGACAATTTTTACTTTATATGTTTTCACGTTTTGTTCATGGAACACGATAATTTTGAAAATCCATTATTCCAAGAGGTTAATATATGTCGAACCATCCAATAGAGCTGTGATTATAAATGTCTCCAGCAGGCTCATCTAAGGTTACGTTTTCGTATTGTTCAACGTTTTGTAGGCAACCACAGGCACTAATAATGTCCGTGTGGCTAACCCACATACCAATGTATAATCACTGCTGTTCTTGAGTATTTTTGGACCATCTCGATCTTTTGGTTCCGGGAAAAATCAGCACTTGGATCAAACTGCGAAATCATAGCTATAGATTTTGTCATATGTAGTTAAATACACTTATACACATTGCTAGATGCCTGATTGTCAATTAATTAGAGAGGTATCTAGAAATAGCGAGTTAAAGTGATTGCATCAATTCACGTCAAATCTGGCATCGTAGGGAACTAATATAGGACAATATCTTTGCAAAAAATTTTGCTGAAGAAGATATTATGGTTTTTGAGGGCATAATTGTTAATCAAAAATGCTTAAAATCAACTTTTTTTTTTGAAGGGTAGTAGTTTCTACTGTAAAGTTTTTTATTTCGCGGCACTTTTCAACTACTACTCTTCAAGCAAATTAAAAAGAAAAAAAAATATAATAACTGAAATGTCATTACTGCTAGTAAAGTAACTCAACGTGATAAAGTAGCCACATTTTATCATAAAATATTCCTTAACAGCACAATATACAGTTTCGCGCTGTTGAAATGACGTAGACTGCATAGATATAATCCCTAGTGACTTTAACGTATTTAAAAACTTTAAAAATCACCTTCAACGGCTCCATTTCAATTACAACGGAGAGGTGAACAGAGCAGTTTGGACCAAAGAAAAACATACTTCCTAATGGTATTGAATTGAAATGATGTGATAAACGCATTGGTGTCAGGGAAGGCGTTATAAAATGTAATTGTGAGTCTGCAAGGTTGCATGCTTAGTCAGACCTGCAAATTTTGGTGTTTACCTAATAAATCATGTCTGCTGTACCTTCGAGAGGGGTAGGTTGATTGTTTACGAGCTATTTGCAATTTTTTAGTATCATAGTAGAAAAATAAGTGTTATTCACGCAGCAGAAACATTCAGCCGGCCCAGTTTATAACTTCACCGCGCTGGAATTGATCGCGCTTTTTATCTGCCTCCCTAAAATCAACTGCCCTCGAAACGATCCATTTCTCTTATTACTCTCGCCCCTCCATTGTGACTTGAGTACTTGCAATTATCGTTTTCTGAATTTGTATCGAAGCTGGGGTCATGTAGGTAATGAAGATTGACCATCACAGAGGCCCAGTTACGTCAGTTAAAGTAACCGCAGCAGGAGACGTTCTAGTGTCGGGCAGCCACGACCGTTCGGTTTGTCTGTGGTCGTTGGAATCGTTCACTCTGCTGAACACGATAGTCCTGCAGCTCCCGATACTCATGATAGACGTATCGTACGATTCTATATTTCTGCTGGCTTGCTGCACAGATAATGTGTTGTACCTTAGAACRGTAGCAACAGGAACCGAGGTACACTGTCTGAATGAACACAAAGGGAAAGTAAGTTTTAAATCACGATGCTTTACTTGTTGCTTTAACAAATTGTCCCTAAGGTATTGAGTTTGTGCTTGACCCAAGATGGTTATCGAGCCGTAGCCGGCTGCAGCGATGGGAAGGTGTACATCTACGACGTGCACAGCGGGAAGCTCATGAAATCTTTAACAGGACAGACTGGAGAAGTTACAGCCGTACGTGTCACTGAGAAAGACGACTTCCTATTGACAGCCGGTAGGTTTCCCTTCGAGAAATTTTAATCGTTTTGCACTGGGTGGTTTCGTAGGCGGTAATCGGGTCATTTTCTACCCGTTCCGAAGCGACGACGTCGTTAAGAACTTGCTGAAACTGAACAAGAAGTCCCAGCACCACTTGCAGCCGCACCGAGGCTACATCACCTGTCTGGATATATCTCGGGATGGTCAGATGTCGGTAACAGGTGCCACGGATAACTTGGTCAATATGTGGCAACTAAATTCGCACGAGCTGCTGCTTTCGCTTAGCGGACATTCCGGTGGGATAACCAGCACAAGCTTCTCACCGAATAGTCTATTCGTAGTCTCTGGCTCGGAAGATAAAACCGTCAGGGTTTGGGGATTAACTTTGGGCTCGCTGGTAGCAACTTTCAGGGTAATTAACTTTCATTAAACGCGACTAGGTGTTTTAGTTAAAGCTGTCTAATAGGGCCATCAGGCGCCGGTGACTGTCGTTTTCGCCATGATGGATTCCAGCAGGATCATCAGTAGCGATCGGAACGATTCTTTGTATATTTGGCTGGCGGATAACGGAAATTTATTGTATACGTTCTCGGGACCTAGTAAATGTGTTAAAATCACTAATAACATGAAATACGTCGTAAGTATTTGGCGATGCCTACAAGAAAGACAAGCCATGGGACAATTATAACTATACGACTGTCGTTGTACAATTATGATGTACTAGCTTTGCTGCGTACAAAGACATCGTATATTTCAACTATAAAAAATCGAAATAAAAACCTAAATGTTTAAATATTACTTCGATCATGTGATCATATCTCCGGTGCACTGACATCGTCCGGCTGGTTGGAGAATCGTAGGAAACTACATTCACTATGTCTCTTTAAAAAAATTCTCACTCGTAGGAAGCCAAGCACGATAAAATCACGTTTAGAACTGATATATTGACATACGGTTCAAACACTTGTTTCTGTTCCCGTACATAATACTACTTTTTACAGAAAGTCATATAAGATATTTCCTCAGAAAGATCGCTGTCTCTTGAAAACACTGACAAAAAGTTATAAGTCTAACGTTTCGATTACACCTGTAATCTTTGTCAAAGACGAAGAACCTCAAAATTAGCCTGACACAAGTTCAAACAGAATTTTGAAAGTAAATAAACAAATCACCAAGGAAGCGAGACGTCATAGAAACAACGTGCTAACCTGATGAAAAAGAACCTAACGACGAAAAAGGAACTACCTACCTACTAGATATACAAGAACTACTCGATAAAAGATAACTACAAAATAGCCTTCCAAATGTCACCTAACTCATAATTTCCACAATCCCTATTAAAATGATTAGTATTCCTACAAATTTCTATAGCTTCTTTTATTAGACGTTTGTGACAATATTTTTCTCTATGTAAAATTTCTGTTTTATCAAAGTCAGTCATGTGTTTAGTCAATATGACTATTGTTCAGCTACGGAAGATTTATCTATCTGTTGCAACCTAGTAGCACGTATGTGTTCTTTCAAACGCGTACCTACTTTTCTTTTAGTTTGACCTATGTAACACTTGCCATAAGAACAAGTAATTTTGTAAACACCTTCACTCTCTAAATGTACTTTATCTTTAGTAGAACTTAAAATTTTATTTAAATCATTATATGTACTATCAAAAACTAAATTATCGTGTTTTCCAAGCATCCTCTTTAATAATTTTAATAGGGATTGTGAAAATTATGAGTTAGGTGACATTTGAAGGCTATTTTGTAGTTATCTTTTATCAAGTAGTTCGTGTATATCTAGTAGGTAGGTAGTTCTTTTTTTATCGTCAGGTTCTTTTTTATCAAGTTGGCACGTTGTTTCTATGACCTCTCGCTTCCTTTTTGATTTGTTTATATACTTTCAAAATTTTGTTTGAACTTGTGTCAGGCAAATTTTGAAAAAGATTACAGGTGTAATCGAAACGTCAGACTTATAACTTTTTGTCAGTGTTTTCAACTTTCCGAGAAAATATTATCTTATATTATGGACGCTGAAAGCATTCACCCTCGTAGAAAGTCATATAGTTACCCAGCGCTCTACCTACAGTTCTTTCAGTCATCAAATTATTTATATGATGCTTAGATCACAAAACAAATAAAAGGTTTGCTATATTTGATCGCCTTAGAGAGTTAGATCGTTATTTTCGCTTGCACGACTTATTTTAACTCCTTTGGGGATGAATTTCCAAAATCCCTTCTTAGTGCACACTTACGTCATTTAAGGAACGGTTGTCGTTAGCGAGATCAGTCTTGTTACCCAGAGGGGGTTTCGTTGACCATGCTTTATGCAACATTATTATAAAATCTTTTTCGCCATTTGTATAGGATCTGTCTTGCTATAGTAATCTAAAATACTGTCTATTTTTGGATTCATACAAATTTCATCTAAACGCACATTAACAACGCTTTTGTGATTTTTATTTCTAGGATGCGACAAATATATAAGCTAAACACATGAAGCTGTTAAATGAACATATAACTAGCTGCAAGAATCATTGCGCGTCCAGCGTATTTTCTGCTAATGGGAAGTTTTTTGGATAATTCTAGCTGCTCGATGATAAAGGCTAACTGTAAATCTACGTCGCTGCTTGCACTTACTTTTGTTAACAATTCTAAAGCTCTATGTAAAGCTACGAATAAAACCAAGAATATCCTTTAAAACGCCTGTAAACTACATAATCCCAATTTTTCAAAATAAACTTTTGCATGGAGAAAAGTCAATTTTGACACTTTTATCAGGTTTGTTGTAAAATACAAAATATTATTCAGATTAATTATCTTTTTTCTTCTGTATGTCCTATACAGGGTGTTCACGGTAACAGTCTACAATAGCTAATTTTTTTATTTCAAGTCGTAGACTAGTGGTTTAAATGGAAAAGTTTGATGAATTTTTGAGAATTTTGTGGTGTTTATAGAAAAATAATTAAACAAAATGACCGATATATCTACTACAAGTTTGTTATTTTAAATAGATTCACCTCATTTTTTGTAGCGTATCACTATCCTACAGTCATTTGTTTTTTGAGATATCTCATGTTGAATAGCTAACTTTTTTATTTGAAGCTATAAAATAGTGGTTCGAACGTGAAATTTATCGATTTTTCGAAACGAATCTAATGGTGATACAAAAAAAGAATTTTGTTATTTTAGATTGAACAACCCCATTCTGAATAGCCTGTTGGATGGAGCATATCGAATTAAACAAAAAAGTACTAAGGTACCACTACCCCATAGTCTTTTGGTATTGAGATATCTATGCGCTTATCTGTTTTACA
The DNA here is from genome assembly GCA_025024175.1 of Rhyzopertha dominica. NCBI lineage: Eukaryota > Metazoa > Arthropoda > Insecta > Coleoptera > Bostrichidae > Rhyzopertha > Rhyzopertha dominica. The sequence continues at coordinate 7,046,830 of QCXZ01000086.1, read as the reverse complement.
AAAATATTTTATACAGAAAAGGATTTTTAACGATGTTAAGTCTGTAGGTAATTTATTTATCAATTTGATGCAAACTTTTGTTAGAAGAAAGGACAAGCGCTGTAATACTGTCTTCTTAGGTTTTGCAGTTAGATATATAGAACCACTAACAATAATATTGTCTAGACATTTTAAGTACCTTACTTTAGAGTACCAAAAAAACAAGACAGTCAACTCACAATAAACAGTTATAATTTGGCAGATACTAACAAAGATACACTTGATTGCACTTAGCTGACATCTTAGGAGCGATTCGGAGCCAACAACCACAACATCTGACTAAATAGGTCATCTGATTTCTAAGCACCATGGCCTGTCTTTCTCGTAGGCCTCGTTATTTAAATCTTTACGTTAGCTGTAACCAGCGTCTTCTGTCTACTTTCAAACGTCCTGTACTTTAAGGTAGCGACTAATGGTGATACGACTTTAAAAATTTGGTCGATTTCCAAAGAAGATGAGAAATACACCGTAAATCATTCGGAAGAAATAACATGTTTCGTATTGACCATGGATTCTCAGTACGTAATAACGGGATCACAAGATATGTCTTTGAAAGTATGGCAAGTAAACGGAGGAAAGTTATCACAAGTAAAACTGTACAGTCCAACTTTGAACCATTTTATTCGCATCATTTTTGTTTGCAGGTGCTTATAGGTCACACCGATGCTGTAACTTGCGTTGCTGTGTCAGTGTCCGACAAGAGTCAAGTAATTTCAGGATCGTACGACAATAATCTAATAGTTTGGGACATCAATACAGGGGCTGATTTGCATACGCTATCGGCCCATTTGAGCCATGTAACTTGCGTGAAACTATCTGGCGATGGAAGCATAGCTATATCAGGTAAGATACAGTTCTAAGAAAAGCCTACGCTTACAGGGAATTTCAGGATCCGATGATAAAAGTATTATTGTATGGGACGCTAAACGAGGCTTGCTCCTGACATCTCTGCAGTTACATTTTCCGATCATTAGCGTCGAGCCTTCTTCCGACTTCTCTCGAATTTCGGTGCTATTGAAAGAATTACAATATATGCCGATCTTATGTTTGCACAATACACCCGCTAAATACGTCAAACTACCCACATACTGCGCTCCGGACAAAGACATCATCGAAAGTAAGAAAAAAATATCTGACATCTAGTTGTTTTTTTCAATTTTGTATCGCACAGATCCAAAGCCAGCTCCAAAACGACAAATGCGAAGACTGCTGAAAAAGGAAGTGTCGCTGGACACGTACACTTGGCAGAAGAAATACGCTCATCTTACTTCGAATTTGGTTATACCGGCTGTTGACGAACGATTCAAAAGACGATTTTCAGTTTCTGCTAGCATGGAGGAAATTTCTAAAATACCAGAAACAGCCGATTCTAAGGTACGTCAGTAAGGCTCGTAGCCAGTACTGCCCGCCCTTTGTCATACTTAATTAATCAATTATCACAATAAATAGGTAAAACACAATCTTGGAAGCTTTCGCCCCCAGAATCAGACTGAAATCTTTTTGGGTTTGAACTAGCGTTCACGTTTCGGTCGCTCTTGTAAAACCCATCTTCAGGAGGGTATTATGGATTACGGCACAAGTTCAACGCGAGAACGATGTCAGAAATCAACCGAGCCTATTATAAAAGAGATTTTTGGGGGAAATTAAAGCGTCTCAGAGCCGTAGGCCAAATAATGAAGGTGTCGTCGAGAAAATGAAACCAAACACATTTTAATAGCACTAGCGTGATGTCGATTTGTATTATTTCAACCATCTTCACTTTAGACCTACTCCCGATAGTATTATTTTGTAAATTACTGTCTAATAAAATGGAAGTTGGTGGGTGAATGAGACTTGAATGTTCAATCGAGGATTATTGCTTTTTACACTGGAAATACTTCAGACAAATCTGTTACCTGTGATACGAGTCCAAATTTTGATGAAGGGCAATCTTCTAAGAGCTTCCAGTATGACAGATTAATTTAAAGTAAGAGTTCATATTAAAAAAATACCTTAAAAATGTTTATTTAAACAAAATCGGAAAAGGTAATAATTCCCAGCCATAATTGAAAAAATATATTTGCTTATTCTAGAAATTCAGTACTTTACTTTAAACACAATTATTGCAAAAATAGGTTTAAAATTTGATCTTATTACAAATGAGTCCCGGTGTAAAATCGATTCGCCGCAACAATGAACTTGTTGTGTTTAAAGTATATTATATCGCTTTAATATCTTATAAAGTTAGCATAAACTGCTTCCGATGCCTGTTTGCGTAATTTATCCAAACCCTTCTTTTCAAGACTGCAAGGTTATCAATAATAATAATAATAATATTTTATTACCGCAACTGATACAACAGCATAGCATGTAACAATAATAGAAAGACAAAAGGCAATAGATTCAGGTACTGAAGCTAAAAGAGAGCTTTTGAACTCCCCTTCACGTAGACCAGATCATGATATAAAAAAATTGACAAATGTGACGGCACAAAGAATTTAGAAATCAACGCCGTCCGCTTGCACGAATCATTTATAGAAATTCGGTAGTACATGAAATAAGACAATGGTCTGAAAACTGTTCACCCACAACAATAGCATTGCTGACAGAGCCCAGGTTGCTGAATAGCAAGTCTATAAGAGTCCCAGAATGCTCACTAATTCTGGTAGGTTCTGTAATTATTTGTTGAATTGTTCAGTGAGGTATATTAGTTGAGCAGTTAATTTATAATTAGTGTATTACACTATCGTTATTAAAGAAATGTGCTTGTTAATATTACACCAAGTGTGTGGATATATGGAGCTATGGTATATAATGCCCGTTAATATGTTCGCGAGTTTTTAACCACAAGCAGCAAAACATTGCTTTGGTGTATAGGCAACACCATTTATGGCATGCTTTCTGTACTAGCCCTAAACTACACTAAGGACCTTTAATAAAAGCGAAACGGATCCATCTATAGTTGGTTGTGGTGTAGAGAACATAGCATAGACATGCATTTTAACATACAATTTGTCAATACTAGTAAGCTTTAATATAATCCACATTTTCACGGTACATATTATATTTTTATTTCAAGCCTCGAGCAATCGTCATCAGAAATAATAAAAATAAAATAATACTCTTGAATCTTTCATGTTTCATGTGTTATGTAAGAGCTTCTTTAATTTTGCTTTGAATTAACATCTTCAACGACCATTTAGTTTCTCGGCTAACTTCTTCAAAGAATTCAACGTAAGTAGCATTTCGTAATCCTGAAGCTAGGTTTTGTATTAATACTCAAATCTAGAGAAGATTGGATTTTTAAGAACGGGGAAACTGATAATTTGGCAGTATTTTCGGTAGACGAACAGAACGTGGATGCAGACAAATCAATCTAGCCGAATAATCACCTTCTGATCAATATTGTACCAGTTAATTTATCTTGCGTATTTGGAGAAGAACCAATCAGTTATGTAGCATTCAAATTCGAACAAGTGTACTCGGCAATAAGTGCATACTCTAGTCGCTTTTCATTTAGATTTATTTTCTTCACTGCAAGTAGGCGGACGTTGCACAATTGCAAATCGATTAATTTCTTGTAATAATTTGTGTACACGTACCTATTTTTGAATAGTGAGATAAATAATCTTCCTTTGAAAGTTTTGTTTTCCATATTGAACCGCTAAGTTCCGCATTTTCGGTCGCTCAGACATTGAAGTTATCGTTATAACTGTTACTTGTTCTTCCGTTATTCTTCGCACATCTTTTCATGATAACTTCCAGTTGAAGATTAAGTAAGTGTTGGTAGAAAATTTATTTTGTGTTTAAAACGTCAACTTTTGACGGTAACTGCCAGAACTGGTATGGATATCAATTTCTGGATTAATTTTATAAAAAGCTACGCAAATTGCGAATGTGTAGGGCTTACAACAAAAGTGTTGATTGTATTAAAAGTCTTCCTAATGTTAGGTATTTGAAATAAATAAATAAAAAACAATATATTTATGTACACGTTTTTGTTCTGCAGAAACTAATCTAAGAAGTAAAACTGACTATGGCCGCGAAAGCCTGAACCAATACAATATAAACATATAATTACATAGCATTTCAATAATACTTTAAGCTGCAACATAAATGTCATCAAAACAATAATTATTAATGTTAGTAAGTAATTAGATTGCAATGCCATCTGTCAGCATTACACTGACATGATGACAAAGCCACCTAGCTGCCATAATGGGATCTAGTTCTTACTTACATCATACCAAGCCTTTGGTATACAGGCAAAACCAGTTCTATGCCGTGCTGTCTGCACAAGACCTAAACTGCACTGATGAGCTATAATGATAGCGAAATAGATCTATCTGCAGTTGGTTGCGGTGCAGACACCACAGCATAGACATGCATTTTAATTATTAATGTTGCCCTTTCTAGCATTTTGTCCACTTCTGGCTACAGCCCTGCACTATAGAAATGCGCGGATAGTTATTGTAATTATTTTCAGCACGGGTTGGGGTCTAAACAAGCTTCGCTGGCGCAATCTCAACATTTTGATCAGTTGGAAGCTCTTTGGAATAAGCGTTCACCACCACGACGGCGGCTGCAACAGGTAATTTCTGTTTTTTTATGTCGAAAATTAGATAATGTTATTTGGAATACTTTTTTAAAGTCTTTGTCGAAGCAATCTTCGTTAGCCGAGTCGCACCTGGATTCATCCGACGAAGACGGCGACGTGGATTAAAAGAGGGTTGACCGAGTTGTTATTATCATTTAGCGTTTTCCACAGGGCGGTGTTCCACGCGTATTGATAAATTATATGGTTGTGTTTTGCAAATCATGAATCATGAATACCTCACAACGGTAGAGATAGAAAATTCGGTGTACTTCAAGATTGGTTCTGATGTTAAATCGCCTTGAAATTTTTCTAATTCACACACACAGCATTTATCTTTCGAAACATTGACATCTTATGGATTGCTTCAATGTTTACTTAACAATGGATGCGGGCGGACGAAAATTTAATAATTGCGCCCGACAGTTTAGGAATTTGATTTAAACCATCCAACTGAGACAAATAAATATCCTTAAATCCGACTCAAATCAAGTGCATTGATTGATCGCTCCGCTCCTTGCATATACCTACCACGACAAAACTACCAGGTCGACTGATTTTGAGTTTCTTTGGAATATTCAATATTTTCCGCCAATAGAAAAATCAGTCCCGCCAGGTAGCACCGTACAAGGAATTTCACTGCCATAATGTTATGTTTACCGCAAGTTTTCTTATGATGAAACATTCAAGCGTTGAAATCATGTTGTCAGGTCATTACAGCATTTACAGATTTTCGTCTACTTTGCAATAGGACACTTGACAGCACAGAATAAAATTGTAAGCCTACAATGGTGGAAATGGACTTTAGTGGCCATAGTCTGAACTAAGTGCTCTCTTCCCGTTTGTATCTATATAAGTACGTAGAATAGTTAAACGCTGAGTGATATCTACTTCGTTGCTATTGCTGTTGTTTTCTATGACACTATTATATATGTACCAGTAGGCGCAAATTCTATCGACTTGTTTCAATATTTCTCGTGTCTTCCTTCGGAACTATTTCCATCATTGATGTAAACAACGCACTATGAATATAAATTTTAAATAGTGATGGGTCATCTGAGACCGCTCAGTGAATTGTTTTAAAAAGTAATATTTACTGTAAAGTTTGGAAAGCAACGATAAATAATTAAGCCCACGAGAGCCTCAAATTACTCATCACTGAAGTTATTAGATAATCTTTATAGCATATAAACTTATATGGATGTTGTTATAAAACGATCTAAATTAATATACCTAAGTCTCTTATATTACCTTCAAGAAAAAAACAGACTGTTGAAACTTGCTTAGACTTGAATAGTTATAGAGCTAGTCATTATCGTATAGTTCTAAGCGCAACTACCCACTAATCAATAGCACAAACTTACACATGACTGTTGATATGTTATATTTCTCATAAAACTATATGATTGAGACCCCGTTTCTATCGATCCTGGTGTAAAAACCGACGTCCTAAATTGAGTTTTAAACCAAGACATATCACAACAAAGTGCTAAATACACTCTCGAAGTCCATAATTCCGGCATCGAATCGCCAAAATCCTGGGGCACAAGATTTTTACTGTTACTTGTTCGTATTCTTAATTCGTTTTCATTCCAGAAGTGATACTTGTTATTCCAATACTACTTAAGCAATAAAATTGTAAACTCTTTCCTTTTAGATTAAGAAGATAATATATGTGAAATTCTTTATAGTTACATGTTTAGATACTATAAGAAAAGATTAAATATTCGAATACAATAAACAATCTATTAGAAACTGAGTTATTTCATTTATTTGGAATCGCCAAAACCCAATCATTTACCCACCTAAATATAATTGTTTACTGGTTTTTTTGTGACCAAAAAAATTCTAGATGTGTGCCCACAGTGTATTGTGTGATAAGGAAACAGGGAATACAAATGGTAGTACACTTAGATTGAAAAATTGACAGAAACAGATTTCAAGAATAGTGAGTGTTGGTTGACATATACAGACAAAATGGTCTCGTATACTATTATATTGACAAACTGAGCTATAAGAAGGTAGACCTGTCTCCCTCACTAAAATAATAAGAGCACTGTGTAATAATAATTGGGTATTATCACTTTTTTTTTAAATTACGAAAAATGAATCCTGAAGTGCATATATATCGTACGCCATGGTAAAAAGCAAAAAAATTTTTGTAGGTAGAGAATTTCAGAACTGAAATTCGAATCTTAGGAGTCACCGCCAAAACGCTTCTATCCAAGGTTATTCAACTCGTGACGTCAAGTGTCATGTAAACAGGAACGTGCTGTTTAATGGTGTAGTATCAGTCTTGTCTTGGAAAAGCTTTTGTGTGGTGTTTATTGAAAGAACGGTGTAAGAGGTCGCACCAAAAAGTGATTTGTTTTACAAGCATCTATTATGTATGGAAAACAAAACAAGTGTTGTTTTGTACATGGTTCTAAAAGTACTTCACTCAATACAGCTAACAAAATTTTTGTAACCGTTCCTCGAGATTATCAACGTATGAAATCGCAAAGTTTGTTTTTCCGTTGTGAAGATCATCTTAATTCTTACTGTAAGTTTTATTATTCTTTTTGGGGTTATAAGTGTTTACCACTGAGTTTCAATTTTGTTATAGCTTGAAGAGGATATGCAAAATTATATGCGATTTAAGTTGATAGAGGGAAATGTTATAATAAAGAACGATGTTGTTCCCCATATATTCGACTGTTAGCCAGACCGGAAACAAGCCCCGAAAATAAATGGCAATTTATATTTATTCTGACCTCTAAAACAAATGTCAAGTTTAGGGTACATTTTTGATTCTTACATGTTTATGTTTACAAATAGTATGTTTCCAACAACCCACTATTATCAAATTATCAGTGCTACGCTAATTTGATAAAAAGTTCACTCATGCTGTTGCTTTTACGTTCCTCATCTCCACCGCGTTGAACCGCTCGTCGCTGTACGTAAATTCCATAACAATTAACATGCCTTCAGAAGTCATAACTCATAAGGAATTCACTTTTTCTTGGCGTATTTTAATCCGCTTGTCACAAAATGAACGCAAACAACAAACTGATAAATTGACGGGCTAAGGCTGACGGTGGTGCGCTGACCCCAGATGTAAACAAGCGGCCATTTACAAGACACCTGACGTCACGGCCAATATGTTCGCGTTTTGGCGGTCCCGTTAAATATTCACATTTTTAATATTAAAAATACACCTTACGAACCATTTCCTCGAATTTATAAGCTGTCACAGCTGTTTTGTGGATTGGATGCTACCTATTAATGTGCAATTTAATAAAATATAAATACATGGCAAATGCCTAATTAACAATACGATATTATTATTCAGACAACGATGATACATACTGGCACCGTTGTCTGAATAATACTCTAATAATAATAATAATAATATTCAGACAATGCTGGCACGTTTTCTAAACTAACGACTAACGGTTCTTAACCTTATTGTAGTTACAGGTTGCTGTTGGACAGGTTATGAGTGCCATTAGCATATAAACACAGATGTCGCTGACAGTACCATAACACCTCCCTTTCTTTAATTAATTAACAAATTCTCTTTGAAACTGAAGTACAAAGTAATTAATAACAAATTTTATGCATGAAAACTACATACTACTAATGTAACATACTAACGTAACATTTTTTCTTTCAACAAAACACTTCTTTACACTTCACTTTTTTTTACTAACTATTAACTTACTAACAAAATTGTCTCGTAATCCTGAAGGTATGTGGGTCTTTTTATAACTCTACCTCTCTTTATGGTATAGTGCTGAGTTGCAATGCCTTCAGAATTATTTACAACTATTGGTTTGTCTCTCGGTTCTTGTCTACCTAAGCTATTTCTGTCTCGTTTCTCGTGTTCGTCAATATTGGGTAAAATTATGTCTATAGGTTCATTATAATCTAACTTACTATCTAGTAATTTATTAAAATAGTAATCTTCAAATTCATTACTGATGTCATATTTCGGTTTTAAGAACTTTCTATTCCTAATTAATACCTATATTGTTTGACTGATTCGAATAAACTATGTAAGATCTTGGCCTATTTTTGTCTTTTTCCAAAATCTTTCCGGACGTCCAAATCTTATCTTGTCCTTGAATATACACTGCTTTATTTTTTCGCAGTGGTGGCAAGTTTTTAAAGTTTCTAATGTAATACTGTTTTTGTTTATTTTGTTTAAGTTTCAAAATTCGGTTTACATTCTTTTCAGAACATTTTGGTTTTAATAAATTTTCTGTAACTGGCACCAAACCTTATTCATTCCCTAATTTACCATAACAATTTTGAACTTTGGCAATCCTGGGCTAGTCCTAACCTAACCAATAAAAGTTGATAGTTACGTTTTGAATTTCAAAAATTTGGAAATGTAGTACCATAGATTAATGTGTAGCACAGCAAGATAAAGATGAAAAGCATCTTTGTAGTGTATATATTCGTATTTACGGCAAACTCAGCCGCATCAGATACCAAACATAGAAAATTATTAATTGGTATTAAAAGACGTATCGACAATTGTTTAGTTCGAACAAAAAGAGGTGACCTGTTACATACACATTACAGGGTATGTATTGCTCACTTTTGAAGCACACGAACTAATTATACAACCTGCCGAAGGGCTCTTTGGAAAATGGAACTGAATTCGACAACAGCTATTACAGAGGACAGCCTTTAACATTCACTTTAGGGTCTGGGCAAGTTGTAAAAGGATGGGATCAGGGACTTATGGGGTAAGCTGTTTAAAGGTTTGATGACAGTGTTGAAAACTTGTTTTTCAGAATGTGCATTGGTGAACAACGCAAACTTGTCATTCCTCCAGAGTTGGCATATGGAGATATGGGCGCTCCGCCTTTAATTGGTAGTGATGAAACCTTGACATTCCACGTTGAACTGATGAAAGTTGAACGTCGAGGGGAACTCTAGCAATACGCACAGGGTGTTGTCGTAAGATGGAGCGTATTTAGAGCTGAAATGTAAAATTCAGAAGGCCATCTTACGACAACATCCTGTGGGTGAAAAAGTGATCTTAAAATAGAAATATTTAAAAATTTTAAACTTAATATCATTCATGCATTTTATTATGATCTCCATGTTTTAATTGGTTTTGTGTGTAGCTTGCACTGTTTAGTTGCATATCATAAAAGTACAATATTTATATCAAGAACACCGTAATAAATTTTAGAAGAAATTAAATGCATTTTATTGTATAGATAAAACAGTATTTTAATACATGTCCAAACTTAAAAAGGCTCAAAATCCTACGCCGAAAAGAAAACTATAACATGCCTTAATAAAAACAATAAAATGTCTCGCATCGATAAATATTCCATAACACAACTAAGACAGCCAGAAACTTAATATTTCTTAATCGCCTTCCGTATAAGCGCTAATCTCTGTTTGTGGGCATCAGTTGTTAAATTCCTCTTGTAAGGCTTCAGTTCGTCAGTACCAAATCCGGGGGTCCAGATATTATAATTGCGATCTAAAAATGACATTTATGCAATTAAAAGTATTACTTTTAATAGCCAATAACGTACTTAAGAATTGCTGTACATCTTTCACTTCTATTGTACCATTTCCTTGCCTATGCTTTGCAATCAAACAAGCACCCTTCAATACCCTATCTATAAACTCATCAACATAGTTTAAAATAAGTTCTTCTACTTCATCTTCCAAAGTGAGATTCGGATCTATATCCCTGATTAAATCTGCTAATCGTGATTTCGGCAACGTCTGAAAAAAGTAAGTGTTAGTCACAAACAAAACAGTATACTTACTGCATTTACCTCGAGATTTTCAGACATATTTTGAATAGCTTGCACAGGTTTAACAGGACTAGTACTTTGCACAGGGACTGTTTGTACTCCAACGATGTTGGCACCTGCTATCGGTATCGTACCAACTACAATGCTCGTTTYGATTTCTTCAGAAGGTTCAACAGCCGATGTCAGTGCTGTTGCTATTGGTATACCATTATTTGCGTTAACAGTGGGCATAATAGCATGAGTAAGTGGCACTTGGTTTATGACAATATTTTGGGGTTGTATTATGCTATTTGTTAAAGATGGTATAGACATCGTTTCAATTCAAAAAACAAAACGATACGAATATGGATGTTCAGTACTGGACCACGTTGGTTCGATTGAATTAGTCCAAAACAACGCCTTTGTTGAGGAAACAGTAAATAAATATAAATAATACACACTGCGTACGACACTACGCTATTTTACTTTTACAACAGTGTTGCCAAATGTTCGCTCATTTAATCAAAACGGGCAAAAGTTCATTGACATTCTGTTATTATACTACCATTTGATGTCAAGTATTTATAGGAAAGTAGTTATCCCTGCATTAAAAAAGCATATTCACATGAAGTCATTATCTGTAAGAGAATAGCTAAACATGAATTTGTGCCGTAACCGGCAACCAAACACATATTTATGTTACACGGAATATGACTATTTAATTATGTTGAAGATCATGAAATGAACAACCAATTTGTTTCAAACCAAATTGAATACTATTCATTATCGCAAATTTCCTTTAAATCCAGGAATTTAGTAACAGGCATCGTCGACGGAACTTGCTAGGGATTTTTGGATATGCAACTCATGCCACTGTCACCCTGTTATTCTTGCCAATGTTGTGTAGCTAATTTAAAGGTTCTGAAGATTACAATGGAACTTTATAATTAATGGTTAAAAAAGGTTTAATAAATATCTGTAAATATGCTATCATGAGAAGATATCGTTTTTCTTATGGTCCGTGACATTTGCGGAAATAAATATGTCTTCCAAAAGGTGAGTAACACTTATTCTTATAACACGTTACCGTTTAACCAGGAAATGTTCCCTAAMTGTTTATGATTTGTATATAAATATACTATTAATGTGTGGTTCTGGTCAGCCTAAAGAGATTAAGTTAGAAAAAGGTTATAAGATGAATTGCCTTTTTATTGGGTGGCTGTAGCTTTGACATGCCAATTTATTAATTTAGCGGTATTCATTAATTGCCAATTATCAGTTCGTAATTGTTGCAGTGAATTAACAAAGTTATCCGAGGAGAGTTTGACTCGCCAGCCTGAGGAGGTGTTTGATATAATATGTAAATTAGGCGAGGGATCATATGGAAGTGTCTACAAGGCCCTCCACAAGGAATCGGGCCAGGTCCTGGCCATAAAACAAGTACCTGTCGATACAGATCTACAAGAAATCATAAAAGAAATCTCAATAATGCAACAATGTGACAGTCCTTATGTAGTTAAGTATTATGGAAGTTATTTTAAAAATACGGACCTGTGGATAGTGATGGAATATTGTGGAGCAGGTTCCGTATCTGATATTATGCGACTGAGAAAGAAGACTTTAACGGAAGATGAAATAGCAACTATATTATCTGACACTCTCAAAGGCCTGGAATACCTGCACTTGCGTAGGAAGATTCATAGGGATATCAAAGCGGGAAATATTCTGCTTAATTCGGAAGGACACGCCAAGTTGGCGGACTTTGGCGTCGCTGGCCAGTTGACTGACACGATGGCGAAAAGAAACACCGTCATTGGTGAGTAACTAATTAATAAGGTAGATACTGCTGATGTCGGTTACTAGGTGTTGCACAATTGAATAACATTATACAAAGGTTAGTCACACCCAAAGTCATTGGGTTAGTTTCTCTTCTCTATTTTAAGCTAAATTCAACCCTGTATTTAAAATTTAAAGAGAAGAGAAACCGGCCTATTATAATGGGAAGTTGGCTCACTCAAGAGACAAGCAATGCAATTTCCGGTTCTCGACTGGTTTGCTGGGGGTGCAATGTTTACACTGCTGTAGACCAGAGTTACTGGCGGATACGGACTATGAGGTGCTTTATTAACATCTAGCTGTTGCCTGTTTCTTGCAAATGACAGGAATAACTTTYTACATAATAAACACATTACTAATATACCAGGGACTCGAAGTGCAGTTGCTTTGTGCAACAACAGTTTAGTAAAAACTGGTAAGATSGTAAAATACCGTAGATTTCCAAATAACCAGAAAATTCATATAAATGCTGWTTCAAAGGTGCAAAYGGGACTGCAAATGGAACCCGAGTGTATGCCAGATTTTGTTTAGAACATTTTATGGAAACTGATTACGAAGGTGACCGACAAAGTAAGCTAGGTGGGGAGTTAGTAGTTATACACTTGTTAACCACAATGATGGCTTGAAGGCACCACCTCGGTAACGAAGCTAATTATAATAAAGCAAAAATGTGAATCTATGCCTTTGTAAGACCATGCGAACTTCAAGATGAGGGTATCAATCAGCTTTTTTCCAAGCGTTTAATCAATCTAAATTATTAATAATAATTGCTGGTGATGGGTTCCAAGGTGTTCTTGAATTTTAAATGTAAACGGTTTCCTAATAAGAAATTTAAGCTCAGGACTTAATTATCAAACTGGTGAAATAGAATAATCTGTGAACTTTGACAAACTGAAACTGCAACTTTGAGACAGATATAAATATTAAAACCGACATACTGACACTATAGAAAACTGAAATTTTGGTGAGTTGGCTAACACCAAGCTATTTGCCAATAAACCATTGCCTGATTTTATTTAAAAACACATAGATCTTCACAGTATTCAAAGTGTTTCATTCCTAGCGACTCCAGTCTATTTAGTGTCCTTGTTTGTGTATGACTTTCTGAATTAAACAGTTATCACTTTTTTATTTCTCATTATCCTAGGTGTCCCTAAATTTGTAGGCACAATCTGAAGGGATATCGAGCTAATCAAAATATGAGTAAAATATAATATTTTTTTATTTCTAAGAGCTTCTGTATCTGAGATACATGGTGTTACAATGGTCCTTAGAAGTTCCCTTATAGCAAACGTGAAAATGTTATGAATTGCAAATAGTCACCTATGTCAATATGCATGTTCATAAATAATTACAGAATCGCTAGTATAGACATTGGTGTTAGGCTAGTTATAATTTTAAATCATCCTTTGCACACTTATTCTGCATTTGGAGGTTAAACTTGTTAGGTCACATTAAATCATTAAATGATAATAAACGTATATACTGTAACTTAAATTCATTGTCATGATTAATCATTAACAAAACCCTAGGCCATTTTCTTAGAAGTTAAACGTTATTCAGAAATTCAAACATCACATCAGGCACCCATAGACACATTTAATATCTAATTTTTACATATTATTCAGTTGATTAAGTAATTGTTTGCTAAATACTTTGCATTTAATGAAATGCAGAATTTGTTTACAACTGCCGAGTACGTGAATATTGTGTTTATCTACTCTAGCACAATATTTAATGTTTGTGTCTACAAGTGACTCAACACATCAGTGCTCATGAGCCAACTTCTCATACATACACATTGCTTGATGAGAATATTGTATGATATTTCGATTGAAACAGCATGAAAAAAAATTATAATTACAGTAAAATGAAATGCCATTAATACAGCTATGACTGTTTTATGGATATCTGTCATATTGACACCACCTGGCTAGTTATCAAACAGATGTCTGCATAATGTGGATAAGCAAACAAGTCATAAAAATAATTATTACTTGGAATAGTAATAATCAGTATGTTTGTTTTAAAATAAGTCAATACATAGCTAATTGTTAGAAGTATGTAATATTTATAGGTAACCAAGGAACAAAACACAATACTTTTAGAAGGCTTTGATATTATACACACAGATTTATTTCACGCGTTGCAATTAAAAATTCATAATATCTTCAGGATTATAAATGTTAAGAAACTGTTTTAATTCATGGAACCAAGACCTACTATATTTTTCCATTACTGCCTTTGCTTTGTTAATTCTGTTGGTCTTCTTCAAAGATCCAGATTGTTTTTTGATTACTTGTGACCAGCACACTCATTCATTTCAAACCTCTTTCTCCTTTCTTATGCTATCTCTATGGCTATTTCAGAAAGTTCCTGTTTCTGCATTAAAAAAACACATTTCGCTTATTTCAAAATCCATTCTGCAATTCTTTCTTCACTTTCATTTGTGGTGAAAGGAGACAGAGTTGTTTTATGATGGGGGTCTGGACCTTTTTCCTAAAGTTGAAGTTCTATTTCTATTTATTTGTGAAGCGGGCTTGGGAGCAGAATGAAAGGGAAAGATAGAAAAAATCACCAACCGTCACTGTATTATTTATTATTATTACCTTAAATAGCTTACCTAAAAATACAGACAGGTGCACTGATTACAATATGACACTGTATTGCAACAGATAACACCACATGTCGGCGAACGAATGCTTAACATTCGATTGTAGATTTTTATTTCAGTAATAGTGAAAAACTGGCTGTACCTAACAGGGCAGTGCGGTGCCATTTATTTATTTACCAGCCTGCTATGGTGAAATTTAAATATTAATAATCAAATTAGCCCTTTAATAAGGGCTGTTTTAGCACATCACTTCTTTTGTTTTTGAACTGATCTTTCTGATTAGATGCTTGATAAGCTCTCTTTCTACTAGTTTAGGATTTTGGCTTTGAAATTTATTTTTTATTAGCAAATTTCACAAAAACTGTTAAACACTGTACAAGAGTGTAAACATTCAATACTCAATACAATTCGCTAATGATTTTGTGTACACAACATACTAGAGAAGTATGCCATGGTATTACATCCTGCTATGGCTGTGCGATTTGGTTGACTATGTGTCAGTAGACGTGGCGATTTTGTGGATTTAAAAGCGATTTAATATACAAATAACTATTAGTACATGGTAGGTTTCGCCATTTATTTTTGCTATTTTGTGACTTGACATGCTTTCCATCTGGATGCCTTATATATCTGAAAACCGATAAGATGTTACAAATGCATGTTTTATTTTGCACGACTTCTTTTTAGGAACTCCGTTCTGGATGGCCCCTGAAGTTATACAAGAAATAGGTTATGACTGTGTGGCCGACATTTGGAGTTTGGGAATTACAGCTTTAGAAATGGCGGAAGGTAAACCACCATATGGGGACATCCATCCAATGAGAGCGATTTTTATGATCCCCACAAAGCCACCTCCATCGTTCCGGGAACCCGACCAGTGGTCTGCCGAGTTCATAGACTTTGTTAGTGTCTGTTTAGTTAAGAATCCCGAAGAGCGAGCCACAGCCACCGACTTGCTGAGTCATGTGTTCATAGGTAATGCCAAAGCCCCTAGCATACTCAGCCAGATGATTCAAGAGGCCCATCAGATACGGGAGAATCAAAGCTACAGAAACATCACTATTCCGAATGTAGCTGGGATGAAATTAAATGTGATGGAGGAATCGGTAAGATCACGATACACTTATGCCGGTATGATAGATCTGAAGCGTAAACGCGCCGTGCTCACGCAGATGACGTCACTGCGGAGCAAAATGATCGGCTCTGTGCGGCAAGCGCAACAATAATGAATTGTTTCGTGTATCCACGGTTTTTAAGCATACAACTTATTTATACATTTCATTCCCTTTCTCACTTAGTGTCGTATCTGATGTTTACATAATTTTACAGGAGGAGCAAATAACAAAGAGCCGTTTGCCACTATACTTATTTAAGAATTGAAATAAGTTCTTAAAATTATTATACGGTAACTGGATGCGCTCACCGTTTCAGTACAAGAAATTAGCGCACGTTCTATTTTCTTGTACTGAATTTCCATACTTTGTATTAAAACTGCGCAGATCGATGCGCACTAACCTGTTTTACCGTTTATAAACAAAATGTTCATAGAACCTACTTTTCGAGCCTACACAATAAGCAGGGTTGTGAGATTAGGTAGCTTTTGTACTGATATCGGTGAAATAAACTTTTGAATAGGGGCTATCTGTTGTTTTGGGCTGACTACATATTACCAGCTAATTAATATATCAACATGAAATGCAGTTTTAGGCCTCTTAAAATATGTATATTGGTGTGAGTAAATTTTTGACAACCCCGGGAACGTGAATTGTGTACCTTGTTTCCCTATTTTGTTATGGACAAGTTCAAACAATTTTTCAAATGAAGCATTGCTCATTTGTAGAAAATTTTTATATGCTGCTGGATCTTCTATTAGCAGCTCTTCTTTCAACACATTTAAGAAGCCATGAACATTCATTCTCCTTGCAATATCATTGTTAGTATCAACGCTGATGCATTTAATAATTTTTTTCAGTCAACAGGCATTTTTTTACTTTTAACTACAAATTGTGGTTATTCGGGGTGACCACAAAAACAAACAACAGTAAAAGTAATTGTTTATGAGTGAGTTACATCTATGGTCTAATTTTCTCTAGCAGTAGAATAGACCTTACATTGCATTTGCGATTGTATAAAGACGGAATTTAATAGATTACGGTTAGATTAGCTTTACGTTGAGAAAATCACGATTAAAACTACAAAAAGGGCGCACACGCACGTATTCAAATACTTACTGAAAAGAA
Organism: Rhyzopertha dominica; assembly: GCA_025024175.1. Taxonomy (NCBI): domain Eukaryota; kingdom Metazoa; phylum Arthropoda; class Insecta; order Coleoptera; family Bostrichidae; genus Rhyzopertha; species Rhyzopertha dominica. The sequence goes on along the minus strand of QCXZ01000086.1, from coordinate 7,029,778 downwards.
TTTGTAATTACAAATTGAGAATAAAGCTTATTTCTTGTATGGAAACGGCGCGTGCATATAATTTTCAGTATAATAATTTTAAGTACTTATTTCAGCACTTAAATAAGTATAGTGGCAAACGGCTCTAAAAGGCATTCAATTCATCTTGTTAAAACTCGACTGTTTTTAAGGATTTCATTACCAAATTTGGAACACAGAAATATAGATAATTTGTATTTCTGTGTCTGTTAAATAAGTAAAATTTGTGATTGTTTTTTATCTTTTTTTTTTCAAATATATGCAGATACGTCAGTACTCAGTACATGAGATTTTTTTTGTTTCATATGTAACAGTTATGCTACATGCTACTGAGAATATGATGTTTGTATATTACTTCAGACGTTTTTGAAAACTAATATACAATATTTAGAAGTAACGTTTATTAAAAAAAAAACAAAAAAATACATGTTTACTAAAGGATATAAAGAAATATTATGTTTGTGTTGCATGACTCATTAAGTAAATTAAAAAGTCAAACAGAAACTTTAACCCACTAATTGTATAACAAAACAAAAATGCAATTTCCTTAAGGGGTAAAATAAATATTATAATTGTGATTTTCATGACGCAAATCAAACTAAAACTATAATTAACTTATTTATTATTTATTTTCATCAGGTAAATTAAGAAAAAATTGCTGACATTCTGGAATCCGAACCACTTCAGTATTTCCCACACACAACGAAACAAGATCATCAAATTTCTTCTTTGGTATATTAACTAAAGTTAACATTAGTGACAGGCAAATTCAAAGGGTCCTTGTGTAAGCATTTTAAGGCGAATGCTGTAATAAGCATTATTAAGATGACTTGTTTTAAAATACAATATAATAGGTTCATTTTTTCGCACTTGAAGTTCTTTTATATCAGTCCATTTTATGCATTCACCAGATTCGGTGTCCTTAATATTAAATATAAAGAGGTCTTTTGAGAGAGATTTAAAATCATTGGGATGACGTTATAAGGCGATTTCTTTCGAGCTAAACCAATCACTGGATGTAACTGTGAAGGCATGAACATATTGCCAGCTGTAGAAATTGCTTTAGAGATTGCGCTATGTGCAAATCACCTTCATTCTGACCACGAATTGTTTTAAAGTAACTTAGGGTAATTGGTGACAACAGTAGATATTTATTTACTGTATACAACAGCATCGCTGTAACGATCGAGTTCTTATTTTGCCCATAGCATCAACCTGCGAAAAGTTGTGCTCTAACTATTTTTTTGTTCTTGACAGTATTTTTTTAAACTCATAAAAATGCAGGTGGCAATTTCAGAAGAGCCTCTCTTACTAGCAGTTTCATCCCAAACAAAACAATTACACTCTTTATTTGCAGTATTGTAGAATGTAAAGTCAAATGTTGATAGACGACTCTAATATAATATGGCACTTTCTTTTGATGTGGGGACATATATCACTTGTTGAAGGTCGAAAACGGCACACGTTTTTTTTTGTGCTTCACATTTACACACTGCTTTCTTTGCTCGAACGACTATTTTCTCTATATTATCTTTATGAGAATTATATCTTTCTTGTAGTTTTAATTTTACATTTTCATCAACCTCGTGAAGTGCAAGACATAATGAACATTGGTCCTTTTTAGGACTACTGAAAGATTAACGTTGTTCTTTAGATACTCGTCGATAAGTAGCATAGGTAGGCATGTTTTTATTTTTCCCACCTTTTTTTAATTCTTGTACAAAAAGGTAGTACATTTTACTTAAAATTAAGCCCAGGCAAAGATACAATTTCGATGTTTTGCTCTACAAAAATGTGACCCCATCCATGGAAATTTGCCCATATGCCGTTGAATTTCGAGCAGCATGTTAGATTCTTTTGCCTTAATTTCATTTTGTCTTTGGTTTCGTAGTTGTTCTAAACTTATTTGAAATTGTGATATGCCTCACTAGATAATAACTAGTCTTTAGCTATACTATGGTAATAGTAAAAATTTCATTCATCTATCGTTACGAAGCAAATATTTCTTACCAAGGATATTGATATTTACTTCTTTAGCTTTCTTCATCATGAAACTTGTCCACATAATATAAATGACATGATTTGAGCAATCATTAAAAAACTACGTCCTAAAATAATGTTTAAACCAATGTATTGGTACATAAAAGTATCATTACAAGTGGCTTAAAAATATTTAATCACTTATCTTTGAACGTGAAAGCCTTAAACATTACTCGTTTTAAAAGTTGTGTGCGGCGTCATCTTCTGAGAAACACCTTTTATCATGCAGTTGACTATTTTAGTTGTACCGATTTTGAATTGTGATATCCGTACCTAATATGACATGTTCTATGCTAATGCATTATGAATAAAATTATTATTATTATTATTATTATTAGTCGCGAAAGCAAAGCACTTGCTAGGAAACAAAATTTACAGTGTTTCGCAGTGACGCCAGCTGTGCGTCGGCATACCGGTATTAGATACTAGTATATGTAGATAATAAAAAACGCATAAGCAAGGCACTATTGTATAAAACCTCAAATACCAAACGATACTTAAACCTAAAGGCATTTTCTTAAACTAAGTTGAACTTTCAATGGTGATATTTAGTACAGTGAAGTTTACCATTATTTATTAAAACATTGCAGGATGATGAAGCAGCCCTGGGTAGTCAGACTATGGTCCAGGGCACTCTAGTGCCAGGGAAGGGCGGCACTTTACTGCCAATGTCCCAAAGTGGCACTTTAGTCGAATTGCAGTCTGAACTGGGTACAATGGTAATCAACAGTGATGTAGACGAACAAACTATGAAAAGTAATATGCTTATTTCATAGTGAGACTCTTCTACATTCCTCAAATTTTTAGGGCACGATACCGGATCAGGTCAGGTGGGCAAAAAATACAGGCCGTTGTTCCTTGATCATTTCGACAAGAAAGAGGCAGAGGTAAGTGGCGGTCTTATATCTGTAGAGGTTATGTGGGGTTTGCTCGTAGCAGGGTAATGGCGTGTCCAGCCCAACGACTTTGGATGGTCCAGATATTGCAACAGATGATCAACAACGTTACCAAAGCCATTTTCATTTACAATTAAACCAGGTACAGCCTCAGCCACCGCAACCAGTCATCCCTCCTCCAAGCAGGCCGAACCTCCAAAGACCGTTTTCTGATGGCGATTTCGAATTTGTAAGTTCATTTGTTGTTAGTTGAATTGAACTAAAGGGTGTCTCACTGAGAGTGCGAGATTCAATTTTGGCACCATTTTTTTTTCTGAGCAAGTGGCAGAATTGAAATTTGACAGCTTGCATCTACAATTGGGTATTTCAGTGAAGTAAAAATTACGGAATTCAATATAGTTTCGTTACTAATTGCAACATATGCAAATAATTCCATATTTTGGTTAGTATAAAAATGTATTTAAGTACGTGAATATTCAAGCAAAAAAAAAATGCCCTCCAAAGGATGTGACAACTTAACTGAAAACGGAAATACGCAACTTGGCAACAGTGTTACTTTGCATTCCTTTGTGTCTGTCAAATCACGGTCGGATGCCGGGCGTCAGACAAGCTGATTGTTAACATACATGGTTTTCTAAACGTTATCGTCTTTGCGTGTTGGATTTGTTGTGTTTGGGTTTGATGATGCTTAATTAACGCAAGAACAAGAACAATAAACAAAAAAAACAAAMACAACACATAAMAAACGTKTTTACAGATGATTTAGCTGAGCTGTCACTGTACTGTCAGTGGTCAGCTGTACACGATGTTGCTACTTCTTCCGATTGTTGTTTATCCCTCTCTTTTCAACACGGTACAACCTGATTATTCACTTATGTCGACACAGCGGAATTCCTTAATTTATATTAATTAATATCTCAAGTTCTAGCGAATATTGAAAGAAATTAAAAAAATACACAGTCTTATTTCAATTGGATCGTTCAAAATGTATATTAAAAAAAAAAACCTCTGAAATACCCAATTGTTCCGATTAATAAAAATGAACCACTACACAAGTGAACAACACATTATCATTGTGAAAACTCATTACAGAAATGGGGAATATTTCGCTAAGATCACTCGCAAAATGAGGAATTTTTGGTCATGGAAGTGTACCTAATAGTTTAGTTTAGTTTGTTAACGGTATTGCCTATACATTCAATGTGACAAAAGAACATAAACTGAAACATATGCATTACGTCTAGAGTAAACAAGTTAAGAATATACTTTACAGAGTACAGAACAATATAAACATTTGAATGAGGCGTATGACATGCTACTAAAAAAATCATCAATWTTTGCTTTGTATTGATGTTACCATGGCATCCAGAGAAAAAATATTGCAACAAAACTTTTAGGTAATTAAACATAATTAAAAATTCCTAATTCGGCAAATTTTCAATTTATTTGTAATGTGATGTCAAATACACCCCTTAAAGCGATAGCACGAAGGGTTTTCAAGAGACAGCTGCTTTGAACCCTTAGTGAATCACCCTGTATATTAGTTTAAAATGTTTCATTTGCCACTGTCAAAAAAATCAGCGGAAATAAACTAAATGTAACGGTTTCAGCTAAAATTTCTCAGCTACGAAGAACTACAGCAAAGAATGGCAAATCTAGATAGCGAGATGGAAAGAGAAATTGACGAACTGAGAAGACGGTATCAGATAAAACGTCAGCCGATATTAGATGCCATGGATGCCAAGCGTAAGCGACAGCAAAATTTCTGAAGGATAAACTATGTTTCTTGCAATGATTTTGTGGTGCTCAAAAAAGTATTCTATTCGTTATACACTTGTTTGCATCTTGCCATGTTTTCATTGTTTTGTTTGTCGAAATGTTTTGGAAAGTCTTGAGCGTTTGGATAGCATAATGTGTTCCTAGCTGTACTTAACTGACTCTCGTCATTATGGTTTCAATAACCTTCGGTTCTTTTCAACTCGGTGTCCTTTGTAAAATGTGGAAGAGTGTGAACGGCATTGTTTAATATGTAATTGTTTGCAGTGACATTTAGAATAGTTTATTTAATTCATTGTGATGTATACTCCAGTAAGTGCAGTTATAATTAATAGGGAAGCAGTAAGCAGAACACTAAAACTATTGACGACTAAAATTCTAAATAAGTGATAGTATGATAATAAGATTTTTATATTGTCCACGAATTTTTGATTTATGAAATCTCATGAGTGTAATCATCCTTGTTATTTAAAAGCCGTGGTAGTTGAGGCGGAAAGCTCAGAATATTTGAAGGGTACTTACGGCCTAAAACCACTGCAGCCACTTTAGTGTGCCAATACATACATAATATTTTTTTTGTTACTGCACATTTCCCCAGCCTTCAGTAAAACAGTACATTTGTTATAACAGAATTTTCCTTTCCTTCAAATATTTTGGTATGTGGAATGAACTCATATACTGATCAAGACTGTACCCAGGTTTAACATTGTGTTTTTTAGTCATTACACAAAATAAACACAGTGCTGGACAAGTATGTTCAGTACATTTGCTGTGCCTTTTAGTAGTTTAGCTGTAATATTAAGTAGGATTGTAATCATATTTTTTGAAGTTCCCTAATAAAAATAATATATCAAATTACATTGGTTTTGAGTTACACTTTTTAATGACTTTAACACATCTAATGTAATCACCAGTCTCCAGTGAAACATAAGAACTTAGATATCTGCAATGTAATGAGTAATGGACTTTTTTGACCTGAAACCATCCTTTTCTAGATACGCTACGACTAACATGCATCTTGCAGAATCTGGATTGATTGAGTCTACCACTGACAAGTGCAGTTGATGAGCTTAAAATTCAAAATTGCTTTCGTTTTATCCTGAGCCCCAATGACTAAAAGTAATAATACACATATTATGCATCTCTTTTTGCTGAAATGTGTGGGCAATGTTTTACTTCTTTTGTATGGGAAACACCAGATCGGATAACTGGCAGTCAGTGACAATAGAGTGTTTGCATAAGTCCGTGACTACGATTTCAATTCATGTAAACTGATATAGAGTGCTGACATTGTGAAGCACGCTTTTTTTTGTACATGAAAACTTCTTGAATTTTCTTTTTCTTGATTGCCGACAGATATGAAGAAAAAACAGTAGTTTAATATTTTTTGTGTTGTTTCAGGTACTACAATAAAATGGTCATAGACACTATTAATAACTTAACGACAAAGCTCTTAAACAAAAAAAATGTTTGAAAATATTAGGAAAATTAAAATTTTAGTAATCTTGGAAGAAGAAAACATAAAACATGAAATTACATTAGGAAATACTGGTGACCATGGTAATAAATAAAGTGCAATGATTGCATGTTATTGGTATATAAAACATTATATTGGTGAAACCAGTACTGTATTCAGTTTTAACAACTGTTTGACGTTTATCCATCCAAATAAGTACACCCACATAAATTTAATAAATAACCAACAATAAGGTGAATTTTTAAGATAGTCCGTCTTCTCATGGGTTACTTACTTTAATGTTAACTGAATATGGGTTGTGGTACGGCATGAAGTTGTGTTAGATAGTTTGATACAAGAATGTGATTGTTTATTGTAAGTTACAACAATTGCACTATCTATAATAACAAACATTAATAATTATCGGCCAATATTTGTTTCGAGTGTAATATCATAGTAATGTCCAAAGTTATTGAATACATTACGTACAACAAATTAGAATTTCTTGTTAAAAAACAACAGCAGGTAGATCAACAGAGACTGCGTTGTATGTGATTAGCGAGTATATTTATATAAATTTGAACAATAGTAAATTTTGTTGGTAGTTTTCKTTGATCTATTGAGGGCCTTTGATAGCTTTCTGCAATGGGGATATGTGGTTTGTTTTTAGAGTCGATCGTGTCCTAATTGMATAATAAGAAAATGTATATTAGGATCAAGAGTTCATGGGGGAACCAGTTTTTGCAGATTAGKCAACCAGACTGACAAATAACAACACAATGKTTTAKTTATTTATTTATGGATTACATCAGAAGCTTTTCTAATTAACACAAAAGTGATCTACGGCTCTAGACTAATCGCAAAGCTCAGAAGCTTCTCATATAAAACACACGAAGTCATTCTGATTTGAAAAGTGTTGAAACAAACGAACAAATCGACCTAATTGTGCTAAAGTGTTAAAAAGTTACTTAATATGGTGAAGTGCAGTAGTATTGTAATTGTGCATAAATAAAGGAAGTTATGTTCAAAATCAGCATTTTTAGAACCTGTACACGTAAAAGTTTTCGCATGTAGTTACAGCGCAGTATAAACAAATGCTTTATTACTTCAATGCGGAAAAGCGATAATTTATATCCATTATATCGGCAAAAATGCCAATAGCATCATGTGATGGCTTGAGAGGATAACTTGAGTTTTAGATGAAATTAAAAGTTGGCATAAAATATAAAAAAGGTGTTACGAGTGAAAATAATAACAGATAGTAATACAGTGAGACTTTGTACAAGATATCGTCTTGCCTTGTAAAATCATATTCAGACATTGTTAAGTATAAAAACCACGTGAACAGAACCACTCAGAATGGCCAACTGTTTTACAAATCGCCATTACCCCCATAATATTAAAGTCCTACAAGCAAATGCCTTAAGTATTTTGCTTATAAAAATTTTATTACTTCTAAAAGTAACACTATGTAACATTCGAAAGTATCTATACCAAAAACGTACTGTACAATGAACATAAAGTAAACACGAAAAATATTTAAATTACATGTCTAAAAGTGTTCACTGCCCCATATTCTTTCGAAAGCAGAAACTTATAGTGCAAATGATAAAAGTGGAATGCTGAATCAAATGTAACATGCGAATATTTACCTCAGAGGATTTTGGTTGATCGCTTTACGAAAAGTTTTCAATTGACCATATTATGTTATACCAGCGGTTAGAATGGATTTGTTTTATTCGTTTAAAAACACGTAGTTGTTGTTTTTAAAATGAATGGTATTGTCGTAGGTTTGGGATTGGGAAAAACAGAATTCAAAACGCACTTTATTATATTTACACTGTAACCTAAATACAGCAAAGAACATTACCAGTTTCAGGTTTATATCAACGGGACTTCTCAGTTTCAGTTAACTGAACATATACATAAATTTAACGTTTACAAGTAACATGCATTCCTTACATTTTGTAGATGCTATTAGTTAACACACTTTTTTTACCCTCGTTTAAAAACTTAGGTCTACGATTATAAGTCTCCATTAAAGTATGTTAAGTAATAGCATGGGCAATAGTTCAATTAGCTGCGAATGCATCATGGACTATTTATATATGTACCAACACCTTTGAAAAATATATATAAACATGTAAACATTATTTCAGTCTGTGTGTGTCCCTACTATGAACATACATGCGTTAAAGTATAAATTTTAAGAAAGGCACCCAAAACTGTAAGCTATCTTACATGATGAACATGATCAAACTGAGGATTACACTTTTTTACACATTTAGAATTACACATGGAGATCCATTAGAAAAATTTTCACACACAAACTTCATGAGGGAGAGGAGATATACACAGTAGAGGTACTGTGTTAACTTTGTCTTGAGCAGTTAAAACGTTGGTACCATCTTATAAAAAAAAAAAAATCCCAGAAATTGCACAGGCAGACTTTAACTATAATAATCAATCCACTTCGCAGGATAAACTGTCACATCTAAACAAATTAGTACAATGTAAGTGAAAAGGCACTGTTATGTTACGAAAGTGAATTACGGTTACACCTAATTGCTAATAACGATTGTCAAATATTTACAATTACAATTAAAGGCACCAAAATGGATGGATTTGTTTAGTACATGAGCATGTATTTATTGTTAGTGAATATATAGTTTTCAGGTGCAACGCACAAGCACTCCATTATGGAATGGTGCGTGCAGCATCTTAAAAATAACTGAAGATATACGTTACTATTAGACGGATATATGTGCATTTATATATCCGTTAATACATAATACTCCCACGTATATCCTATTTATAATTACAAAAGCGATGCAGCTGTAAAAAAAATAGTAGTAAAAAATTCCTACTTCGATATAACTGCAAAACCATTAAACAGTCAGTTACAATACAAAAATTCAACATGCGCAATAATTCAGATAGAAAAGACAAACACTGAACATGTTATTTACTCTTGGAACACAACAAATAAATACGGTTACTTTTATTAATTTAACATCGGTTAGTTGCTCCTTTAGTTATCATACCATTACCTTATAATAACATTACGAATCAATCAGACTACAACAACTAACTTAAACAAATATTTAAACTATTAAATACGAACAAAACATACCCAAGGGTGAAACAACGTTCCCATAAATTGTAAAATTCTATATTTTCATACACAACAAATTTATCACTGATAGGGTGTCCATGGCAATGCTACCGTGTGAAAGCTGAAAATTACGTTGTCTAGCCTAATCTTCGACTGCATTCCACGGAGACCTTACATTGAAAACGATTATTGCTGGTTAAAGCGTATCGGTGACGTATTGCAAAAAAAGTTAAATCTATGTCTGGACTTTGTGACACATACTCTCATTAGCTTTACTTGAAGATCATTTGTTAATAACACGCGAGATATTAAGAAAGGTATAGTGCTATAAACCGTTTATATAAAAAGTAAATAATCTCTTATAAAAACGAGATGAGCATGGCGCCAGGCACTTCGTTACTAACTACAGCCAGATGAGCACATTGTCAGGCTTTGTTGTGGGAGGATTTATGGGATTTATTAGAGACTGAACGTCGTCTAATATTGGGAACTCTTCCCCTAGAGCCAGTGTAGGCACTAAGTCATCGGTGGAATCGATATTATCACTTAAAGATATATCTGGCGTTTCACTCGCAACTTCCATATTGTCATCCATGTTCGCCAGAAAATCTTCAGGTGTAGGTGGCATTGAGTACGTTGTTCCCATACCTTTTTAAATAAAAATCACAAAATTATAATCATAGCAATGTAACCTACTGCACGTACATTTAAGAGAAACACTGTAGCAAGACTTTAAATAATCATACCGAGGCCACTATCCGCAGACTCTTGTCGTGAGTGGTCTGTCAGACCGGACAGAAACGGATCCATTTGAAGATCTGTAGTGCTCCTCAGAATTCCTTGTTGCCGACGTATTTCTTCCTGCCTTTGCTTCAATCTATCTCTTTCCAGCTGCAGCAGCTGCAACCTTAATTGCTGCTGCTTAGCCGGCGATGTTTGAGATGTGGTATGCCACGTATGACCCACCATTTGCACACCAGTTGTCGACCTTTGTTGTAAATGAGTAGCTACGGCAAAGTCAAATTAGATACTGCAACGATTTCACTTCCTTTTCGACTTACGTATTCGAGGGTCAAACCACGATGTAGTGCGTGTCTGGTGGTTGATGAAATACACTTCTCCCTCCGGTGTTTGTGCCTGTTCCCAACCCTCAGGCAGTGGTCCTAAATCTACGTCTGTATTACTTTTGGCAGCTAAAAACGACATGTTATTAGCAAAATTAAGAAGTCAGATAAACAAGGTATTGTACCTGTTCCTTTCGGTGACTGGGGTTGGGTGGGACTCAACTGATGCGATGTGAGCAGTGCCTCTGTACTCTGATGCTGGGCGATAGCTTGAGCTGCCAGGGTTTTGCGTGGGTCCTCCCACGTTGTCGTTCGAGTAATATGACTAAAACAAACAAACACTAGATTAATGTGAAATCTATTGAGAAGCCATGCTAGCAATGGCTAGGAACTACTCGTATGAAACAGCTTTGAAAATGAAATAAAACTTTTTATGTTTTTATAGTTTTCAAAATGACGATCAATTTTTATGGATCATGCTTCTTTTGAACCAACATGATGCAGCTTATTTTTTTTAGTGATTAAGGCTTTCATGGCTGGAGTTCACCACGACCATGGCTAACTGACCTGGTTCACTAATCACTACTGTCGCATCAAATATTTGAGTAAATTAATGCATATTAATTAATCTTGTACTTCCAACATCACATGACATATGCACATCGCCTTCCGCCAATTTTCAATAATTTTTATTATCGCGTTAAAATTCCGCAGAAACAAAAAGTACTATTTTCTTTTAGATATGTCTTTACCCTATKTCATCAGACAGCAGATTTTGTGCAAAAATATTGCTGCACATAAGCGGACCAAAATTGCCAAAAACGTCGGTTTGTACATGGGTTTATGGATACAACAGGGCTGATTTTACTATTTACACCATTCATTAGGAATCCGTTATTTGAAATAAAATTAGAAGGCAACGAACAGTGCCTCGTTGCCATTTTAAAAAGTATCCTACTAACAACAAATAACTTTTGAAAATGTTTAAATATTTTAGTTCCCAGCAGTGGCGCAACCAAAAAAAAATATTTTGAGACGTTCCGTCAACAGCTGTATGTTCCTAATGCAAAATTTAGGTTGAGTATCCAGGGTTACTGGTGAATTATCTATATTCTAAGTCGTTAATCTTGAAATTCTAATGTAGAATATAGGTATCACAACTATTTTTGGATGGTGTTTATATTATGTTCGCGAAATAATTTTGGGCACTTCAACACACACCGTTGATCCTAACTATAACATCATATATGTTTTAACATCTAGGTTGAATCAGAATGTAAGTTGAAGTAACTCAAAATTAATTTTTATATATTCCAGGTATGGTTACAACCTTACAACAATGACCRTCCTTCGGTACTACAATATCTGTTCAGGATAAAATAATATCCTAATTACATAAATGAAAACAAAACCAAACAATACATAAAGCATGCAAACAGTGGAAAAAATGTATATATCAACAGAAACACATTTCTTTCTTCAGCCACAAATGAGTTCAGATGATTACAAAATCCAGGATAAAACTTTTGATCTTTTCAAAGAGTGAATGCATGGAAAAGCAAGTTGTGCTGCTTATAAGTATGAGCACAACGGTAATTTAAGAATCCCCAGTAATAAAGTAAATATTTAAATTGCAATTTACATAGTAAACCCTAATCTTACGAAAAACAACTTTTGATTAAGCTTCTTCGAAAGACCATATTCAAATTACTTGAGCAGTGCCTATGAAATGCTTGAACTTGTATTATGCTAATAGGTACATGGTGTAAAATCTTTCAACATGGACTGAAAGATATAAATCGGAAAATTACTTTTGAAAGTTGCAGGAAAAAATTATCGTTTAGAATGTCAAAGCTTACAAACTCAAAATCGCAATAGATAGTATGATCATTAACTATATACGCATTTTTATTTTAGTGTCTGCAATGTTGTAGTTTATTTCTTTCAAAAAAACCTAAGGTTATGTCAACAAAATTTTTTTTTAGAAACATTGACATAAATCATTAAATTAATACTGGCTTTATTGTAAAAGAATATAATAACTTATAGTACTTGATGCATAAATAGGCCATCAACTTTTCAAAATGGAAACATCTGCAACATTTTCTGCCCATGGAATAAATACATGATATACTTGTCCATGTGCTGCTAAAGTATACGACCCAAAAATGTAATATTCATCAGTAGGACGTTCTTGTAATAATGGCAGTCTTTTGCAAATACATTCTTCTGAGTAAGCTTTTTTTGTCGAAAGTGAGTCTAGAAGGGGCAATAAAAGGAGCAAATCATCCTTTGCTGCTTATCGCTTACCAAATCAATAATTTCATGATAAACTTCGCATGTCCTTAGTTAACTGTTACCAAAAATGTATGATTTTGAATAACCTTCACCTTCAACCTTTTGGTTTCTTATTTGCTTTTCACTGTACTTTTTATAACTTCATCCTTCTTTAATATCCTTCTTACATATGGCTCACCTTAAATGTTCTTTCTAATTTTTAGTATGAATGCCCTCTTTTTCCTACTGCTTCTACAAGTTATTTTCTTTTCATCTTTGATATTGTTTAGCAATGTTTCGGCTTTCCTAACACGATTTAGAAGAATTCAAGTCCCTATAAGTTTTGCTTTGTAAAATTCCCATGTTTTTTAATGTTTTACAGTGCTCTTTATGTTTTTATAAAACTGCGCTTTTTTAACATTTTTATTGTGGTACAAAAAAATGCTACTGGCACATTAACATATGTTTTGACATTAGCAATCAAAACGTCAACAATAATAATTGTTTTTCAGCGTACAAGTACAAGTAAATAAAAACCACGAAATAACCAATGTTTTGCGCCTAAATCCTAGGATTTGTTGCTATTAGGACTTTAATTATGATATATATATAATCGATATGTAGCGGAATTCTGATCAAATTTGATGGCAACACTGATGACAAGTAATGTGGACATTCCCTTATTAGCAGTGCGATTCGGCAACAAGGCTGTCTGTTACCAACCGAAAATACCATGCCAACGCGACAGCTAAAGTGGGCACACAGGTACTGCTTTGTTTCGCTACCTGTTCACACACTTTTGCCGAAGGGAAGCTTAAGCTGGCATACAATTGTAGGTTTAGCCATTGTTTTTTCTGTAACAAACGCGTTCTGTTACCTAACAATGACGTCTTACAATCAACCGATTATGCACGATATTTACGTGAAACGTAAACACGTCATTTGCTGAACGACAGGCAAAAGCCAACATATTATTTTTAACTTTTTGTACATGTAAACCGGCATTTTCTTGAGTATACTCATCCTCGTTTCCCCAAGAAACCCAGGTAACATCGCGTACCGTCAACAATAATAAGGGCAACATGAATTTGAACATGGAATGGCTGACAACCTGTTATACCGTGTTACCTGTAGCCAGGCCCGAAAGAATGCACAACTACTTTTATTTTATTGACCGTTTGCGTTGAAAAGAAGCTGTGCAAAGTCACTCTTCGAGGTACAAAATTTTGAAGTTAGGGGAGATATCCTTAACAGATCGCCTATAAACACCCGAGCATAATCAACAACCGACAGTATCATTTTCACTGTACGGTTCATGACCAAAGTTCTTGGAAAAACATTATATGGCTACGTTGTTATGGCTTCGCCGTGCTTGTAACAGGTTAGCACAAATAAGGGTTATTGTTTGCACAGTAAACAATTTTCGAAATAAACGACACGGGAACATAATTCTTTAGAGTACCTCGATAAGATTAGCGCCGAGCAAAACAAAGCACTCGATTAAGATTGCTGCGTTCTACAAAACGCGATTTACTTTCTCTCCTATATCCAGGAACCCCGATGCTTTTTTTAAAATTAGGTACACACATCATCTATTAATTATAGAATACTTATATTTAGATTTAAAGAATCGTAAGTACAGGCTCCTCAAATTCGAAGGGAACGGCCAAGCAACATTAGTGGAACTTTAACAACACTTGACTCGCTTGTAGATACTGTTTCGTGGAAAATATTAGTCAGCCTCGCCGTAGAAAATCGTAGAGGCGGAATTGGCAAGTGCTTGTTGTGAAAGCCCATAAAAACATCGAGGACGACCCGATATTTCTACCGTCGTCAATCATGAGGGTTGACTAGCAATGCTCGCCACGTCTTCAAGGCTTTCCAAACCCGTCTTGCGAATAACTACAGCCACAAGGCAGCCATTACTTACGAGGATGAAACTTCAGGTTGTAAATAAATAAGTCGTTTAATGTAAAAACAGATTTTAGAAGCTTTATTCGTATATAAATACAAAATGTACTATAACAACACAATATTCAAGTCACTTTTCGGTAAATTTTGCGGGCAAATTTTGTCAGATCTTCCCTTCACGGAGGGCATCTGCAAAAGAAACAAATTGTAATCGACATTAATCTTTCAAGTTCTATGTACAATGAAGCGTTGGCAAAAATCTGATCTAGTATTATGCTGTTGTAATAGTACATTCCGCTCTTTTTCACATTACGATAAATGCTTGGCGACCTCGAGAATAAAAATCAACAAAACCGTAGCGTACCGACCGTATCATAAAAACGACAGTCAAAACAATATCGCATTAATTCGGCTGTGGTCTACAATATTTCGGTCACGATTTTACCTAAACGTACCTAGGGCACCTATGAATCGGGCATTCGTCGTAAATAAACGCAACTTATCAACAATATTTACTATAAAGAACGTATTTATAAACACGCCATTGCTATCACTACAGCTGGACACCTGTATTCATAGTTCTGGCTTGAATGAACTTCTCCTTATCAATATAATAGCCAGTTCCTTGACATTCAGGTAACACAACACCACTGCTCAGGGTAACTCGCAATGAGCGGCGTTGGTGCGAATTTTTCTGAAATGCGAATAGCACAGGCATCAAAACTCAAGATTTTTCTCTTGTCCTCTTTTTTAATCCATCTGCGCACTACTATCAAGTTTGACACTTATTACGTGTTATATACAGGGAGTTCACGCTAACAGTCTGCAATAGCTAACTTTTTTATTTGAAATCGTAGCATAGTGGTTTAAATGGGAAAGTTTATTGATTTTTCTAGAAGAATTTGATGGTGTTTACAAAAAACAATTGAACATCATCTGTTAAAGATATTGACTAGAAAGTTTGTTATTTTAAATAGAAAGACCCCACTTTTTATAGCGCATTCGATTAAGGGCGTCGAATTAAACAAAAAAGTATTAAGGTACCACTGCCCTACAGTCATTTGTTTTTGAGATATCTCAGGTAATATGATTAGTGTTCGCGAAAGAGTCTACAATGGCTAACTTTTTTATTTGAAATCGTAGCATAGTGGTTTAAATGGGAAGTTTCTTGATTTTTCTAGAAGAATTTGATGGTGTTTACAAAAAAACAACTGAACATCATTCTACGATTTCAAATAAAAAAGCTAGCTATTGTAGACTGTTTCGTGAACACAAATCATACTACCTGAGATATCTCAAAAACAAATGACTATAGGGTGTTAGTACCTTAATACTTTTTTTTGTTTAATTCGACGCCCTTAATCGAATGCGCTATAAAAAGTGGGGTCGTTCTATTTAAAATAACAAACTTGTAGTCAATATCTTTGACAGATGAGGTTCAATTGTTTTTTTTTTGTAAACACCATTAAATTCTTCACAAAAAATCAAGAAATTTTCCCATTTAAACTACTATGCTACGATTTCAAATAAAAAAGTTAGCTATTGTAGACTGTTTCGTGAACCCAAATCATATTACCTGAGATATCTGAAAAACAACGACTATAGGGTGTTGGTACCTTAATACTTTTTTGTTTAATTCGCCGGCTTTAATCGAATGCGCTATAAAAAGTGGGGTCGTTCTTTTAAAATAACAAACATGTAGTCAATATCTTTGACAGATCATGTTCAATTGTTTTTTTTAGTAAAGCCCATCAAATTCTCCTCGAAAAATCAAGAAACTTTCCCATTTAAACCACTATGCTACGATTTCAAATAAAAAGTTAGCTATTGTAGACTGTTAGCGTGAACACCCTGTATACCCCCGTTTCGCTACGCCCATGTCACATTTCTTATCAGCATTATTAATGACGTCTGTGTGATGTGTGTCTCTAATAAACTTTATTACGGCTACACCTGAAGACTATTATATTGAGATGGTCAGCATTGAATGAAAACAAACGTTCGTTATCAGTCGTCAGTTACATCCTTTTCACGAGACAATGAATCAACTAGGTATTTGACGCCAGAATCAGCTGTTCGATAACAACGTGCGTCCGATATTTAAACCCACTCGTTTCGCTGGACGTAAACCTCACATTTTGATGATACCAAGGGTGTGATCTACGGTCCGTACAATGACCAACGGGTACCGAGAACTGATAGTCAATGAACTAGGCGTTGAGGGACTCACCTGCAGCAACAAACAATGGTGGCTGCGTGAATTCAAAATAATTACAATGTCAAAGTGATATAGGATTATATTAAACACTTTTTTCTGTAATGCTTGAATATTGGTAATTTTACTGGAATTTTTAGTTGCGTCACAATTCACAAAGCTAATAGATATGTAATTAAAGGAAGATACATCACTGTTTATCCATTTCCAGAAAGCAGTCATTTTGTGGAAAACATGATCTGTTTAAAATAGTCGCGTTATATTTATTTTTACGTCGTCTTTTGTTTTAAAGCTACAGCCAACTTTTGAATAACCTTACATTGCTTCATTCCTCAATATCTTACTTAAGAATGTAGGTACAAAAAATCCGCAAAAACTTTTTGATATTTTTATTTTCAATCCAATGGCATATTTAGAATTTTTAGGGGGTCAAATCTCTTACGATATAACACAAACTTGCATTTTTTAAATGTCGGCTTTGCTATATATAGTCAAAAATACCTATTTTTTTTCTAAATAATAAATTATATACATTGTTATCTGATGAAGATTTCTTCCGGACTGTTATGCCGTGGCCTAAGGTGTCCCTCTTTCTCCTCAAACGTTTCGCTGCTCTTCGCTGGCAGCATGTTCAGGTTTGGCTGGTGTAATCTGAACTGATTCAGAACTTGAACATCACTGAAGATGCTGCCAGCGAAGAGCAGCGAAACGTTTGAGGAGAAAGAAGGACACCTTGGGCCACGGCATAACAGCCCGGAAAAAATCATCATCTGATCCAACGCCGGTCGTGAAAGCCTTAAGAAGGCTATATAGATTGTTAACTTTATTTTCAATAATTCTTGTATTATTATTTTTTTAACAGTTTAATCAAATTTTATGTTTACATCCAGGAGGGTATGGAACATGAAAATTCAATATAATTTATATTATTAAGCAAATTTTTTAATCCATTAAAAATATATGCGTATTTAAATACATACATAAGACTTTTTATCCGTAATCTAGGAGATCATATAATTCATTGTTTATTTATAGACAAGTACCTATGCATTGTTTACAATCACTTTATTTATTTCCTTTTTTACAAAAGAAAAACGCGAAACCTCATTAAATTACTACAAACATTGGAATAATACCAAAATTAGTAAAATGAATCAACAATGTGTATATTTTCTTAACCAGAAAAGTAGGTCTTTTCAACCTGAGCAAAGGCAAGTATGGTTTCCATTAAAAAAATGTAAGTTGTGTTATATCTGAAAAATGTGACCCCCTAAAAAATTCTGAGTACGCCACTGGTATATCAAAGTAAAAATATCTATTAAAATGTCTTCACAGTTTTTTCCAATCTACTCACCCAAGCAAGATATTGAGTACTGAAAATATGTTACATTACTCAAAAGTTGACTAGTTTTAAAACAAAAAACGATATCAAAATACAAAATACAGTTCAACTCGCAACAAAAAAGACAGTAACGTGCAAACCGCAAATATCTAGTATTAATAGTTACCGAGATACCCTGCAATTACAACGAAGATGGGGCACCCTGTACAGATGCATACAAAGAGCTCAAACTCGGTTCTCAGGTTCTTTTATTCGGGTTGCTTAGAATGTGTTTTATTGGAAAATCATAAATATGAAGTGTAACATTAGGCTAAAAAATACAGACTCTGTATAATAGACAGTACTTATACACAAGAGCATTCAAGTAATTTTTTACTATAATTAACTTACTGAAGGCGATCTTAAGATACTGACCGTTTCATTAATTTTTGAACCGACTATACCTCGGACTATACATAACATCAATGTGAGATTCCTCCACACAGAACGCATGTTATATGAGAGCTCTTTTTTATTTAATATTTACCGCTTGCCACAAAAGAAACTGTCCAAACTAAATTTTCGTTCAAAAGCTCGTCTATTCCAGTTCAGTGTAGCTGGAGTAGAGCTCCGGATACAAAATAAAAGGTGTACCCCAAATGTAAGGTACAACTGGGTAAAAAGCATTGTAGCCACAATCGCAGCATTGGAATAAACGATTATCTGGGGCTGAACGGATTATGGCATGATGATGCCGAGTATTTACTTATACCATATGATCCGAACAATTTTAGGCAAATGTAGACTATGAAACTTGACTGTATTTCATAGCTGATATTGGGCCGCTGATAAGGTATTGTATATAGAATTTCACGAAGGATCATCAATAAATCGTATAAATAATCGCCGATTGCGATCCATCAATGATGGACGCATCAAAAAACTCAATAATTCACTGTCTGTGTAGCATTTAATTGTATCTTTAGAATCGAAAAGTCAGCTTGAATATTGTCGACGATGAGGCGCTTTATTCCGTCGTAAAAAATTTCGCAAGCGCTTATCTAGTTTCGATTTACGGAGCGGGCGGATAGTTAACAAGATATATGCGGCAGAAATGTCAAAATTAATTTACATGAGCTATTCGGTGCGGTTGCTGATAAAAATAAATCAAAAATTATTGCAGAATGCGACGCACTTGAATACAGGTCATGTAGTGTTCCTGAGGGCTGGTCCTTCGGCAATAAACAACGGCAGCTTTCTGAGATAAAAATACGCAATACGGCTAAAAATATCGCAATATCTGCCGCCATTCATTTTAAGCACGGAAAGCAGACGCCAAGGCGGTGGTCTCGACTTACTCAAGACTAAAAGTGAGGCTGGGCGACGTCCACAGCTCTCTACCAAACAGCCTTAAAAAAGAATCTATATTTTTGACGTTCCATTTAGGTAGGTAGGTACCGAGGTAGGTACCCATTGTTAGATGCTAAATTACCCTAATTGGTTATTGTAAGCTGTTTTGAAAACGATTTATCAACGAGAACATTAAAATAAAAGCCACCAGACAGGCAATTACTGCGTCGATAAGGCATTTTTGCAAAAATACGCTGTTAACAAGCCAAATTGTTTTCGTTATTAAAGGAACCCGTAAAGTCACGTCCAGCACACGTGGCAAGAGCGCTCGCCCAGAGTAACTTCTTGAGCAACTCTTGCAGATAATATTCAAATAAAATGCCGCCCTCAAACGAACATTATCACTTTTATGTGCAGCGGCTTATTCACGAGTTGCATAACTATCGGGTTCGATCGGTCGGGACTAAATGAATATAAATATTGACATGGTTACGTCAGCCTATATCAGGAGCTTATTATTTGAGAGGAGGCTACTACGCAATACTAAAGATAACAAACACCCACTACGTGGTGTACATTTTTTTGGAAACGCGGACAGATCCTTTGTCGGCTTAATTCCCTTTTAAATCATTTAAATTTAGTCTACAGTCACACTTCACCGTGAGAGGCGAACTATGTAAATAGGTGCCTTATCAAACCAAACAAGAGTGCTGAGTAATTCACATATTAAAAGTACAAAGTGTTTACCTTGCTTTTGATAGGGATTATGGTGATATCGCGCGTTCCCATGGAACTAACGCGATTTAGTTACATTTTCTCGAGAAAACCTCAGGGTATCGGATTGCGGGAGCAGCAAATGAATAACAATGCTGATTGTTTATTTTACATCGAGTTCATCAACACTTTATTTACAGTATTATCAATAACACAATAATCTTTGAATTGTGGTTCCCATCGCGACGATGTTATTGTGTATGAGACGAAAATGGTCCATTCAAAACGCTATACGCTCGATTACGACTGACAAAATAAGTTTAGCGCAATAAGATTTACAGCGCAATTATTCTAAAAAACCTAACTGTCTTCAAAAGTTCTTACAAGCAAGGAATATATAAGCATAGAGCATCATTACCACCATTATCAGTTACAACTGGAACTGGAAGTTTGCTTCTGACTTAAAAACTGCAGAGACACTACTGTCATTCACCAAAATACACAACTGGTGTCCAAAATAGTCTACGTACTTACGCAGTACAACAATTATAAAGTTAAATTTTTAATTGCTGTATTAGACTTAATGTTAATGAAATATATTATGTTGTCGATCCACCGTTTACACCAAGTCGGTGGACACCTGGGTTTTAATAACACCAAATAATTTGGTGGGGTTTCTACTCATTATTTTATTGGAAAATCATTGTCTTTTGGCATCAAATTACATTGCAGTATGCTCATATGTTACCCACGATGCAGATACAGTCAATAGAAGCTAATTTTCCTACTCCAATCGCCTATCGATTAAGTCTACCATGCCATCTTACCGTTAAAACTAAATTTTGAGATTCTTGTTCTCCGTTTACGATTTTCCATAATTTCACAATAATTATTCGTTCCTTCTCGAAGTTTTTTCATGATATCAAAGTGATCGAGCACTCACTCTTATTGTTTGGGTTGCGTTTCAACTTTCATTATAAATTTTCACAGCTAGGATCAGATACATTTTTTTTAATTTGTTGTACACAGTTTTCCTGTAAGTTCTTCGAACACCTTTAACCTTTAACGCCTTTAATGTTAAGTTCTATGTTTTTCGCGATTTCATTTTAGATTTTGGGTTTCTAGCCATTACATTTAACATTCGCAGATAAATATGTAGACCACGATAATAAAACAACCGAGGAGGAAGTATTTTTGGCTTCGCAGCAAATCTTACAAAACTAGGTAATGTTCTTTAACATAGGATGGCGCTATTACGAGGCAGCAATACGTATATTGCCAGGAAATAAATTATCTAACGTGCGCAACCCTTCTAGGTCGTTTCATTTTCAAATTCCACGGCTGTATGTACAGTACAGTACAGTGGATGAATTTATGTACGACGCATTTATAATTTTCCAACAAGCAAAGTATGTAAGCTGGTGTAAAAAGAAAGTACATATTAGTTTTCTTTGAAGAAACGGAAGCACCCTAGAAAAAACAATGTACTATTTGTTTTTTTTAAGTTAGCACCTAACTTTACGTAAATATATTTTGCTCCATTTGGGGCCTATTCAATGTTTAGGTAAAGGTTCCCACTTGGGCTCCTAGCCGTGATAATAAGTTTATCAAATTCATTCACAACGCAAAATTCGTATCATGACTTTTAAGAACGACCACAACATAACAGGCACGTGTTTTAATCAACTTTCATTCAAGCGGAATATAAGGTATTATTCATATAAAAGACAGAAAACTACATTGTATTTACAGTATTACAAAAATGGATAAAAACACGACTATAAATGTACAATTAACGTTCATTTAGCATTTATTTTTAATGTTTTGATTTATGACAAAAATAACAACATTAATAGAGTTAAGCAAACGGACACTTTATAATAAATATTCAGTTATTAATTTTGACAAGGACTGTTATTGTGATGTTCGTTCTTGTGCTCTCTTATAGTATTACGTAGTTATTTCCATATGACAACCAAGAGGTTGGTTTCTAGTAAGCAAAGCCCTGATGGTCTTGAATTCTCCCAATAACAGTTAAGACATTACATGACAAACAACTGTTTTACATACAGGTCTTGTACAGCCTGCGTCACAACCAAAAATGTTAGAAGAACCACGACAGAGTCCGCTTTTTTATCTTTCTGAATAGGCTAAAACCGAGGCCAAAACGCATTTGTGGTCATTTTTGATGTGACATCGTACGAATTGTGGACGCGCAAAAACAGCCAAAAACTGTTCGCTGCGTAAATACGCCCAATCAAAGGAAACTGCATGGGATGCAATTGTCAGTTCCAGATAGCGGATAAACAGAAATATTCCTACAAGAAAAAGTAAACAATATTACATTATATCTTGACTACCACCCTTCCAAACGTTAAGGCATAAATCATCTTCCAATTGTTTGTGCTGATGTTCTTGTGTTGAAATCTATCGCGCTCTTGTGCGCAATAGTGAAATAACCAAGGGAGTTATTTGAGTTAGTTTTTGTAGAAATGCATTTAAAAGTAGTGCCATGAATGCTATCTTCGAACAATATTTCGATGGTATAAAGAACTTGCAATTGACTTTTTAAGGACATAATAACGCCCAGGACAACCTGATTAAGCGATAATTTCAGAAAACACACACTTAGTGTGAAGCTCTTAATTAAAAAAAAAATGTTCACTCCGAGTCCCTGATGTGACATTACATTTAAACAAAACATCACGTTAAACGGTGCACAGAAAATTATAATACCAGGTGTTTCCCAAATTTATTAACATGGTTAATCACAATAAATGAAATTTCTTGCTGAGAGAAAAAAAGATAAGAGGGCAGCCTATAAGGTCTGCCTAGAGAAATATACGCAAGCATCCCACAAGTAAGCATTTAACGCATATGTGTATTCGAGAGGATTTGCGAATGTCATTTGAAGGTAAAATAATCAAGTCAATTTTTTTTGTTTTTACGATCTCTACTAGATTTTGGTGGTTTTCAGAATTGTATAGATCATTAATTGTTGACGACTGTGTATAAATACAAACAAGAGCGAAACCGCTTAAAGCGAGTGGTCTTTGATTCCATTTGCTGTGTGGCACAATAATACGTCAGTAAACTTGGCGTAATTTTGAATATGGATTTACATATTTCAACTAAAACTTTGGTTGGGGACATGCATCAGCAGATTTTGCTGACTGTTAAATTTTGCGACTTGGCGCACTTTGCATTAAGACGCCTGAAGTGTAGTAAAAACCTTTCTTGCTTTGTCATTTAACTTGGTCGTGTTCATTATAGTCGTTTTCCGCATGAGTAGACGCTCATTTGTGTATTGGCAGTCGAATCTTTAAACGTTCAAGGCGAATGCTAGTTGTTTCACGGCATGGACTTTTAGGCTGCACCTCGTAAGCGGGATGGATGAACTATTGTAGCAATATGGGTGCGTGCGAGTGCACCACGCCTGTTTATAATAATTTACCGAGATAAAATGTACTAAGCGACGAGAGTGGCACAGAATCACTCGGGAGTGTAAATATATTCATTATTTTGTTAGTGCATTCGAAGGGTTCGATGTCCGCCTTAGGCGCCTAGGATTTTAAAATCTAAAAATACTCGTCTCGGCGGCTAATTACTCGTATGTGGAAGGCCCAACTTGCCAAAATGTTTTATTTTCACCTCAAGGTTTACACGGCGTGAAACAGGGACGCGTCTCTTAGATATAGGCAGTGGTTATTTTTGCCTAACACCTAAACATGGACAGTCGCATGTACAGTTAATAACAGTGAATGAATAAGTAAACGAGGGCCCGACTTAGATATCGTTTTTAGATGCGCAATTAGGCGTTTGGGCATTTCTCGCGTATGCAAATGGGCGCGAGGTAAGGCCGTTTCCTGGGTAGAAAGTGGATGCGTCAGGTACGCATATTACATGAGAAAGCAAGCGTCGGCCTGCCACCGGACGGGTGGTCTCCCGTCGGGTTTTCGGGCGGCCAGGTAGATCGGGTGGGTAACAGGTACTCACTTTAAATAATACACCTGTCCCTCGGGGGTACGGGCCTGTTCCCAACCGGGCGGCAGGGGGGTGTTGTCCTCGGACTTGCTGGCCACGTCGTAGGACCTCTGCTTGATGTGCTGGTGTCCTGGGGCGGGTGCCTGCTGCTGTCCCACGGCGTACGTCTGCTGCAGGGAGGCTGGGGAGCTGTGGGCGCGGTGATGGGCGCTCTGCAGGGGCACAGTGTTTACAGCTGTGGCGCCGCTCCCGTTGGCACCGCTGCTGGATGACCCGAATGCGGAGTCGACGGAATTCTCGCGTGAATGGTTTATGGATTTAGAACCTGTAGACGGTGGGTTAAAGAATGAGTCTGGCAACTTCCGCATACTCCATGGCACCTGCAGGGGCCTCTTGGAGTCCGGTTTTAAAACGCTATCGAACAACGCTTGCAGATCAGTCTCAGAGTCTTGGTCCACTCTAACCACCTGTTTACTCGATTCGTCCTGATTTAATGCCATCTTCGGCACTAAAATCGACTCGCACTGCTCCCCGCACTGGCACCGCGCACACACAACAGCACAACACACTGCTCACGTCTGAAACCCTGTCCCCTTGGTTTGGGGGACGCGGGAACGGTATCCGACTGTGTGATATGAATGCAGACAGGTCAGCTACAGGCTCGTTTCGTCTGTACCGAGCCGAGCCTAGCCTGACAGCTAGCTGGTTTCTCTGCCGAGGAATGTTTGACCCCGGTACACCTGACAATACTCTACTACGCCTAGAAATATCGCTTAAGATAAATATAATCTCCTCCAGATAGCGCCACCTGCTCAAATTTCTTTGTCTTTTTCCTGCTTGCTATCTACTTTTCCCATTCAAGTTTTCGAATCTAAAATAGGCGCACGATTATTTACAACCATACCTACCATTGTATGCACAAACAACAAACACCCTGAAGTACATACAACAGAACAATATCTACTCATTAGACTATAACATCTAAATTATAGTGCAAACAAAAGATGAAGTTATTCATATTTTTTTATATTTTCCATCTTAAATGACGTTAAAAATTCGAAATCTCCCATTCGAATAGTACGCAGCTTACTTTACTTAGCTACCACTTGATGACAGCACCTACCAGGCAGTACTGTATACGGTATAATAAATATCAACTTCGAGGAAACCTGCAAAACGAAACTCTGCTGAAGCAATGTTGCCATCGCGTTTCCGTCAAACTTAAACTTTGATAAGCTCAAAAACGTTTAAAAGGTAAATGAAACTTCTGAAGCAGTACTTAAAGTCCCTAGATAGATAAAGTACCGCAATTGTCCGCCATTTCAGGGAACCAAACTATCAAACCCGACCTTAACGTTTAGAGAACTGGCAGATATCACGCTCTGATGCAGTGTTGTTTAACTTTTTCCTAGGTAATTGACATCGCGTTTTATGCATCAGAACTTTCTATCTGACAATTTTATAATCTTTAATGTTAAATTTGATTGGTTTGATTCGCTCTCCCATCTCTTGTTAATCTTTTGCCCTAAAATGGCGGACAATTTCGGTACTTTATCTATCTAGGGACTTTACTTATACTTGTAAGTTACTGCCATCTGCCGGTGTTATTTGAAACCTCTATCGCCCTCTTTCTAAAGAGGGCAATTTTTGTAGCACGACAAATAACAAATATCGCTATCCCTTTAAGTGGAATTAAAATTAAAATCAGGTTCATGACAGTTTAATTCAAGAACAGTTCCATTGCCATAGCCATCACTGATCAGCTGGTACATTTTATTTTATGTACAGGCACCACAACTTCTAGAAATATATCGATTCAATGAAAAGCAAAATATAATACATTCTGCATTTGTTTTCATAATGGCATTTTTTAATGCAAATTAAAAGTAAATGTAGCACTACTGGCAACGTTGTCAAAACCGGGAAACGTTACGTGACGTCAGGTAACCGTGTTTTGTGGCAGTGACGTGGATGTAAACGTCTAGACGTGCACACTGACTGAAAGTTCAAAATACGGTGTGCTGCTACAGTTTTCATCAGTATTTACGTGTTGCATCTGCCCGGAGTACTGTAAATACGACTGAAAATGTCCAAAGCTCAAAGCAAGGGCTTCACCAAAGAAGAGGAACTGCTGCTGCAGGACTTCAGCAGGAATGTTTCAACGAAATCAAACGCTCTATTCTTCGGGAATGCCCTGATCGTCTCGGCCATTCCTATATGGTTGTTCTGGAGGATACATATGGTTGATTTGTATGCCTCGATGTTGCTGTTCATCCTTGTCACTGCAGGCTCTACGTACCTACTGGCCATGGCATATCGTAACACAAAGTTCGTACTCAAACACAAAATTGCCATCAAGCGTCAAGATGCAGTAACATATGACTTGAGCAACAAGCTTTCGGAAGATAAGAAGATGAGCAAGAAGGAGAAGGAAGAACGTATTCTATGGAAGAAGAATGAAGTGGCTGATTACGAAGCTACTACATTCGCCATATTCTATAACAATGCACTGTTCTTAGCATTAGTTATACTTGCAAGTTTCTATGTGCTTCGATCATTTTCGCCTATTGTAAACTATGTCATATCTATCGGAACAACATCTGCATTACTAGCTTTGTTATCAACAGGTTCTCAATAATTTATTAAAAATGTATTCTAATATGTTGTTTGAATAAACCCTTTGATACGTATTGTTTATTTACTTAACAACTTAACAATAAAAAAAATTGTATTTTACAGATCCTGTGAGTCGTGATCTGTTCGATAAGGTCCCGGGCAATTCTGATTTAAATCATCATTATCAGTAGCCCTAAATCCACAGTACAAACAATAGAAATAATTTTCCCGAAGGTAATCGATTATTTTAAATAGGTTTTCTTCTGTCATGAATTTCTCATATTCATCATCATCTGATTCTTCTTCGTCTGAATCCTCACATTTTTTTAGTTTGGCAATGGTTTGTCTGGTCCAAAAGAATTCATTTTTAGGTACACTCACATCCTGAAAAGACAAAATTATCATACAACAAATGACTAATTTAATGATCTTACGTTTCTCGTGTCTAATTCTTCACACACTTGCTGTGCTTTATACAAGTCTTTCCTCATCATAATTTGCAAATTTTTTTCTGCCCGTGAAGCTCTAAATGTATTTGCTTGCCTTTCGAGAAATTTTTCTTTTACATCTATCTTTTGTTTAATTACTTCCTTTACATGTCGGTCTCTGCCAACTCCAGATGTATCTGGTTTTACAGTTATGTTGATGGGTTCCTTCAAACCCTCTTGAGATTTTCCTAAGCTTGCCCCGGGACGGAATCCCATTTTTGCTAATAACTGGAAGCCTTTGTTGTCAGACGATATCGCAGTGCTTAAACCTTTTTCTCTAGTTTCTTGCTCTTGTTCATGGTAGGTCTTTGGCTTCTTTGCCTTCAACTCTTGTTGCTTTTTATAAAGCTCATGGGTGCGTTTTTGTTTGGTATTAAATAACAACCCAGGTCTGACATCGTTTTGTTCACTGAAATGAGAGTAGGTATTGATTTAATAAACAAGCAGGAACTGAAGCTGCCATCTTACCTGGCACCCAAAAACTTGTCAGACATATAATCTTCTTCGTCTGAATGCATTTCAAAACCTTTTGAAACCAAATATCGTCGATTATCATTTAAATATTTTTAACCTAGCGGCAAATTCGCAACTGAGCGAAAAGCGATGTAGTGTCAGCAGTGTGACCACATCACCAAATTTTTAAGTTTATTATAGAAATTCTGTAATAGTATAATACAAACATCTCATGCAAAATTGCACGAAAATGAACAGCCGCACTTGAAATAATGTAGAAAAGGCAATGTTTTCGGTGTAATTCGCTAAAATTCTAGCAGTTAGTACCTAATATTTTAGAAGTTGGCACTAATTGTAAACAAATGCATAACCCTTCATAACCTAATTAATAAGTTACTCTTTTACGATGCTTGTTACGTGTTTTAAGCGATATTTCTACGGTTAGACTGTAACTTTTGTTTATTGTTGTTAAGGACGATCTAAACTAGATATGGCTTGGTTTCAATCTCTCAAAGGAAAGGCCGAGGGTATACTTACAGATATAGACGAAAAAACGGCTGCGACATTAAACAAGACTAGGTCGCCTGAGAAAAGACAGTAGGTTATTTATTTAGAGAGTTCGCGTTCATATAATTACGAAACTTGCTTTCAGACATGCAATTCAACTGTCTGGGCCAACCGAGAATGTAGACCTAGAACATTCAGACACGGAAAAATCATCTAATGATAATGACACAGATACACTTTCAGGAAACGATGATGCTGTCACCCCAAGCGTACATGACTCGGAGGAATCTTTAGAGTACCTGTTACAACCGTGTGAATCATACCGATCACCCCCCCGCAGCAGGTATGGAGCAGTGTTGTATATCTATTTTAACTGAAATATATGCCTTTGCAGCTTAGGCCTTTGTGAAAGTGTGTTCGAAAAGCTAAAAAAAGAAAACCAGGGACTAAAGGATGAACTTGCCGAAATGCGAGAACATTATAATACTATGAAAATTGAAGCTTCAGAATTAAGAGCACACTTACAGGAAGTAAGCAAAAATGTTGTAGCGTCGAAGCGGGAGCTAGAACAACATCGTGCTCGTTCTCGGCGATTATTGAGTGAAAAAGAGGAACTTCTAGCTTTGAGAAGGCAGCCTTTTGCTAGTTGGAATGAACACAATCAATCACTTACGGAATATTTGGACCAGCTTCGGTAAGCTGCATACTGTGTTTGTTGACATTCATTGATATACGAGTCATGTTTTTTAAGTAAGTACTGTTTTGAAATTCCGCCGCCGGGGTGCTGTGTTTAATGTTCCGGGCATGGGCACTGTGTACCTACATGTGTTGACAAGCCACGGATGCCATTACTTCAGCAATAATCTGTGTTTACATGGTTTTGTGCGCTTTTAAGGATGGCCGCCAGAATTTTCATGACAAGAAACGGTCTGGGTGACCTTCTGTCATTATGACGATTTCATTCAAAAGGTTGACGACAAAATGAAAGAAAACAGACGTTTTATGATATCTTTTTTATTACAGCAGTTCTCTCAAGTTTCAAAAAGTGTTCTGTATGAAATTGTGAGCGAACGACTAAATTATCAAAAATGGTGCTGAAGATGGGTACCAAAAATGTTGATGGAGGAGCACAAAACCACTCGTCATGAACATTCTGGCAGTCATCTCTAAAAGCTCTAACCCATTTCCGTACCATGCTACCATTCCGTCACTCATAATGTTTTGCCCACACACTTCACAGATTTGTCGATGAATTTCAACTGCTTTCACGCCTTTAGCACTAAGGAAACGAATAACGGCGGCGTCCGTGGCGTGTCAGCACATGTAGGTACACACTGCCCATGTGCGGAACATTAAACACAGTGGCGGAATTTCAAAACGGTACTTACTTAAAAAGCATGCCTTATATGAATTTATGTTGTGTGGTGGTCAGTAAAAGTTTGAAATTGCAATAAAACCATAAATCAACATGAAATGGTTGTATGGTTAACTGTAATAACAGAAAACTTTTGTGAAGGCAGTAACAATGAGCTATTGCTGAAACAGATTTTATACTGTCTTAATTCTTTCTGCAAKTAATTGTTCACTTCACTTAAGTTTTTACAGCATTGTGGATAAAATCATTACTGACAATATATATTATATTATAGACTTGAGATTTGGTTGATGTGAAAGTCATAGAAATTGTATTATTACTTGTATTGTATCCTTTTCAAAATTAAAATCACACAATCCACTATGAAGTCATGAGGGCGTCAGTCTGAAATTGCTTCACTATGATTTTTGTAATTTCTAAACTCAAGCATGTAGAGAATAAAAGTAACTTCCAAATGAGATGTCACATGTCCCAACTTGCTATTTAACATTTTTGAGTTGTAGTGGCATTGATGCCATCTTGGATTGTGATCACATCTACTTTAAAAGGAGGTCTTTTTCAATGTTCTTATCCGCATTTCATTCAAAAGTTAAGATGAGGGTAGTAGGCTTTAGATGCATACTGTATATTGACATAGATTGTGGAGATTTATTGTGTTATTACAATTAGTCTTGTTTCAGGGTCGAACTAGATTGTGAAGAAAAACGCAATGAAAAATTATCCACCAATCTGAAAAATATGACAATAGCTAAAGAAAATTTGGAGAAGCAGCTTATTGAAACTAGCAACATCAATCATCAAAAAATTCGAACTTTACAAGAGGGCCTGGCAAAAGAATTCAAGCTTCACACAACTGCTCAACTTGAACTGAAGAAGAAATCTGAAGAAGTACAAAAACTTATTGGGGAACTTACTCATCAAAATAACAAGCTGAATGCGGCAAATGCCGAAATTGATGTGTTGAAAGCTCAAATAAATGCAAATGCTATGAACAAATCAAATGAAGATTTGGAGTTAAAGGTGCGTTCCTTAACACATAATTTGATGCTTAAACAGCACGACATTGAAGTTCTAACATCAGAGAGAAACGCTCTTCATCTACACTTGAATGACTTACGGGTATGTCTGTTACATATTTTCGTTCTATATTTGACATTGTGTCTTTTAGAGCAAATATAACATCCTTAAGGAAAATGTGTCAGTTCCTGTACCTACCTTACCAGCTACCAGAACTGTTGACTGTAAGAAATGAAATTCATGGGAAAATTTAAATGAGACGTTACGCAATTTTTAGATGAAATACCTCACCGTGTGAGAGTTTCTCCACTAGACGTTGGAATGGCAAGACAAATTAAAAGAGCTTATTCAGTCCTAGATAGGATCAGCATAAGGACCGGGATAGTTTTGAGACAGTATCCAATGGCACGGGTTTTCCTCTTCTGCTATGCGGTATACAGTTGTTGATTTTTAATGTGTTTGACTCATTCTTGACTTTTTCTAGATTATCCTCCACCTTCTTGTGATAGCGGTGCTTATTTCGTACATGCCAAGTTGACATATTTAAATCAGATTATTTAATTCACGTTTCTAATGTAATAAATAAAGTGTTTATATTTTGTTATTTATTGTTTCATTGCTAGGTTTTAGCATAGCACCTTACTTCATAGGTAGCTATAATTGTAGACCTTGGTGCAAAAACCAGCCAAGTCCTAAATCAACATTTGCCAGAAAACAAGGAAAAATGTTCCAGGTTTTATTTAACACACTAAAAATTTTTGTTTTTAAACACATGATTAAAACAATCGGGAATAGTAACCCACACAAAATATCATTTTGTCTAAAGGTGGACTTGGTCAGTTTTATGCACCAAAGTCTGGAATTGAAAAAGTTCTAAAACTACTGAATTGGTAATATGAAATGACTTGCTTGCGATAGAGCCATTTCTATTTTCAGATTTTTACCCTTGTTTACAAATATTTTTTTTAACTATTAAATTGAAACTTGAGCAAAGGTACAATTTGTTGATTCTTTATTTCTAAGTTATTGAATCAATATTGTTGAAGTCCATTTTAATAATAAATAAATTGGCTGAGTACAATTTTTTAAATAACAGATAGTAAAAATATTTTTTAATAGTTCTTCATGAATAATGTTTACAAAAGTCCAAGACATACCAGTCTGCATTAAGTAAAGGAGCAGTTTAAATATTCCTAAATTATTGTTTAAACTTTTCTTCAAAATATTGCAATATTAAAATTATTTTTGTCACTAACTGTCGGGACTGCTGACTGCAATGGAAATGTACTGATTATTCATTTATACTGCTGTGAACATTAATACTTTACATCTACGTTGAAGATGTTATGGCCACTCCCTTTGCCATATCCATTCTTAGTATATGCAATGATCACAACACCCCCAATATCCAATACCCACAATATACTGTCAACTATTATATACCATACTGAAGGATAAAGTTATAGCCGTGAAATTGATGATTTCATAAAGATTTTCTAACAATTTACGGTTGTATTTTCCTTTTAAATGTAAGTAATAACAGTAATTTGCTTCTACAAATAAGCTACACTACGTACTTCAATATACAGAATTACATCTGTCATAATCCCATTTTGTTGCGGTCACCGCTTTTCAGATACCTATGGCTTTATAAATTCAACTATTTTCCACAAATTTGAAAGCCTACGCAATTAGTATCAGTCTTTTCCATATTTTAATGTTTGCACTTCTTTTGTAACTAGCATTGCACCACCACAATTTAACCGTTTACATTTACAATCTCTGGGTTAGAAAACGTCCCCGGTCCCCCGGTAGTGCAGTTAAAGTCACTGTCACAACCTAATTGTGAGTTACTATTACGGCAGGCTAAAAACATCTTTTAGTTCATCACAGTACAATTTAACAGGTTTACTGTAGTTGCAACATCACAACTACGATACATAACCTAAAAGTTATATG
This sequence comes from Rhyzopertha dominica, assembly GCA_025024175.1. Classification (NCBI taxonomy): domain Eukaryota; kingdom Metazoa; phylum Arthropoda; class Insecta; order Coleoptera; family Bostrichidae; genus Rhyzopertha; species Rhyzopertha dominica. The sequence goes on along the minus strand of QCXZ01000086.1, from coordinate 6,997,226 downwards.
AAACTGTGTAAACGCTATATCATGTTAAAAATACACACTGCCACATGTTTTCTCATATTAAAATATATAAAATAATTCGATAATCGACAAATGACAAGTATCTGGCAAACTAATAGTTGTGTTCACTTTCTTGAGAGGAGGCAAATTGATTTAATCAATAATTTCTATAAGCGCCTGGATGCATGAGTGATTTATAGAAACCCTGAATTATTGTACTGTACCGAAGCCTGTTTGTTACATAACTCTTGGTGTTTTCCATTTTTACATGAACTTTTACTCGTGAGATAAACAGCATAATCTTTCCATGAAGTCTGAAATCTGGTAGTGTAGAGGGTGTTCCATTTTCGTTCTAATAGTAGGATTACCGAGAGGTAACTATTAATGCTAGAGGGTTGCGGTTTCGACATTACTATATTACTATTTTGTTGTGAGTTAAGCTGTACCATCGCCATTTTTGTATCATCTTTTGTTTTAAAGACATAGCCAACTTTTGTTTGTTTGTATGTAGATACAAAAAAACTGTATAGACATTTTTATAGATATTATTATTTTGAACCCCGTAATTTTTTAGGAGGTCACATTTTTGAAATATAACGCAAACTGGCATTTTTTTAAAATGGAAACCATAGTTGGCTTTGCTATGGTTGAAAAGGCCTATTTTTTCTGATGAAAAAATATATACATTGTTAGGTTTATTTTTACTAATTTGGGAATTATTCAAATTTTTTAAAATAATTTCATCATATTTTACGTTTACATCCAGGAGGCAATGGAATAAGAAAACACACAATATAATTTATATTATTTTAAGTAAAAATTTTAATCCTTTAAAAATAATATATGAATATTTGAATACATACATTAAAACTCCTAAGAGCGCTCATGCATTTCTTTATTGAAATCTAGGAGGCCATGTAGCTAATGAAAATGATTGTTTATTTGGAGATAAGTACCTATGCATCAAATATTTACATCCATTTTGACGAAAAACGTAAAATCTCATTAAATTATTACAAAAATTGGAATAATACCAAAATTATTAAAGATAAACCTAACCATGTATACATCTTCTTAATCAGAAAAAAATAGTTCTTTTCAACCATAGCAAAGCCAACTATGGTTTCCGTTAAAAAAATGTAAGTTTGTGTTATATCTCTAAAATGTGACCCTTTAAAAAAATTCTGAGTTAAAAGTGTTTGTTCAATAAACATGCAAAGAATGTATGGTCTAACCCAAAAAAACCAAGATTTCAATCTTTATATCACTGTATTATTTACCTATATCTATGTGATCAATGAACATAAACAGTTATTTGGTAGTGTTACGGGTTTATTGCCAGGGAATTTACATAACTGCTGGTATTACATAGTAGATAAATCACACACATCGTTGCTCTTTTCAGATTAGGGATTGCAACTATTAAAAGAATGTTATTTCTATCACGGAAACGCATAGTCGGGAGGAACTTGGCAATAAGAAATTATAATGTTGAAATCACATAGTTACTCCCTAACCTACACATTTATAAATATTTTCTATCTTACACAATTTAAAATCTATATAAATTATATGTTCATAAATAATATTCGGTAGTCATATCAAAGTAATATAAAAAGGCGTCGGCAGAAGAATATGAGAATGATACAGTCAATATTTAAAAAAAACGTAACAAATTTAAGAAAAATTACTGAAGTCTGTTTTTAATTTTATGGAAGGTGCTTGATTTAAATGCGGTTTATTCAAGTTGGACTCTGCCCGCAGTGCCCTTTGTGTTTGTTGGTTAGCCTGAATGGCGTTTTCTAACTTGACACGAAGGCTTCCAGTCTGACCCATCAATTTCTTGAATTCCTGTAAAATCAATGATTGTCAGAAGATATATGAGTTTTCTTGAAAATCCAAACCTGTGGATATTTGGGTCCAATCTTTCTCAGCCATTGTAGGCTGGTTTCATGAAGTGTCAATTGATACTTATTTGCCTGCTTTAGCGTGGGTCCCTCAAGGAGGTAATTAATCAAGATTGGCACCAACAATGTCAGCATGTGGATGCCTGATAGACAAAGAATATTAAACAATACTGTATGGGTTAAAGAATGATATTTTTTAAACTTGCCTTGCATTATATCTTCTGGATAGCAAAAGCGGGAGAATATACACATAATTAACAAGTAAAAGATTATAAATAAAAAAATACTCACGATTCTGGGGCTCGGCCAAGGAAATAAGAGATTCAACTGTTGTTACGGCTTCCAGTGTAAGTGACAATTCCATTTCGGAAGATATATTCTTTGCTAAATCCGAGTACAAATACTCAACGATCCTTGGAGCTAAAGCATGTATGTAAGGAGTTGAAACGCTAATATCCTGATGTGAAAAAATTGACTTCAATGTCTGAACGCATTTCACACGAACCTGTAACAACTCAAATTAACTGAAAAATTATTTTACTCTAAATTGTAACTCACATTGGGATTTGCACTCTGCAGGCACTGCTTAAAATGATTAATACACGGATATTGCAGATTTAGGGCTGTAACGACTTTTGGTGGTGCATGAAGTACAAAAATAGCAATCGCCAGCATCATAGTGACTTCATCCAATCTGCTACCATCATCACCAGTTTTCGTTAAATCGATTATTTTTGCCAGAGCACTTTGAAGCAGTTTCTGCCAATATTCACATCTTGGATCTTTACTGTAACGATCTGTAGCTAAAGTTTTCAGGCAATGCAGAGCAGCCTGTACAGAAACACTATTTGCAACATTCGTCGATGAGCTTGTGGTTTTCGTTGCCATTTCTTTGATTACTCCTGTTGTCAGGTATAATATGGTTGGAAGGATTGTCTCAGCACCCTTTGGAGAGCAAATCTTGCGCAAGTTTTCCATGCAAGAAATGGCCGCAGCTATTAACCTACATGATTCCTCAGAGCCCTGAGTGACACGCATAGAAGTTATTATTGTCGAGTTAGGGGCCGGGCTTAAAGCAGGCAATTGCCTGACTAGCAAACATAAGCAAACTTCCATCACAGCAAAAACAAGTGAGCTTCCCGATATAACTTCACCACTGTCACCACCCTCCCCTAACAAATCCAGTTCTGCAATTGCCGTGGCATTTTGGCTACCGAGCTCCTCCAATTTTTCTTTTTTCAGTTCTTTGAGATGTAATTCTGCTGCACTAATAACTTGTTTCAGCACCTCCATGCATAAAAGTTGGGATATGTGGTGGTCACGTGTCAGAATCAACCTGTGAAGCACGTTGCACAATTCTACACCCAATGATTTATCAACCATTATGAACTCCTTCGCCACGTTCGAATCCAAGAGTGTGTACAGTGCTCTTAGACAGGTGATGATGCTTTCTAATGGTTCTATTGAACGAGGACTACAAAGCGCTTCCATACATATACCAAATAACAGATGGAACTGATCACTAGCACTGTTAGTGTTAGTTGAATTGTTGTTAACACAATTCTCATTTGAAGTACTGGTTTCAGCTTGATTTGATTTAAAACCATCCGCGTTTAACCATAGGGCAGCAGCATGAAGAATAGGTGGCCAACAAGCTACGTAATGTGGCCGGGAAGACTCCATTGTGTCATTGGTGTAAAATGCTCCTCCTTCATGTGGCAGCTGGCTTGCAAATTCTTAAAAGAAGAGCAAATATGTTATATAAGACAATTCATGCAATTTAATGTTATAGTTTGGTATAAAAGAAGAGGACCAATACACTCGCTTGACATAACACCCAATTGTAGTAATCTATAAAGAGTAATTCTGGCCGACTTTTTCTGAGAAGTGGTGATTTTTTTTTCATATTCAAAAGCTGATTTGAACAACCCCTGTGTAAATATAACCCCTTAATGAAGATGCCAAGAAAGTAATTTTCTTTAGTTTTAAAATCCCAAAGAAGTGACAGAAATGAAATTAAGCAGCCATCTTCAGCTATCAAAAGGTAATTAGTAAACAATTACCTACCAGTGTAAAGGGTAGAAAAAAGCCCCTTAAGACTTGTTTCATACATAAATTTTTCCTAATGCCAGCCTACCATTTAAAAATGTATTTCAGATAGCTATGGCATGATTGGTATGTGGTAGAAATTTAATGGAACTGTAATTTATCTAATAGGCAAGTAGTTTTTTAAGTTATTTATTTACATCATGCATAAGTAAGATTTAACTCTTTTTAATTAATTCTTCATTACAAATGTAACAAAAAAAGGTTTTTTACAAATTTCCATTTAATAAAGAGTATTCATGCCAAAATCCTAAACTTTGTTTTAGTGTTCTTCACTAAGATATAAACCTGAGTATTTCCAAATTTTTTTTGTTTCTTTTCTCCACTTCTTCCTAAAATCATTAATATCTGCGGCATTTGATTTAGTGTTATTTATATTAGATCAGTAATGCTCAATAGGAGGAGGATTTAGGCAATTAGCCTCATGGCAAAAAAAAACCTTATTCTTAATAAATAATAAAGTATTGTCATAATTACAAATGACCAGTATTGTGCATTCGTAGCAATGCAGCAAACATTTTTTAAAACATTCTTGCAGATAAGTTTCACCATTAACCTCACATTAGACCACAAGGGCAAATTGCTTGCCAAAGTAAAAATTCCTTTGCGAATTTACTTGCCATTCTACATTTACGTTTTGCAGTCACATTGCCCTTACTCTTTGTAACATTTAACACTTGTCCAGATATTTGATGAAAGTCAGCAACACATTAAGTTTCATCACCCATGAGGCAGCAGTGAAATTTTGTAAAAAAGTCCATGCATAACTTATAGGTTCGTGCTTTAGCTATTCTTTCTTTTTGTGGAATTTTATCAGGCACTGTTTGAATTTGTATGTTTCTAAACCAGCACTAATCTTAACTCTATGAACTGCAGTTTATTTATCAATTTATACTTGCTGCCAGATTTTATCTTGAAATCTTTTTTACAAATGTCTTGCTTGTTGTTGCCATTACGCTTTTTATTCATATCTTTTAACAAAAATTGCATGGCTGACTCAAAGAAATATTATGTGGCAGGTGTCAGAGTTAATAATTGTTTTTTAAAGTACAATTTGTTACTTTATCTAGATCTTACTTAGGAACACTCACTTAAAAAGAATTCAGCTTAGTTGCTCTTCTAGAAATAGTGGAAGTACATAACATAGTGAAAGTACATAACATTATGCATGGACAATAAAATAGCACTAATAAAACTGAATTAGGATGATGCAGTAAAACTAGGAGAAAATCTGGGAACAAATAGTAGAAGTGGAAGGGGAAATTTATATAGCAGGTAATTTCAATGGGAGTATAGTATAGATTTGAAAAATACAGAGAAAGTATGAGAAATGTGAATGGAAGCAGACTGTTAGTGCATTTTGCACATGTGATAGTTATAAATACGTTTTTTGATCTAAAGTCTACAGATATATGATGGGGTGAAAAGTCAAAATTAGAGGTCAATAATAGGTACACATTGGTTGCAAGATCACTTATTAGAACAGTATTATGTATAAGAGTAAGAAGGGGACCAGAAATTGGAGGTGATCATATTACTTCTTAATAACAAAACTCAGAGACTGCAGCATACAAGAGGATAAACAGAATAACACAACAAAGAATAATGCAACAGGTTTCAAGCATGTTTAACATACAAACTAAGAGCAGAAGCTAGAGAAGAATATGGGGCAGCAGGAAATGACAAGCACAAGAAGAACAGTTACCAAAAGTTTGGAAAATAGGTTTAATTCTGGTAATACACAAAAAAAGTAACAGGAAAATTAGAAAGAGTTGGAGTATACAATACCACATCTTTCACAAAGCTTAAACTACTGATCAAATAAAGTTCAAAACCTCTTACACACACTTATAAAGATATATAATTTTTTCTCACCAAACATCTAATAAGTTACTTATCTGATTCACTCTGTACCAACATCTATTAAAAAATACATAGATAGTGAAGAATCACTTACCAGCTGGTAAAGACAACAAAGCATGATCCTTGAGAGCAGCCAACCAATACTGAGAAAGGCTGACCAATTCAGGTTTCACTAAAGTCAATAAGCTTTCTCCCTCATAAATGAACTCGCCAAATTCATCATCATTTTCACCCGGCTTGCTTGTGCCATTCATGAAATACAGAGAAGGAGCTGTACCATTGCCTTTCATAGCAACAATATAAACTTCCGCCCAAGCTTTCAATATCGCTAACTTTTCCAAAGTTGTGAGGCTTTCATTATACAACAAAGTCATTTTAGTTTTGTTTTGCAGCTTGGTCAAGGAAGATACTAAAAGCTGGTGCACTCTCTTTAAGTCATTTAAATCCCGGGCAACGTTTGAACCTATCCAAGTAGAACATACTTCGCAAGCCGCTGCGGTGACATGAGATGAAGTGTCAGCAGCAAATGCTGGCCGAAGAGCAGCATCAACCTTTCAAGTTTAACAATAATGAATAAAGAGGWGTTAAGCAGAACTTTTTTACCTGTGCTTGGAACTGCTCCAACAGAAGKTGGCCTGGGAATTCTGGTTCCGGAACTTTAGAGAAMTTCTCTATGATGTCCTGCAATGTTTTTAGACCTTCCAGTCTTAATGGAKCAGAATCACTAGTCGCGGCAATAAAAGTCATTCTAATCAAATCTGATAAATGCAGCACCAGAAAATCACTTTTCCCTCTACTAAACTGACTCTCTTTGGCCTGCACGAGATCAAAGTGAGGATTCTTACTGGATTCACAAGCGGCAATTATTTTTCTGACGCACTCCGCGGCAAATACTCTTGTTGGCCAACGTGGCTGTACAGCCGGTCGATTATTGGCATCATCATCAGCGTGGAATTCTGCCTGATCATCGTCAGGTTCATTCTCTTCATTCTGTTCACCATCAAGTGTATTTAAACTGATCTGATCTTCTGACAGCGTGCTTTCTGTAGCTATTGTCAGTACATCCTTACAAAGCCCTAGCCACTGAGATAAATTATCAGCTGCTAGCATTTGAAGCATGCTTATTAGAGTGTCGTGGATGTCTTTGATCAATCCAGGATCAGTTTCTGTATCTAACATGCTAAATAACACACCGGGAAGTCCCGATTCTGTTATTAAAAGTCCTTCCACTGTGTTTGTGTCACGGCTCTCACTGGCCAAGGTCATTGCGTGTTCGCAGACTTCCTTGGCTTCTCTCTGGGCTAACTGACGAAGACAGGATATTGCTGCTTTCCTTAGCAACAGATGGCTACTTGACAGTGTTCTCTGCAAAAAGATAAGTATTTGAATTGTGCATGAATACTAACAACACTGCTATTTTTATTATCATAACATCGGTAAATTCCTACTTACACAAAGTGTTGGGACAAGGGATGACAGATTCACATGTCTAGGTGCAAACAGGTGTAATTGTTGCAGGCATCCCGTTGCCTCAGCTTGAACAAGTGGATCCTGATGGTCCTGCATTATGGCACACGCACACAGAAAAGATGATCTGGTCATACAAATAGTAGTAGTGCTCCCTTGAAGCTCAGGTCCTATAGTAGTGATCAACGCAGACAGTACTTTTCCAATACACTGGTGCACATCCATATAAGACTGCGGAACATTCAACAGCAATTTTAATGCTAGAGAAAGTGTTGGTTCTACGTATCCCCGAAACATTGGTCCACCAGAATCAGCTATTAGCGCAAGAGCATGTAAAGACCACACCTGGACAACCGGTGAAGTCTGATCTTGTGCCAGAGCCAGCAAAATTGAAACACTCGTGTTCAAGTGCTGGCTAGATCCCATGCCACCCACATAGCGATGAAGGCATCCCAAAGCTAGCGAATGTCCAGTGCGGCTTGCGACATCTCTAGCTGATTTTAAACGATCAAAACTCATCTGGGCCAGTTMAGCTGTCAGACGAGAATCTGAGACAACTTGTGCCATGCGTCCTACGGCTTCGCCTGCCGCGCAACGCAGTATCGGATTTCCAGAAGTCAGAGCACCTAAAATTAAGTTTGCCGCAGCTTTCTTGACGTCTTCTTGTGCAAAACTCATTTTAGCTTCTGTCAATCCTTTTAGACCGCACAAGAGGGCTGTAAACACGTTCATTTGAACTGCCTCCTGTCTGGAGCTCTTGCTGTGCTTAATGCACTCGATGAAGTGGTCTAACATTTGGAGACGGTGCTTGTTCGCTACTCTGGGAAAAATTTGGCCAAAAAGCAAGACAGACATGTCTATTACTGCTACCCCAAGCGGTAGAGGTCCAGGGACTAATTCGGTCTGGAAAGGTACATATACATATACATGGTGTTCTGGTGATGTGGGCAACCTCTTGTTCAATGTGTGGAATACAGCTAACCTTTATTATTAAAACTTTATACAGATTTCAAAATATACAGAGAATTTCAAGCAGCAGCTACAGAATTCAAGGGAGATATTAAATGATTTATGTGAGAAGAAATAAAACCATGATAAGTAAGTGATAAAAATTGACACACACTTGAGAACCTAGCAATGCCAATAAACATAATAATAATAGTAATTTGTAATTCATTAAATGTTAATTATTAAATATAATGTTGCATTATTAAACAACTAGTAAAAAAACCAAATACATAGTACTTTACAGGACAARACAAATACATTCATACAGTTAGGCTAGATAAATTTAATGTTACCATTAATTCAGAGTATTCTTGAGGAACACAAAGTACAGTCCTTAATGTCAGTGTCTAAAACACTGTTCTGTTAACATAAACCAGAGGACTGTAAACTTTTCTTGCTGTGGGACACTTTAGCCTCCAAAAGGTGCTGAAATCTTCAAACATTTTTAAAATTTTCAAAGGCACAAACAATGATAGAAGCCTGCCTTGTGTAATTAATGTTATAAGTTTTTGCTAATATCTTCTAAACTGTTTTGCTGCACCAAAAACAAATTTGAGCAAAAAAAATTTCTTGCCTGTGTGGAMACGATAACTTTCAAAAGACTTAACATATGAACTTGAAAGTTGGCATACATATAAATCTCAACTACCCAAAGCGACCTTTTTGGGGTAACTAGGTTATAGGAAAGGGGGTGAAATGGGGGGAGAACTACCCTTTTGGCAATTTTTTATTTATTTTTTTTTTAGTATGTCACTAGTAATATAATTTCGAGTATTATTCGTTCTTATAAATTTTCGGTGCAGTAGCAGAAAATAGTCACTTAAAAAAATTGTTTTTCCTAAATATCTCCGAAAATACTTAAAATATTCAAAAAGTGAAAATACCATCAGATAGGAAATAAAATTTCTGATAAAAAGTGTTTTAAAAAATTTTTCAAAAATTTTGACATTTTTGAAATATTTCTAAAAACTGGATTTTGGACCCTGTCCAAACCATTTTTTTTAAATTTTGCTATTATATAGGAAATCACATTTCTGATCGAAAAGTACTCTTGCAATTTTTTTATTAAGTCAATATTATTCGAGTTACTTAGAAAAAAAGCGATTTTAAAAATTTATGCATTTTTGCTAATATCACGAGAACCGTGAGAAAAAATGCTCAAAACCTCATTTATCTTCGTATAATATAAGAAATAAAAGCGTAAATGTCATTTTGACAATTTGATGTGGAAGTATTGATTCAATTTGCAGCGGTATTCTTTTTTGCGATACAGTACTTCCCATCTGTTGGTTGTGGAAGTAAAATTAAAAACAGGAAATACACAAGAACAAAAACAAGTAGCTCTACTTGTGTATTCCACACTTTCACAAGAGATTACCTAGTGTTACCTGTTTCGAAAGAAATGTTTTAAAAACTTACATTTGCGGGTTGCCTATAAAGACAGCAAGGGTCATGTTCTAAAGCTCCCGAACCAGCAGCACTGTTTGGTTGCAGCTGAAAAGGTTGTATTATTACAAAAATTTTCAGATTAGGGTTGGTATTAGTTAATCAAGGTGTACGTGAAGAAACAGTGTAACAAAAGCAAAAACTCAAACCAATGCGTGTTACTCACATGTTCACCATCTACCCTGCGGTTAGGCTCCATCTAAGGAAAGTGCAGAATACATTATTTACAATACAATGAAAGCACCATCATATTGATTATGTTCAAGCCAATTAGACTGGTTAGTACAGAGGTGTGAATGAGAAATATGCAGTGCACTGTCTAGCTTATACTCAACTTACCTGGTCCTCGATTGTTCTGTGGTCAGTTTCTTGCAACCAAGTTCCTAGAATGACAGATCCATCAGCATGGCACACAGGCCTAAGCTGTGACGTGGTCGTATTAGCAGGATTCTCGGCTAGAGTGAATTCCGCTACGAGCATCCTCAATAAATGAGTGTAGGACCCTTCGAATGAATGTGGAGGTAAAACGAGCAGAGTTTCGTACAATCTTAGCCGAACCATGGCAGCGGGAGCTTTAAGCTGCTGCCCATAACTTTTCAGTATACTCGATATGCTACAATGAAAACAAGTAACAAACAAGCACATTACGATATTTTAATCATACTTTGTAAGCATGGCCAACGCAGATTCGATGGGAACAAGCAGTCTTCGTATGATATCGTCAGTAACCAGCTCCGGACAATTCTGCAGAAAACTATGCATTGCTGATAGAGCACCAGCACGTCCTTCTAAAGTAACCTGCCATGTGAAAGCATCACCTCGCGCCTTCTCCGAATCCAGCTCCTTCGCCGAACGTGGAAATGAGTTTCTCCAGAGCAACAGCATTCTTGGTAACAACCCCCTCACAACGGGAACCCCCAGAGTCATTATCGCACCGATCAGCAACCATCCAGCGTGCGTCCTGTTCAGAGACAGCCGACTGTTCTGACTTGCACTCCTGAGTAACTCCTCTGCTGTATTGAAGATCACCTTGCCCTTGGTGTGAGGTACCCCCAATGGAGAGAGATGCACGCCTCCAAGAACAGCAGCTGCTGCTCCGCTGTATCCTGATATTGCCTCAGGAGAGGTCCGCAATTCTTCGATTCCATTTACGCAGCGGTCGATCAACGGGGTGATTTGGCTCGGGACTGCCACGCAAATGCAGCGCAAGCACCAGGCAGCAGCTAGCCTAGCGGCTTGGCACGGGTGGACTAGAACGCTGAATGTTGCTTCTATAAGGTCTGGAATTTCCATAAAATTATTATTATTATTATTAACGAGAAAACCTTGCTTTAAAAAGACATCAGAATACAAATAAAACATATAGTGAGTGCCTCAAAGCATACATTGGAGAGATAAAAAAGTTGCAATCAATCATAGTAGCCAGCCTTTGCATTCAAAACATAGGGTATTAATAGATATAATTCCTATTAGAGAACAGCATAGAAAACAATGTTATATTTCTGGTAACCCTTTCAGTAACTAATTTTTGACACATATCCAAAAAGGACAAATGTACAAGTAATGCATTTCATAATACATTTCACTTACAGTTGAGTAAGGATGACTACAAATAAAAATTAACAAATTAATTTTGTCAAAAAAATTAAAAACTTTCAAATTATTTTGAACTCCAAAAGATGACGAGTGTTATCAAAACATCGTGTATGATGCTATTTGCTGAGTTTTACATAAAATGTGCTACAAAGAAGCCTAAAATATAATAATAACATATATTTATGTATATACTTGCACAATGTTCGTACAATTTTTGTAAGATATAAATCAGAACAGTAAAAGCTTTTATCACCATTTCTCACTTTTTGACGGTGTTATGGGACCTTCGTTGACTAATAATACTATTTATAATTGCACTAATTGCTAGCTTTCCTGTTGAATGACGAATAAAACCCAAAATTAATGTTTTATATAGTACAACTGTAACTGTGCAGAGAGAGAACTAGCAATAGATAATTTACATGTTTGTAATTTGTGTCACGATAAACATTTGTCTACATTTCTTGTCTTGTATTACACTTATACGTAATACCTATATTTCGGGGTAAAAATATTATAACACACAATAAATTGGTTACTTAACAATGCTTATGCCTAAAAGCAGCGTTATTTTGAAAACCATGTCCAGTCTATACAAATGTAGATAGATATATGGTGTCGCAGACTTTTTTACAGCAAATTTTATTCTGCACACTTTTGCTTAGGTAAGTTTCTTATATCTGTTGCGGTTTTCCCAAGGTTTCAAGAAATAACTCTGTGTGGCTCCATTTTCCCATTTACTCTATACATTGATATCTGCCACTACTTTGATGTCATAAGATGCAGTTCTAAGCTCGTTAGACTGTCGAAGGCTCTTGTGAAGCACATTCGAGTAGCTTTATAAAGTGTTCATAGAAATTCTATTGATAAACCAGTAGAATCACAAATGAAGACCAAAAATCCTATAGATCTGCATGTCAGAAGATGGATGTGTTGGCAACCATCTAAGATATAGTTTTAGATTGTTTGCAAATAATAAAAACTTACAGCGGTCAAATATACTAACAATGTCATTACCAAACAGGCAAAACAGTAGGGCACCGAGATGGGAACCCTAAGGCACACCTGAAGGAATATCAATGGAAGACAAAATATAGTTTTTAATATAAAAAGTAAAAACTTTCCACTTCCATAAAACTTGAAAACTACTTACTCAGACTTTGATCTGTGATCAAATCCCGTGCTGTGGTACCCAAACTGAGAACAAGACTGCCAATTTCTTGTAAAGCACAAACCAAAAGGTGCTGGCTAAATAATGTTTCCTGATTGAAATCCTTGGCGTTTTCAGGATTGAAATCAATTGTATTCATCTCGTCGACAACAATCTGTGCTATTTCCTTGCAAGCCACGGTTTGAGCTTTTTCTCCCAGCATTTTTCCAAGCACACTTCGCAGAATAAAATTGATACACTTTCTTGAATAAACAGCATCCACATGAGAAGACGCTGCCTTTGGATTGGCAACAAGGTACAAAATATGTGAAAGAAACGGTTTTAGATTCTTTTCTAGCCAAGATCCTCCCAATATTTGAACAAAAACCACATAAGCCTGGAATTGAACACCTTTAGCAACTCTTAATTGACAAGTGAAAGAACTTACGTGTGTAACTCCAACCCGAACTTCTCTGTTAACTCCTGTACTCCCTTTTATTATCTCGCCAGTTCCTTTTAAGAAACCTACCCCTCCCCTAAGAAATCCTGACATAAGGATGCCCAACGCTTCTTGGAGCGATACGAGTTTCAATCCTTTCAGTTGCTGTGCAGCTGCAAACAAGAATACTTAAACAGATAACCGATTATTTTTAAGTACCTTACAGTTTTGGTTGATTTTTGTGTTCTGTTGAGTCATCGCAATTAATGCACCCAAGAGTTTGGCAACAGCACACCGGACTTCGTAATTAGAGCCATCAAAAGCCCTAAAGCATAATGTGGCCAAACTTTCTAGCTCTGTAGTGTACAAGAATGGTGCATGATTTAACATTTCCAATAGGCATCTGGCTGTTGCACAACGCACTGCCATAACTCTGTCGATAAGACAGTGCCTTGCTACCTTGTAGATTTCTTTGTGTACATTGGAAATAGCATTGCCCATTCCCGCGCTCACTTTCTCTAAAGTCAACATGATTTCTATGCGCATTTGTGACTCTGCGTTTCGTAAACTGCGTACTAGTATCTGAACAGTTTCTTCGTATGAACGTCCCATCATTCTGCCTAATTTTTCGTACATTGTTCCCACGCAGCATATCGCAGCTCTTTAAAAATTGTTTTAATAACAAATTACTCTTAAAAAAATTAATGTCTACTGAATGATATGAAATTGATACTACTACAGTACACTATCATTCATAATTTAAAAACTAGTAACCACTTACAGCTTAGTAGGTAGAAAGCTGGGAGAGTCGTCCTTGTTCTTCAGAATATCGTTACACTTATTCACAGTATCAAACAACAAAAATGTGTCACCGACCGAGAAGAGGGTTGCTAAACACCTGGCTATAAGCTTGCGTGTTGGTGGACCAGGAGATTCCTGTATGCGATTCATTAGTTGCTCTACGAGCTTCTTCTGGCATCCCTTTATGTCATTCTAAAACAAACTTAATGTTCAGTATCTGATTTGCAAACAATCATAAGACAAACCTTTTGCGCTGCTGTTAAAACCTTGTCCAAATATCGTAACCACTCAAATATAAAGACAGGCCTCTTAGCTGGTGGGATCTGAGCCAGTGCATCCTCATTTAGAGTCAAACTGTGAGACAGTTCCATTTTTCCACCTGGTAGCAAACGACGATGTTTTGCTAATTGTATACCTCCCAAATACGTATTTAAGTTACGAGATATGTATTTGTATAAGCAGCACGATGTGGAAGCATTTCATTGACAATGCGGATTTATTTAATTTATTTATTGTATTACATTGTACACACCTTTTACGTCAACACCCCCTGTCAGTTGTAAACATTTAGACTGAATCAACCTGTAAAGTGTAAGTTATGAATGATAGATGGCGTAACGAGCGATACAGGAATGCAACTTTAACGTCTAATTTATGCAAAATTTATATATTATGTACCCATGGTGTACTGAATTAAAATTGGTTAAACTACCGTTTAAACCATTTTGATTAAGTAAAAATTATATCTACCTCGCATATGTGATAACTTCACAAAAATTTTGCGAGAATCCACTAGGGTATTTGTTATTTTTGATATTGTCACTCCTGGTTGTTTTGACGTTGACAAGTTGACATAACCAGCAACCTTAAGAAGATTTGTTGTTTAATAAGACATCGCCCCAAAAACTATGAAATTTTGTGTGAGTAACTAATGAATTTGTATATAAAATGGATACTAATGGTAACGGTAGAAGAGGCTTGGCAAGATTGCGTGAACTTGTAAGGCGTAATCGGCAAGAGCGCGATGTATGTGCTAAGTTGAATGAACGATTGTTATCATTCAAAATTCCTTTTGTTTACAGGGGGGTTGTAGTGATTCCCCCGACCTGGAATTCGTTTACGATGACACAGACATACATTCAAATGAAATATCCGAGCTGTATAGCTACACGGAACAGTCAGAGCTCCAGCTCAACGTCAAAGCATTCGAGGAWCAAATGGAACAATACAATCTACCCCCGAGCTGGCAAAGGTTGTCCATTGAAAACAGGAAATCTGTAATAATGAAGCTTTTGGACCAACTGGAAGTTAGCAGTAAGCCATCGAGGATGCGGGCTGCTAGATGTGTTTTGTATATTGTACAAGGTTGTTGGGCTGAAATGCAGTCGGACGCTGAGCAGCAGCAGTGGACTACCAGCAATGTAATGCTGTTATATCAGTTAGGCGTTTTCTCGGCATTCACAGATTTACTAAACATGGAAATAGAGTATGTACAATCTGTTACTAAATAGATGGAGTGTTTAATTTGTACATTTTAGAAATAGTACAGCAGCACATGTGGCGCTAAGGAAAATAGCTGTATCGTTAGCAGATTCACAAGATCTACGTGTTATACTTTCCGTTCTATACACAATCACTGAAGTTATGAGATTCGAAAAGGTCTCTGGGAGTACGGAATACAAAGACCAAGTGGATGCGTTTTTTGTGGAAATTTGTAATAATTTTATTGGTATTTGGGTATATACCTAATAACAGTCTTTGTTTTTATAGCAAGTCCAACGGGCGAGGATTTGTTGGTCATAAAATTATTGGGGATGGTTACCCGCTTCTGTAGTGGAGTAGCGCCTCATTTTCCCATGAAAAAAGTGTTGCTTTTGCTGTGGAAACTATTATTGGTGTCACTCGGAGGTATGAGTGCTTTGAGARACTTAAAAGCAGAAAAACGTGCCAAGGCAGGCCTGCCACCTCTGGATGAAGACACAATGGAGATCGCAAGGACTATGAGGGCTTCATCACCACCTGCAAGTGCCTCAGACTTGCTAGATGCTCAGAATCAGAAAAGGGTCAACAGGCCGTTTCGTAGGGTAATAATTTTGGCATATCGCTTAGAATTAAATATGTTTTTGACGTCAATTTTATTATTTTAAATTTAATAGCTGTGGATTTACTTTAAAACTACATAATCATTGTGGCACTTTAAAATTATGTATTTCATTTAAATGTCATTCAGGGTGACATAAGCCCCCCCCCCCAATTGTTTTTCCAAGCATTTGTTATTGCACCATTCACAGTATCACAATTATGCCGATGATACACAAATTTATTTATCTAGTACACTCTCCAATTTTTTGAATAGTKTTGCTCGATTGAACTCTAACTTGCCTGAATTTTGTAACCTAGCTCTTGACCATAATTTATTTTTAAATTCAAATAGCTGTAAGATTATATTAAAAACGTTAATTTTTAAGTGAAAATTGGCACTAATAAACTCTTGACATGACTGATGGAGCAAGGAGCTTAGGTCTTTTCATTGCCAATTCTTTTAAATACATGGGTTGGATCAAAATAATGGCAACACTGCTGTAACTTGAAGGATGTGCATCGGGTGACACTACTGACGCCTGTTGCTGATAATAGAAGTTTACTTGAAGTAGTGCAGTGAGTGGTGCTAGTTGTGTTTGACTCAGCAGGAAAAAGACCAATGCACCTCGGGAAAACTGAAGTTGCTCTAGGTCGTAGTGCACAAATCTGTTTTTAAAAACTCCGGGAAGCATTGAAAACAGGTTGGTACACTACGTTCTTGTGCAACTTGACCTTTTATCCAGGAGCTTTGGTCTTCTTTCGTAAACATGTTGTTAGGGCCCTTGAACTGGGCTTCCACACTTCAAGACGATGCACAATGCAACTTAATCAAACACAACCATTACCACTCACTGTACTACTTCAACAGAAGTTCTGCTATCAAGTACAGACAAAGGTAGTGTCATGCAACACACATCTTTCAAGTTACAATAGTGTTGTCATTAATTTATATCCAGCCCATGTACAGGAAACATAAAATGATGTATTAGTAAATGTTAAGCTACACTGAGATTATATCCTCATAGACATGATCTTTCCCGGTAGACTAAAGCTATGGTATGTGAAAGTTTGTTGCTCTACAATTTCAATTTTTCTAGTGCTGTATATGGTCCGCATTTGAATTGATACAAAACTCTTGTCTTTGGTAAGTTTTTGGCATCAGAAGGCTTTAACATGTTTCACATAAGTTAAATGATCTTCAGTGGTTAAATATGGGTAACAGATTTAAACTACTTCGATTATATCTATATCACGGAATCAGAATAATCGATCTCCTCCATATCTGCATGAAAAAATACAATACTGTTGTAATGTTCATAGTGTTAATATAAGACATAAAGGTAGGGTTCACTTAATAGCACACCGTGCCAGCCTGTTTGAAAAGTCGTTTACCTACTGTTTTGCACTTGAATATGATAGCATTCCTTGAGATTCCTGGGTGTTGAGACTGTCTCGTTTCAAGTCAATAATGTTTAAGAGTCTATTTGGTGAACAGTAATCTAAGAACTTCTTTGATGGGCATTAGCGACCCAGAGATTGTTTCATCATATGTGTAGGAATCTACTGCTGTGCCAATTTATTTGTTATTATTATTTCGCAGTTGTTTTCTTTTGTATCATTTTCTCATGATTGAGTGGAAGAACAGCAAACAGTGCGTCTTTTCATCTGAACTCCGCCCATTTTGTTTTGAACAAATAAATATATTTGCACACCTTTAGCCTCAGAATTTTTAGGGGTTGATAAAACAAAGCAGCCTGGATGACCATGATTCATTGGGAATGGATTTGGAAACTGGGATGAGCTCTGATAATGGAGACGAGGTGGTGGAAACATCCGAATATGACGAGAGACGTCCTACGGAATTCCCCGAGGACATGCTGTATAAGACCTACGCGACATCTCCAGTGCACTCTCCATTGCCACAAGCAAGAGGTGAGCTGAGAATCCATACATTGGCCCCCATCATTTTATTATGTTCACTTGAGTAGCACTCTTTTCTAGATCGTTGTGACTTGCTTGATTTGTTTTCTTTATTTGCTGACTCTGCATATTTTTCTAGGACCTAAGGTAATGTTTTTATGCAACAAAGAAGCAGTGGAAGTTCTAGAGCCACCAGAAGAATGCGACAAATTTGTATCTGAATTCGAAATAGCGAATACATTACCTAACGAAGTAACCTGGCCTCCCCCACCATTATCCAGTATTCATCCTTCCAGTGGTTACATATCCCTCATCCCTAGAGACCCCGTTAATCAGCATGAGTGTACTCAGGAATTAATAGTTTTACATGTCCTACATTTTTCTCTCCTAATTAATCTATTTTAGGTCTGCCATGGAAGCCGAAGGTCAGACAGAAGGACATAGACGTGTTTTTGGAAAACGCACGTTTGAAATTCGTGGGGTATAGTCTGCAAGGTGACAGGGTCACCTTGGCAGGACTGCCACATCCAATCCATGAAGGGATTAAGACTTTGAGAGAGGTTGGTTGAGCTCTTTACGTGTGATTTTTTTCTTAATTCTTGTCCTTTCAGCATATGTATACTTCCTTGGCGGAGCTGCAGATTCAGAAAGAGGAGGAGATAGCTCGAAATCCAATGTCAATATCTGAGGGTGAGGTGGAGAACACCCCAACTGAAGTTCTTTATCAGGCGATGCTGCATAATTTACCACAGTACATGATTGCTTTGTTGAAAATTCTTCTTGCTGCTGCGCCAACGTCCAGGACCAAGACTGATTCAATAAACATAATGGCTGATGTTCTTCCTGAGGAAATGCCGTAAGTGGATAAATGAACAAATTATTTGCATGTTCTCGTTATTTTTTGCTTGTGCTCAGGTTCATTGAATAGTTTTTGAGTAGTGAACCAAAAAGTTGAGAAATTTGAATTTGAATTCAGTAATACCTCGAGTTACGCAAATACGAAGTTACACGGACCCGTGCGAGTGGTTCACCCGAGTTTGCTATTGCACCCACTGRCATTCTGCTTRCTTTCGCCAAGCAACGRGAAATATGTTTTGTGCTTAGTGTAAGCAATAAATTTAAGATTTGTTACATTTATTGCATCGCTTGAACATAAATATGTTGTCTAAACAAAATAGAAATGATATTCCTGCATCTGGTAAAAGAAAGACATTTTCTMCCCTTTAGAGAAACACATGACATTTGCTAACTTAACCGAAAGGTTCAGTTCAAATGAAAAAGAATTGCAATTCTTGGAAGACATAGACACCAACCAGAGTGTGTTGCAGCAACAAAGTATTGAATAAATATTGGCATAAAAGAAGAAATTATGCCACCAGACAAGTTTATTTGATTTTATGTCTAAATAACTATGTAACTTTTTCTATTTGGCATTAATATGTACAAAACTACAATACTTATTAAACATATTTTATACCTCTTTTTTTAACTTGTAGTTCTAATTTCTTATTAATAATTGAACCCTGACTTACACGAAATACAACATCCAGGCTTAGTGTTGGTATCCCCTATCATGTAACTTTGTGGTATTACTGTTGACGAAAACATATACAGAGTGAGTTAGAGTTAAACCGCCAAACGTAAACTATGTATACGAAATCTGATTTTAAGCAAAATAATTCATATAAACATGTTTCGAAAATGCTTCATAAAAAAGATACAGGACGTTACAGTTTTATAAAAATTCAAGTTTTTAATTTGTAAATTATAAACTGACTGAGATATTTAAATGCAGTTTAATATCAAGCTTCTAAATTAATCAGTGGCGGAGATATGGGTCAATCAATACGATTATTCAATAAAAAGTAGTACAGACCTGGAAAAAAATAAAACTAATGCCAACTTTGAAAGTAGCATTTAATTCTGAATAAAAAGTGTCACTTAATATTTTCTATATCTGTTACAGTTTCAGTTCAAATTGCAAATGTATGGTTTATGTAGTTTAACCTCACGTAAAAATAATAAAATGGTTTCTAAGAGTGCAACAGCATTTTGAGGAAACGTATTAGTAATAAAATAGGTTTTTACAATAACAACTTTATTAGAAAAAATTTTTTTTTTAAAACTTATAAAAACTGCTCAATACCTCTATAAAGATGTCTTCACAGTTTTTTTTTTTTTGTATCTACATACCCAAGCGAAATATTGAGAGCTGAAGAAATGTTATATTATTCAAAAGTAGGCTATAGCCTTAAAACAAGACAATACAAAAATTTGGGATGGTATAGCTCAGCTCACAACAAAAAAGTAATACAGTAATGTTAAAACTGCAACCCTCTAGCATTAATAGTTACCGAGATACCCTACAATTACAACGAAAATGGGACACCCTGTAAATCTTTTTTTAGGAACAGACTGCATCTTTTGCGTTTATTTTACAATGTGTTGGATGTTGATTCCATTTTGAAACTGTTAGGACTTATTATAATTTATATTTGTGAACCCTAAAAACATCATTGTCAGAATTGACAAACTGATGCTAATTTATTTCATGTTCAAATTACATGATATGCATTTAAGGCCTTATTCACTTTCTCTTCATGCTAATTTCAAAAAATTGTGAAAATGCTCACCCTGTATATTCAATATGGTATATTATCAGCTTCCCACAATTATTTGTTCTCTTTGTGTTAGATAAGCCACAGATGCCTTGAAGTTACTTCTAGTCTATGAAATGGTGGAATGAAACAAATTGTGTTTTTTGTTACAGAATGACTGTGCTACAATCTATGAAGCTTGGTATTGATGTCAACAGACATAAGGAAATAATTGTTAAGGCGGTGTCGGCTATATTATTATTGTTGTTAAAGCACTTTAAACTTAACCACATATATCAGTTTGAATTTATGTCCCAGCACCTTGTTTTTGCAAACTGCATTCCTTTGGTGTTGAAATTCTTCAATCAGAATATAATGACGTACATTGGATCAAAGAATGTGTAAGTAGTTTTTGTTTCAGCCAACGTTGGAATTACAGTTTGGTGTTGTAGAATTCCGATCTTAGATTTCCCTTCTTGTGTTATTGGCGATCAACCAGAACTGACCACCGAGAGCCTGGAAATTGGTGACGCTGCACCGTATTCATGGAGAAACATGTTTTCTTGCATTAATTTGCTTAGGATATTGAATAAATTAACCAAATGGAAGCACTCACGAATAATGGTAATGAGCTTTGGAAGTTGGAACGAAAGAAAAATGGATTGCCTTTTCAGATGCTGGTAGTTTTCAAATCCGCACCTATTTTGAAGCGCACTCTAAAAGTCAGACATGCAATGACACAGCTATATGTCTTGAAGCTTCTCAAGATGCAGACGAAATATTTAGGGAGGCAGTGGCGAAAATCTAACATGAAAACGATTAGTGCGATTTACTCGAAAGTAAGACATAGGTTAAACGACGATTGGGCATTTGGGAATGGTAATAATTTTGTTTGCTCTATTTCCCTTAAATCATATGGTTGTCTGTAGATTTGGATGCGCGGCCGTGGGATTTTCAGGCGGAAGAGTGTGCTTTGAGAGCATCCGTTGACAGATTCAACAACAGGCGCTACTGCTATAACAATGTAAGGGTATGTTACATTTACGACAGTCATCGTCCCTGTGCTACTTCTATTTCACCCATTTGCCAGGACGAAGTTACTAATCTATGATTTGGCAACTAACTTTCTGTTTTATAGTTTATTGTAAATATATTTTTTTATTGCACATTTGTTTGTTTTTTGAACAATCACATCATCTAGCCCTACATCAAACAGCAAGTATGCAGGTTGCTGCTTGCGATCATCAGCTTATTTTGTCGCCCTTTTAGGATTCCGACTATGAGCCGGTGGATAACTGCTTGAGTAGCGTTCTCGGAACTGGATATGACTTATCTGATAGCTTTAAGAAGCAATACAACCTCTGGCTGGAACAGGAGGTCTTCAAGGTGTCGATTGAGTGGGACAAGCTTTTGACTGTTTAAAGAGGTCGACACATCTTTCCTCGTATACTGATTTTATATTTTTTGTGTCTGGTACATATTGGTGTCAGTTAAATTATTTCAGTAATTGTGTATATCATGTGTTTAATAATTCAAATTGAAACAAGTTGTAAAGGTCCTTAATATTAATTTATCTAATTTCTATGCCTTATTGTCTTTGAGTCACCGCCAGTGATCGTATAATTGAATTATTGTATAGTATGTGACGGCTGGTTCTGTAATGAAATAACAAATAAAATCTATTTATAAAGAAAATGGTCATATCTTATGATTAGAAGGTGAAATATCTGCAACCAAAAGTTCAAATGTGCATGTTATTTATTTAAAATATTTGAAAAAAAAAAACAGATTTCTGACCAAAACTTCCTGCACCGCAGCCTAATTGTTTTGTTCAGGTGTTCAAAATTTTCGGTGGTGTTGTCAGATTTGTGGAAAATTCCACTTTTTTGTTTAATTTGACGCCCTTAATCGAGTGCGTTATAAAAAATGGGGTCATTCTATTTAAAATAACAAACTTGTAGTAAATATCTTTGATGATGTTCAATTGTTTTTTTGTATACACCATCAAATTCTCAAAAAATCAAGAAACATTCCGATTTAAACCAGTAGGATACGATTTCAAATAAAAAAGTTAGCTATTGTAGACTGTTAGCGCGAACACCCTGTATAATCGAGTATACAGTGAAATGTCACTGTGAGTGATCATATAATGAATTATTGTATAGTATCTGAGGGCTGATTCTATAATGAAGTAACAAAATCTATTTATAAAATAAATAATGATCACATCTTATAACTAGACATATGTGCATCCAAATTAAGTTGATATAATCGAAAAATGTGAAATTCTCACCAATACCATACTTTTTTCATAAGTCATCAATGTTTTGAAAAATGTTCTCAAGGTTTCTCTTTCTGGTGAAAGCTATTACTATAAATTGACATATGTGTATGTCAGTCAATGCTATCACTGTTTGTTTTTGATTGACTAATGGTGTTTTCCATGCATACCATCTGTTTGGTTTCTAGTACCTGACTTGCCAGATTCGACACTAAACTTTTCACACACCAGAATGGTAATATTGTCCTCATATTCTTGTGCCTAAACACCAGTTCCTTTAGGAGGTCAGTTACTACAAGTAGGGACAAAACACGTTCCTGTAGACAATCCATTGGGTAACTTTCTACAGTTCTCTTAATGAGTCAAATAAGGTGCTGTCTAAAGCTTCCTCAATATCAAGGAAGGCTCTGTGCAAAAAAAAAGGACGAAGAGAAAATTAATAAAAATGTAGCTTCCCAGGGTTGAAAATTAAATGGATCCTGCCACTTGAGCTACAATTGTCGGACACTAATTTTAAGCAAAATCTTTAATTCTGATGAAACATGCAAAATGCAATAAATAAATAGAAGGTTAGGATTCATAACTAAATTAATATTATTTGTTATTAGACCTGCTCTAAGCATTTCCCCCAACTCTCTAAAAATACCTAAATCTATACCAAATATGTTGACTGTCGAATGCATGTGAAGGAAAGAACAATATCAAAACTGAAAATTGCGCTGTACCTATTTTACATATTTATTGGTTTCATTAGTGAAAAGTTTGCAATGATAATAGAGTTGTGCCCAGTCTTGCATTATTTTGTTATTATTCTTTTTAAAATTAGTTATCTTATTAATCAATCTTTAATTGCCGTACACGATTCTTTTAGAGCTAAGTGGTTAAAAATAGGAACTTATTTTTAATAGTTGATAAGAAAAACAAAGAAATTTCTATAGAAACAACAGCAAGGTGTGCATTAGTGAGCAAAACCATCTTTAACCATGAAAATTTATATTATAACTTAATGCCTGTTAAATTCCTTTCTTGAGAGTTAAGGAGAATTTCTTGACGAATTCGGTTTTACAATTCTGCACCTTTGGTTTAAAGTCTTGTTGAGAAATTTGTAATATTTGTCTTACAGAAGAAATGTTTGCTTGAAGCATAACCTACACTTCATATTCTAATTGTCACTTCAGAGTTATGCTTCAAGTAGTTAAAAAGTAAATGTTGAATTCTTTTTGCACAAACAGTTAGATCAAAAATAAAATTTGAATTCTTTTTTTACATAAAGTTAGATAAAAAATAAATAAGTATGACTGCTAGAGTCAACATCCAGATATTTCAAAGCCTCTTATGTTCTAAACTATTTTTTTTAAATTCACTTATATTGGTTTCATTATTTAACAGAATTACACCTTTTTTGTTTACAGGTTCATTGGTGTTTTGTTTACTTTACACACCTGCACATTACATGGATATATATGCTGACTTCTGTACAGCTATTAAAATTAAAAGGAAATACTGGAGTTCATATTTACATAACATCCTAAACAGTTTGAACCTGCACAACTGCTCAATTTGTACTAGAATTTCAAGCAGTAAGGTTCAGTGTGGATAAAAATTTGGATGCCTGTAAAACAATAGCAAGCGTAAGTTTTATTCATTTTTTCATATATTGGTTACATGCATTCTATTATTTCTTAATTTAATTTAGTTTAATTGAATTCATTTAAATCACTATTTCTACTGGCCAACGAAGAAAATAATAGATATAAGTCCATTTAGTTTTTTTATTATAAAATTAGCTGTGACAGACCACTGCAATAGTAGATTCAAAATGTATCAAATGCAAACAAGTTCATGGGTGTACCAAGTTCAGTTTCATTTAGGGTCCCGAGCAGTACGGTTCTCGAGAAGGATCCGTGAGGTTCTATTATTTCCGAAGTTAACAAACATTCCCATCCTTTCCTAGCTAAACCGAAAAATTTTAAAATTGTGACCACGTTGACCTGGCGCAATTGCATACTGCAGGTGCTTTGTTAGCTGCAGGGGCAGGATTCTCGAGATATCCCATTTTCCATTTTCCCCTTCGTTCGTAATTACGGGACGATTTGGAAACTGCAGCCAGTTCATCTCGGAGATTTTACTGCTTCGCTTTAGAATTTATTGTTCTCCTCTTTCGTACCACATTATTCACTTTTTCCCTGTTTTAACTTGTCCGCTAATTAATCAAAGTCGAACTTGCTTTGCCGCAATTCTGTTGTAGTAGCTTCAGACTGTTCCATGACTTTTGTTTTGTTTTTAATGGTAATGCAGATATTGCAATGGTTCTAAGATTACTTTTGAACAAACTAAATAGATTATATGCTAGATATTGCTTTGTTTAATGTTTTGTACTTAATAATGACTGTAATTCTAGGACACATAGATGTTTAGAAACATTGCTGACGTCCAATTTTCCAAACTTAAATTTAAACGAAGGCAATTTATTTTTGTAATGTTGTTATGGACGAGCAAGGATGAAGCTTCTGTAAGGCAAATGTAATTGCAGAAGCTTCCCCTTCTTCAGCCTACACGTGTGTGATCCAGCATTGTCCTAAAGTTGAAATTTGTAAATATTTGGATCACTGGCGTCCTCTGCTAAAATAGCGAATGAATATTTGCTATTGGGTCAATGAAGAAAAATGTAGATATATATTGATTCAAATATATGTACAAAAATGATTACCTTCACTCCAAGAACATAAAATTGTTTGTACAATATAGGTGGTAATAAAATGTTAAGCAGAATCTGACAAATTTTATTAATCCTGGTTACTAAGAACTTGCCCTTGAGAATGTAAGGATTTTCTTTCCAGGTGAGTAATTAATGTATTTTAACCAAGTTCTTTTTATTGTGTGTGATAAAAATATATTCTTATTATATATAGATACTGATTCTTACAACCTGCTGCACTGCATCAAAATAGTTTACTTTAGCATTTTAAGAAGACTAAGAGAGTATTTAAATTAACATAACTTTAGGGTGATATTCATTGAAACATTAATGACACCCTGTATACATGTTATAGCATAATTTTAAGCGTTACCAGATTTAATATATATCCAAAAATATCTATTGACTTTTGTCAATTTGGTGCTTGCACTCAGATTTTAGTTTTTATTTATACTTACTCTGCATAATTTGTAATACAGAATCTTTGAAACAGTTTTGTTAATTAACCCGTTCAGTTAATGCAGTTGCAGAAATTTGGTTATTAAGTTTGCTAGATGACCAAAATTAACTATTTTTGCAACAATTGAAACAATTTCGTTTTAAGGATATTTACAACTTGATTTCTCAAAAATTTCAAGGTATATTCAAAATCTGTTTATATTATTTGCCGAATAATAAAATCCTTGGCAATTCTCTTTAAAACTGAAGTAATAAATACTCTGAACAAGTTAGAGGGGCAAATTGACTATTTTGAGAAAAATAGAAGATCTAATATTTGTATACCCGCAACATTGGCAAAGTATTAATTTATAAAAAGAACAATAATGCTAAAAAATCCACAAGGACATTCTGGTAAAAAAACTGTTCTTGTGAAAAAAGACAGATAGCAACCTTTGTTCTGAGTGCAATTTTTTGTTGCTCATAGACATTTCCAATCTTGCATCAGAAGGATGCAAGCAGTATACCAAAGTTACAAGCATGTCGCATTTTGTACAAAGTAGATATATTAATAAACAACTTAAAACAAACTGGAACATGAACTTTTACAGAGTAAGAAGTCAATATATTTGTACTGTATCATATAATTTTACTTTGACTAGATGAGGATCAAATAAATTCCCSAGTAAATTCCTATATTCGTATTGTAGACTTAAAAAACATCTTCATTTGTGCTATATGTGAAATGCACATTCAGAGTTTAAAAAATAGAACAAAAATAAATTTAATTATTGCAGTCAAGTATATGTAATACAAATAATATTACAATTACCAATTTTGTGAACACAAGTACATTTATGTTATATCCCAAAAATTATAAAATGTATCACAAACTAGAGTACACTATTTTACTAAGGCTAAAATCATCTACAAGTTCTGTTTTCACATTTCATGTGTAAAATCAGAAATAACGACAAAAGGATTTGAATAAATAATGAAATATTAGTTTCCTAAAAATATCTACTACTACTTGTTAAACTTGATTTCTTTGAATTTTGTCCTTTGATCGTGCACGTAATTCAAGAATTTATTCTTTTATTTTAAGTGTGAAATATTATTATATCATTTGGTCTGGATAATTTGTTTTTAGGTTTTTGGTGGTCTTTTCCTTAGTTACAAGGGCGTATAATGGAGTTGAGCACTATCTTTGCTGGCTTTGTTGTTTTCGTGTTTTGACTTTTAAAACTTTATTAGTGTTGGGGGGTAAATACGTGGCGTTAACAAAGAAAAGGAAGGCTGAACTTACCTATGATTGCCGGTGAGCACACAAACAAGTCACACTGAAAACGTAAAAGCATGTTCTGTTCGTACGTGCCACGTGCATCTAGCCGAGCACTTCTAGTGGTGTCGCCATCTTGCCACTTGCCGGTGGCGCCATCGGACGGATGATAGTAGAATACGACAGCCAGATTAGAAATGGGTAGGGTGAATTTACGGAACAATTAAAAAATATTTTTATGTTTTATTTATTAAATAATATGTATAGTTAATCATGTAAGAATTTAGAAACCTTAAGACCTGACCTGACCTTGTAGTAAACCCTGACTATGTCTCAAATAAAGACAATAGAAAAAAGAGTGTACTAATTCTGCTCCAAGATCGAATTCCTCAAAATACATTCTCCTAGATTCAACAAATAACGACCGCTACTTCCCAAAGAATTCATTATATATTTTTTTTATTTATTAATGTATGCCTTTTCTTGCCCGATACAAAAAATGTCGTGGGGGCCTGCTGTCAAGTTGTCGTATGCAAGTGCTTGCAACTTGACAGAGTATAGGTCACTTTGTTGCTGAAAGAACGATAGATGGCATTCCCATCTACTTTTTCACTTAATTATTACTAGTATTGTAGTAATAGTAGTGCACTGTAACTGTATCATTATGAACTTTGATTCTTTTTTCATTATACGATTATTGTTATCTTAACGAACGGTGCGAGTGATTGAAATTATAAAAAAATATATTTTCAAACTGTTCTTAATTAATCAAATGTAAAAGAACTACGCAATCCTGCAATTCTAATGTTGTTTCTTAATATTCAAAGCGCTTAAAGAAGCCCTTTTCTGTTGTTGCACAAGTATTTATTGCGCTCACCTGTAATTAACGACACCATTCGAAATATTTTACCGTATGAGTGAAAAGTGTGGTAGATTGAACAATTTAAATGAATATATATGAAGACGTGTTGTGTGCATGAGCATGAAAATACTATTAATAAAAATCAGACATAAACAATTTCACTAATATCTATAATTATTTGTTTCATTTGGACTCGTACAGAAAACCACACTTACATCCTTATCAGCCCTCGATTCATTTAATGTTTGGATCTGCTTGGATGGCGAGCTTTGTTGGTGTTTTGTAGTGGTTGTTAACATTTTTGCCATTTATTGTCATATAGCAAAATATTTAAACGTTTTTCTGAATTTTGGATCTTATTTCCTTTTTTGTTTTGGTGTAGCTTATGAGATTCCCAAGATTTTTTATTGGCCATTTACCTGCTATGGAACAACATTGTGTTTCGAGTTTTTCTTGATAGTAATTTTGGCTTTGTGTTTAAGTTTTGTTCAATGATGTAGTTTTATAGTTTTGCATAATATTGGTTTTGTTATTTTATAGTTGTTCTGATGAAGTGTCACTTATTGAACCTGAAATATAAATATTAGCACATCTAACTTCCCTATTTAATTAAAGCCCAAAACTTCCGGATTACCCAATTCGTCGGCGACTATCTCCATTAATTTTATATAATATATAACTTAAGATTGTTATCGGTCACATTAAGCATTTTTATTACGAAGTTGGGTAAAAAAATTATTGGTATGAGTAAGTAATACTGTATATGAGAAAGAGTAGCCCGCCTATATCAATGTAATGTAACATACCCAGGCCCATACAGATTTAAATTTAAATGTGAATGTCTAGTACTTAACTATATCCAGTGTTATTACCATACTTGATTCAACTCACTCTGTTTGTGTGGTACAAATTTTGTATCGCTGTTTAACCAACTTCCTTGACTTCAAAGTTTGCACACTTACTCCTAATGGCAATTTTTCCGGCAACTTAACTTACATTCTCAAGCTCATTCCCTACCGATTCCACTAAATGGAATTTCTATTTCTATTTTGCCTGGACCTATAGCTCACTGTGGTTAGCAGGTACAGCGGTAGCACGCGGGAGGTAACTCAATATATAGCTGAATCCTTGATTGACGTATTCTTGAAGAATTCTTCAATAAAGGGTTGAACGGTTTCGTGTAAAAATTTTGTTTTTTTAAGATATTTTTCCAGGCACGGGAGAAAATAGAATAACTGTTGTCCTGATTCGGGTCTAAAGGCCGTCGTCGGTTGAAATTAGTTCCTAACGTTTCGCTAGCACGAGTGGCAAGCTTTTTCAGAGGTTCTTCCATCTCCAGTGCTGGATATAAATCCAGTCAAGATTCCATACAAATGGATATGTAGCCAACCTCACACTACACCTCGAGTAACGAAATTCATAAATAACAATTAAAAATATACTACAAATTATACACCGGTTTGAAACAAACTGTTTGTCACAAAATTAACAATAGATAAACATTAATAATAAATCAGCGATGGCGATTATAACTTTATCTAAACCTGTTAGATTTTTCGATAGGATCAAAGATTAAGGCAATTGTATACAAACAGAAATTTAATATCCACCAATAATTTTGCAAAGAATTGAACAAGCAGTTAAAAAATAAAAAAAAAACACGTTACGCTATTTGGGGCTGTTAACAATTCTTTGATAAAAAGGATAGAATAATTCAGTGGTAGGTAGTCATTTTGWATAGCTTTTTAGCTACTCGTAAAATTGATTTTCTATTTGTTATTACCTTTACTTTATTTTTTCTGCAATTGTAATAATTTTTATAACTTGTGTTTTATTAATTTGAAATCATGTTACTGTGATAAACATCAAAATTAAACAAAACGTTCCGCTAACATGTGCCTTAATAATGGCCAACATCGTTTTTGAGATTTAAAAAGGTACCTACAATACGATTTTGTTAGGAGATATCGAGATTAAACAATAATATCATTTTGAGTAAAAATGGATATTCCTTTATTATTTTTAGTAGAGTTTGGCCTGGCAAAAGGATATGGTCCGATATGCTGTGGCTTTGGGTTATAACTAGCGCCCCTGAGTCACTTGAAAATTAGTAGAAAATTCTTATTTGACACCTTAAGAAAACTAAGTTTGTCAGTTATGAAAAAAAACAGAAGTTTTTAAGCAATTTCAAAACAAAATTTCAACTTTTAACATGTAATGTAGGTATAAGGCTTTTTAGATTTAATCGTCACATTTAGATCTCTCTATTTCGGGTTTCTAGATTTCTCATGCCTATTTATCATAGATCAAACCAAGTATAAATTGGGAGTATTAGTTAATTCAAGCTAAATGTAAATAGGTATGCAATAACATTTAACGTGATAAAAATTTAATGTGATTGGGAGTCATTTTGTGAAAATGTCTATATGCCATCTAGTGGTGGTACTATAAACTATGACGTAGGTTGGTATGGTCTGTAAGTACAGAGACTTACATTGACTATTGCCAGGTAAAATTTAATTTAAATTTTTCGAGTTTGCCACCCTGTATTTCCGTGAATATCAAATTTAGTACTAAGATAAGTTGAGTTAAGTCAGCTTATTTTTATGTAATTAATTACAGTTTAAGAATTTCCCATTCCCAACTAATCAGTTTGTTTAGGTAACTACTTAATTTTTTATTGTTTACAAAACAAA
The DNA here is from genome assembly GCA_025024175.1 of Rhyzopertha dominica. Taxonomy (NCBI): domain Eukaryota; kingdom Metazoa; phylum Arthropoda; class Insecta; order Coleoptera; family Bostrichidae; genus Rhyzopertha; species Rhyzopertha dominica. The sequence goes on along the minus strand of QCXZ01000086.1, from coordinate 6,966,593 downwards.
ATATTATAAACTATTAAAACAACAAAAATATAACAGAAATATCAAAGATAACAAAAAATATGACTCCAAAATATTATCACTGAGATTTGCACCGCTTTTTAGTTTTGTAGTTATAGATTTCATTGTTTTCTGTAATCCAATATGTTTAGTATGTCTACTTTTTTACTCATTTGTTTTCAAAATTTAGATATTAATGCTAATGAAGATAAGCGCGATTCAATCCCTGTCGACTTCGCAAAATTTTTGTTTCAGCTATGAAAATGTGCCCGTGTAACGGAAAGTAGTAAAAACAATTAAAACACTAGTACAATKTTATTACCACGATTCTGCTATAACTTTAAAWTGGGGAATCTAACTCGTATGCGTGCGCCGTCCAGCTGCAGTGGAGACGGGGTGGGTCAAGGTGATGATGAGGGGCGCCAAATARTTTTGTAGCACACACACACAAATTTTGTTGGAGGAATTTCAAAACTAATAAACACAATWACCTCCAAAACGTAGCCTGGTCTTTCATTCACTGCCCAACAACAAAAAAAATATCGTACAAACAGAATAACAATATATTAAGACTAATAATGCAACAAACGAGAATGAGAACAGAAACTTAATACTAGGTTGTTTACGTAAACTCCCTTCACAAAATTTTCGATACAATAACTAACTAAATTTCGATGTCACCGTGACGCGACTAATGTCAAGTGGGGGGTACTCACTGGGACCTTCCCAAAAATTACTTTCAAGTAGCACACACGAGGACCTCCCCTTTCTCCGCCAGCTATCGGCGGCCACTGGATGGATCGGCGACACTCTGCCACGGCCTCTACACAAGCGTCAAACAGCCTCCACGAAAACACCAAAGCAATTTCAAAATCCAATACCAAAACAAACCCTATAATGTTACATTTAGCTCGATACTACTTATCATTTTTCCCTTACCTCAGACAAGAGGGTTTCTTGCTAACCGAAATAAATTCCAAATGATAGATAAATTGATCCCTTACGGTAGCAGTTGATCCCAAACAATACTACTACCTACTAACAATCCCAGAATACGATCGACCACCCGTGAGTATAAGCTGCGGAATTCGCCTCTGCGTTCTTCAATAATTGGAAGAAATTCAGCTTCCCTCAAAAATTCTATCGTTCAATTATGACATTATTCAAAACAAATTTTTATTTTCTATCTAGGAAACCAAAACATAGATGACCCAATGGATATAGGGAAACTTGATTATACGCAATTTAGACTACAATACTTATACAAATAAAAAAAAATGACCGTAATAACATGGTGGAAATCTCAGCTATACTATTAATTAACAGCACATTTTTTTTAAAATAAGATCTGCCTAATAGTGTTAATGCTATTTAGGTTTACATAGTTTACGAGTACATATTACAAATGGATAATTGACTCCTAGAGCTGCCGAGATCCTCCGCATTGTGCGCCCTTCGGACCCTGTTGGCATGCCACTGACTGCAGGCCGTGTGACATTTCATGTATGTCCTGAATTATGAAGGTTCACTATTCAGTTCTGTTCAAATTTAGAAACTCGAATGGAATCTTAAATAGAGGTAAAGATATAGAAAAACAAGCAATTACAAAATATGATGGCACACCTTTCTTTATTTATACAAGCGCATATATTTTAATTAGAGCTGTTACCTTAACTACGTTCAACTCGGCTATTAACTATTTCATAAACAATAATCGTTCAGCGCAGCATTTAGTTTACGTAACCGCATGCAATTATTATCTCCTGTTTTCTACCTCGGTTGTCAAAGCCACGCATTATACTGCTAAATCAGTTGGTGTACATTTTCTTGTTTCCGCCCGGATGTAGGTTAACCGTGCTCTCCGTTACGTTCATACAACAAGCGAAATCGAAAACTCTTTCGTCCTCCCCGAAATTCTCACCATCATGCAAGGTAACCGGCAACGTTCTGTTCAAGGTTTCCGGTAAAAACAAACAAGCAGTCGCGCCTAGTATCAACAAACCCCCGAGGATAAGCTCCGGTGTGGGTTTCCAAAAACAACTGAGGTAAAGGATTTGCGGGCTAAAGAAGCTTGCTACGTAGCCCATTACGTGTATTACGGAAACTCCTTGGCCTCGTGCCACCGTTGGAATCAGCTCCACGGCGTATTGAGCGCCAGAATTGTATGCCACGTTGATGGAAAGTCTCGCTATTATGCCGAGGCTTACGATCAGAAGTGGACTCGGTTCTTCAATGGAAGCCAGGATTAGCCCAGCGGAGGCTGTGAAAATTCCACTTATCAGAAGCGAAGAGCTGGCCAACGCCTTGCGGCCGAGTCTGTCTTGGGTGGCTAGGATTATGGCACAAGCGGGGAATATGGTCGTGGAAGTCAGGCTGAACACTATGAATGGAGGGTAACCTAGTCCGCTCACGTTTCTTGAAATCGCGTCGTAACACAGCGTCATGACCATCCTAGAATCAACACGTTACAAGAGAATACTATACGGAATGGTTTCTTACGATTTAAAAGCCAGTATAAGCATCTTCTTCCTCAACTTTGGTGTTCTGAGCAGGTCGAGAATGTTAGCTTGATTTGGACCGTCTTTCGATATGCGTTTCGAAGCGTAATCTTTTAGCCCGTCGATTGTCTTCTGGTCAACGGTTTTCTTGTTGATTTTGGCGATCCTCTTGAAACATTCGATGGCCTCATCAGTTTTTCCCTTGCTAAGCAACCACTGGGCGCTCTCTGGTACCAGTAAGTAGAAGGTTAGCACCAAAAGGTGTGGTACTGACACGATTATTAAAAAAGTGCGCCAAGACCCCGCCAAAATGGACACCCAAGGAACTACGACGCAAGCAAGACAGTAAAATACCCCGATGCAAAGATTTAATCCCATAGTTCGCATGTTCGGTTTGATATACTCCATCACTGTATAGAAAGAGTTAATAGTTTTTGGATCTAGTTTGAAATTTCCACTTACCAATTATGTACATCATCGCAAAGTTTGCGTCCGTGGCGCATCCAGCTACGAAGCGGCTTACGACGAAAAGTGTTGGATTAGTTGATACTATGGTGACGAGATTTCCTACGAAAGCCATCATGTTGGCGATCACAAGGACGTGTAATCTACCAATTCGATCTGCCATGAACCCAAAAATTAAGCTTCCTAGTACAGAACCAGTGAAAAACACGGACTGCCCCAGCACTGGTATCCAACTGTTATGGCACACCCAGTCCAGCTGAAAGAATAACGTTAGGGATGCTCCCTCAAATAGAAAGCCTTGTACCTCTTCCACTATGCTGACGTATCCATAATATCCTTCGTATTTCCAAGAGAAACAGTCTTCTTCCTTCCCGTCAAGCAAACGTCTCCTGGTACATTCTGTGGCGTTGGCGAAATCTTCTCCTAGATCGCATTTGTACTGTGGTTGAACGCTGATGAAGATCTGGCCAAAGTAGTGGAACGCCGAAATGATGTTGATGAAGCTGAAGAGGAGCATGAGCACGTACTGGTATTTGCTCATGCTGCCAACGCGGTTGAGCATGGCATCGACATCCAGGACATCGTCGGTCATCGTTACGATGAAATGTGAAGTTCGTGCATGCCACCGATTTTGTTAAATAATTCGAACGCTAATCACAGCCACTTTGAATGGAATTATACGTTTTCACCGCTCAACAGTATCATTGTGTTTAACTAGCACTTAACAGTAGAACAACAAGTAGAAATTTTGATAAGGGTTTATTAACTTGCGGATGAATGATATTTGATAATGTTGTTCTTGTTTGTTATCGTTCACGGCGGCAATTTGTCACAGATCACACTTTTAATTTCGTTTATAATGAAGTCAGGAATTTTTAAACCTACTCATATTACTCACGTGTTTAAATATGAGCTTTTAACACGTTTAAACGCTCACGACACCTGCATTTAATATACATTCCACAATGTTTTGTCGTCGCTAGAGATTTTGTCCTTAGTAACTCGGTTGTGATGTAGATCTGGGATCAATTGCTTCTTCGTGCTTGAAAACTCTGAACTGATACTAACAGACCAATGCTCGGCCGTTTGAACGTGCGAGTGTTGCGTTGTTCGCGGTGATTTCGATTAAACCGAGCAGGGCCTGCATACCAAAGTTATAATCGTGAGTAATGTTTCGTTTTGTTTGACAAAAACCTGTTGATTAGCACTAGAAAGAATGTTTTGAGTCATGTAATTGAATTTCGATTTTAAATTAATGCGTAATACAATAAATTCGCACAATCCGGTAAGGTGGATTTCTTGCAGAGATGTTTTGAACATCTTTGTTCCTTGTAAGTGCAACTAAAAGCAACAATAGCAAAACTAAGATAAATAAGAATGAATTGTAAAAATCACTAATAAAAACTAAAAACAAAAACTAAATAAGTATTAAAATATACATTCATATTATTACATTGAATAAAAATACTGATTTTCAGGCTTTTTAAATTCCTCAGTCTGTTCTTAATCGAAAATTTACCAGCCCAAAGGTAAACTTAACTATTACCACTAAAGCTGAAGGAGCAATTGCAGAAAGAAATTGTTTTAACGCATGTATTTGTTTTCTGATTTCTGGTTCATGATCAGCTTATGATAGCTATCATTGAATCCCACTAAGTTTTTCGTAATTTCGTCAGAACGTGTTGAAGGACGGAGAACGAGCATTAGAAACTATTAGCAACGGAAATAATCCGGTATTACCATACATTGCGTTTATATTTTATAAAGCAAAATTATTATCAACAGTCAACTTATAAGACAGGTCTATCCCATGAGCTAAATAAAGTGATAAGGTGTCAATTCTTGTTAATATCAGCGCTGAAATTGTCACTTTAATAAAGATGGTTTCTACGATCTTCGATTCTTCAGGCGTTAGAAAAAGTAGTACCCATTCCCTGTAAAGCATTTAGAGCAATCAACATTGACTTTAAAATCTTTAAGTATTTTTTGTTTTGCATTTGAGGCCAATATTTGAAACTTTTCGGAAGATTGTATTATTAAATTCTCGTTTTATATTCCGCGCAGATATGCACGAAATGTTCCAATGAGTGATATCCATTTCTTAGCAATCGGCATTCCGCAATTTGGTAACAGTAGTATCCTGCTTTTTGCGAAAGTGCTTTACTAGTTGGCCTACTACTTCTTTGATATTCTTGATCTCCAGAACTTTACACAATAATTTTTACCGAGGTCTAGTTTCTAGCTTTAAAGAAGGTAATAAAGTGGTTACTTAAATTAAATAATATTTACTCTCGCACACTGGCATTACGTATTACGTTGGCATTTTAGACGAAGTGCCTTTAAATGACGGTCGGTTAAACAGTGCGGAATAGAGACAAAGATGATATTGGAATCACAGTATTATGAGTTAAGCATGCAGACATTGGCATTGCAAGCAAATCCTCAGAGATTCTCACTCACAAATACTTTAAAACAACACAACATAGTAATTATTTGACATCCAATGTGGCGCTTGCCAGGCAGGACTTTGATGGAAATGCAAGGACATTGCACCTTTTTGCTATTTTGAAGTAATTTATTGTAAATAATTCCAGTTAAATTTACAATTACTCCTGCAATATTAAGGACAAAAAACTTTTGACATGTGTTGTGTTTGTGATTTACATTTTGCCATTTTAATTTGTATTGTTGATAAGTAAGCGGTATATATGATTTGAGAGAGTTCCGTCACAAATGACTATGTCAGAATATTGAATTGAATGTTAGTTTTTCATTAAAAACACAATAAAGAGACATAAAAGTGGTGTCGAAGTGGAATAATTGAACCCGCAACACAGTGACGCAATGAGTGATATACCCCCCGAACTCTTACAGGTCTTTTCAAGTTTAATAATCAGAACGATCCAAATAGCGCCAACAAACGTCCTTCCAGCAGCGCATGGAACCAGCGCCTAGGCCAATACATTCGTAAAACCCTCGCATTTTCTGCGAATGGATACCGATCCAGCGAAGAATTAACAGTAAATTATGTTAAACGATTTGACTGGGCTCTTCAGCTTTAAAAACGAACATGGTAATTATGCACGAGTTCGCATGGGCGCTGAAATTCCCCCAAAAGTCTTTCTTATGCTGATTTTAAAAAATTCTTATCGAGCACTTCGATCGAACAAAAAACAAATTAATTAATTAAATTAAATTTCGAAAAATACGCAGCAAGAAGACGAAACCGTCCGTTTAAGACAAGGCGCAGCTCATTTGTGACTTTGGGGAATTTCTAGATAGAATGCTTGTAGAACGACTCCTTCATGGACTGAGTTTCCGAGAAATGTGTGACGTGGTCATTTCTGGAAACCCCACCACCTTTACCGATGTTTATAAGATTATACTTGAAGTTAAAAGTGACACATCACGAGCAGTGAAGTATACTTCAAAAAAATAAGTTCACACCTGAATCCATGAACAAATTGGGTTATGCAACACCCCAGACCAGACGTGAGCAGAAACAATTTTCCTTCAGATCAACACCGAATGGCTTGGCATCACAGCGAATTGTCCAAGGAACACCTCAATCTGTAGTCAACAATCGCCATTCTTTCTGTAATGGCTGTGGAGGCTCGCAGGAGGACAACGTTTTTTCTTCGATAAGAGCTGTAGAATCTGAGGAAGGCAAGGTTACTTAAGTCGAGTCTGCAGATCTAGATCGCAACGAACTACTGGGCAGATTTTAAGCTCTGAGGAACCAATAGAAAATATTGGACACGAAAATATTGACTCTACTGGTCAGTTAGATAAAATTAACGTCGTCGGCGGCACCAAACCATCAGATCGGCGGCACCAAACCATCAGATCGGCGGATGATTGAAGTCAAAATTGCCGGTCGTACCCTGAAGATGGAACTTAATACCAGTGAACCGTGTTCCATAACCAACGAAAAAACGCTTTGTTCCATTAAACCGAGATTTTCGTTGCAAAAATCCGATAGGCAATGTACCAGTTATACCCGTCACAAAATCAGTTGCCTTGGCCGGCTTCCTGTCCACGTAACAACTGGAAAAAGAACGCGAAGAAGGGCGAGAATGTATCACACATTTTGCCTCTGAAATAAATTTTGCTATACTTTTTCCAGAATCTGAACTGATTCATGCAATAGAAACCACAATTCCTTGTCTCATCCCCAACCAAATAAATCGACTGAAACTCATTCTGGCCAAACATGAAGATGTTTTTAGTGATATAGCCGGGTCCACCTGAAACACTTCACCTGAAACCTGGCGCAACGCCAGTCTTCTCTAGAGCGAGGGAGATTCCATTGGCCCTACGTGACACATACGCTATAGAAATAGATTCAAAAATCGCAAGAAGGTGAACTATTGAAAGTGGTCGTCAACAACACATGTGGTTGTAAAGAAGAACGGGAAACTTCAATTACAAGCGAACACTAAATCCTCGTATGATAATCGACGAATATCCAATCCCAAAGCCTGAACATATTTTAACCAGATGAAAGGAGCCAAATCTTTTGCCATTTGGATATCACAGATTCCTATTCACATCTGACAAAAGATGAAGGATTCCGCGAAACCTTGACCCTTAACACCCCGATGCATGGAGATTGTGTTACAAAATTTCCCAAATGCTAAGAATTTCTTTGATGAGTTGATAATTTACGCAGAGAAACTCCTAAAAATCACCGATCTCACCCTGGAACGAATCAAGTCACACGGGCTTCGGCTCAACCGAGAAAAATGTGTTTTTGGAATCACTTCAATCCAATTTCTGGAACATAAGATTGATGGCCGCGGTATTCATAAGTTAGACAAACACATCCAAGCTAATCGTGATGCTCCTAAACCGACTTCCCCAGAGGAAATGCAGCTTTTTATAGGCAAAGCAACCTATTACATCCTTAATTCCGAACTTGGCAACCAGAAATCGACCTCTGCGCAATATGCTCTTCAAAGACTCCTTAGAATGGACGCCAGAAGTCAAAAAAGCGTACGAGGACATCAAAAATCCACACAAATCCTTATGCCATACGACCCATCACTTCCCTTCATCTTGGCATCAGATGCCAGTAAAACGGGCCTTGGTGCTGTCTTATCGCACAAACTCAAGGAGCGTCCTATCGCCTATGCAAGCCGGACCATGACTTCAACTGAGCAAAGATATCCCCAATAGACAAGGAGGCACTGGCTATAGTGTGGGTGGTTTAAAAATTTTTCTACTACTTGTACGCTCGATATTTCACATTATATTCCTATAACAAACCTCTTTCGCAGATTCTGCGCCCTGAGAAATCACTTCCCGTACTCTGCATCAGTCAAATGGCAAACTATGCTCACTACCTTGTACATTTTCATAACGATATTATGTTTGAACCAACAAAGTTCAACGCCAATGCCGACTATTGCTCCCGTGCGCCATTACCAGCACCGGTGAACAGTATTTCTCAAGAAAAAAGGAAGAATTTGATGAAGTCGATCATTTTGTTATAACCAATTAACCAACTGCCAATCCGTGCGGATAATATCGCTCGAGAAACAGCAAGAGATCCACATCTTGGGAAGATTTTGCGGTTACTAGAATCGGGACAGAGCCTAGTACGCGCGGGATATAAAGCACCCGAATTGGAGTAAAAAATCGCTGCAAACTGCTTGGTTTTTGAACACAGTAATCGTTCCGCCGATACTCCGCTAAGAGGTCCTCAACGGTCTACATATAGTACACTTAGGCATCGTAGAAATGAAAGGAATGGCACGTTCCTTTGTATATTGGTCTGGCATTGACGCTGACATCGAATGCACCGCCAGATCTGGTAAAAAAGGCTTACAAACCGCCGAAATTTCTTGACCACCATACATACACATTGATTACGCAGGACCTTTTGTTGGTAAAATGCTGCTCATAGTCTCAGATGCTTATAGTAAATGGCTCGAGGTCAAAATCACCAACGTTGCGACAGCGGCTGTCGCAATTGCGATCCTGGATGAATTATTCGCAGCTTACGGATTTCCCATGACAATTGTGTCTGATAACGATAGTCAGTTTTCCTCTACCGAATACAAAGAATTTCTACGGCACATAGGGGTGAAGTATCACAAATTAACGGCTCCTTACCACCCGTCGACTAGTGGTCAAGCGGAAAGAGGCGTACAAACAGTAAACGACTATCTGACGATAACTTCCACCACACCCGGCACCTTGCAACGCAACTTGAACGAGTTTCTTCGGCAGTACCGAAAAACACCACACTCCACCACTGGACAATCTCTAGCAAAGTTATTCCTGTGTCGTCCTCTACGCACTCGTCTCGATTTACTCTAGCCTGAAAACCTGTATACAAGGATTACAGGGAATCCAAGAACGGAGAAGTGGATTCCCGACACCGTAGTTTCACACGTAGGTGACCTACACTATTTTCCAGAAACGCTTCAAGAGACATATAGACCAAATCCGAACACACGAAGACAATGAACCCTTACTGCAACCTAGTGGAGATATCAATTTACTAAAAAGTCCTCACCGCGAGAATACAATGCCCCCTAAACGTTCACATTGTTATAGAAAATGTTGGTCCGCTCCAGACACTCATATATCCATACTCAAGCCTCACCGTCTACCACAGCAGCAACCCCAGCGAGTTTGACCGCTTCAGATGCACAAGTCCCACAAACAACCACGGTAACAGACGGAGTTGATCTACAAACATTGGCCAAAAGTACGGTTCCGCCGGTGACAGTGCTTCAAAATACACCAGGAGAGCCAGTGTTTTGTGCACTACCGGCTCAAAACGAATCTGCTCGTAGGAACTTCACGACTTAGTAGACCACCGCAGAGGTTTTGTCTGAGCTAATAGCATTCAACAAGTATCTGCCCAACATGATCGTAGGAACACTGCGAAGGGTCAAGAAATGTGTTTGTAATTTACATTTTGCCATTTTAATTTTTATTGTTGATAAGTAAGCGGCATATATGATTTGGGAGAGTTCTTTCACAAAAATAATGACAATGTCAGAATATCAAATTGAACGTTAGTTTTGTATTAACACAATAAAGAGACATGCTCTTTTTACTCTTCTTTTTTATAGATAGTTTCGTTGTATTGACAAATTTTCCGAAATTAATTCTAAATTCATGAACAGCGCGTGGAATACACAGCACAAACGCATAAACAATGGAAAAATACGACACTACGTGCAACCCACTTGTCAAAAATAACACCAAACTTGGCTAGAATCGCGAACATATCGAGATGACGTCTCAAGTCCTGCTTTTAATCTATGAGTGAAAGAAATGCGAATGCTGGTTATTGATACAAGCAATGAATCTGATGATGACTTCTTCGCCAGGCTGTTATGCCGTGGTCCAAGGTGTCCCTCTTTCTTTTTAAAGGTTTCACTGCTCTTCGCTGAAGATGTTCAGGTTTGGTTGGTGTAATCTGAACTGTTCCGTTCACAGTATTCACAAACAATGAAGTTAACATGTATCTCTCTGCAGCAGTAATTTACAGAACAAACCGCTTGCAATGATGGTAAGACTACAAAAGTGTATACCCTAGAATGCACCACCTTGCAAGGATATATCTCTCAATAATAGCAACACCCATCGAGATGACATCTCCATTCCTGCTTTTAATCTATGAGAGAAAGAAATGCTAATGCTGGTTATTGATACAAACACTACAGTTGACGTGTATCTCTATGCAGCAGTTACTAATTTACAGAACAAACCCCTTGCAATAATGGTAAGACTACAAAAGTGTATACTCTGGAATGTACCATACCAGTTTTACTGCGATTATTTAAACGAATATGCAAGCAGAAACAACTTAAAAGTATCCTTTAAAGCGAGCCCATTGAATGAATTGCGTGCCTTCAAATATCTTTTCATCTTGGATTCACTGGGAGGCAATAATTATGGTCCGTTTTCGAGTTGATGACGGAAGAATAAGCGGCGCTATTAGTGGAGCCTCGAGCTAATGACATTTACGTTTTACAGAACCCTTCCCCTTAGATAAAAAGTGCACCATAAAAAGAGCCCATTTGTCAGTAATTGTTATTTCTTTATCGCCCGGATACTGCGATATTAAACTGCATTCTGCGGCGCTGTTACAGCAGCAAGCGGATGAAGCTTAGGTGGATTGCTGGGTAATTGTTTAAGCTTCTTAAAGCTCCTTTCAAAGGTTGAACGTGTTAGTTTATGCATGAGTCAGCGGAGCTATTTTATGCTTATATGAAACTATTCACTTATCTCTCGCAGATTTGATTCAAAAAACTGAATGGCGTGTGAGCGATGACCACCCGGCTGCTTTTTCTGCTTTGCACTGCTGCGGGGATAAATGATTATCCGATGCATCACGCCTTTATTGTTGACATCAGCGGATTATGTGCCCAGTCAGACAGAGTTAATGTTTCGTGATACACAAAAATACAATTAAAGCGCAGAACTCGGTAATAAACAAACTACTATCTGGCTACAGCATGTTATTATACCCGGACCAAGTATTGATTTTTCCTGGGCCCTTTTGTTCGGATTTTCTATTTAATCTCCTTGTATGTTGAAAACCGGCATATCTCGGTAAACATGTGGCATAATGCACTTTTCGGGATGTTTTAGATGCTGGGCGCTTGCCAGTTCGCTGCTGGCCGTCTTTCGTTTAGAACAGGTGAAATTCTCTGTACGGTGGCTCCAAATACGCGATCTTGCAGAAAACCGGGAATACAAAACCACATTAATTAAACGAGACATTAGCCCAGTTTGGCAATTTGTAATTAATAATAGTAACAATACGGCTTTAATATTGAAAATGTCCAATGTTCAGTCATGGTAACGGCTCATTTATTATTATTTACACATGCCTTCTTTAGTACTCCAGCTTTGATATTTTCCACTTACCCAAGCAATATCAGCAGCAATTGAAGATACTAAAAGAACCATTTTGGTGTTTCTAACAATGCTCACAACAGTTTCACACTAGAATTTTATTATTTTTTTGGATGCTCACAATCTTTTTCAGTACTTCCATAACATTCTGCTGGATGATGCTTACCAACAATTACCATACAATAAAAAAAGATACTGGATATAGTAAAACCAACAATTAGCTTACTTCTTATATGAGAAGGATGTGTGATACGTTACACTTGATTTACGAACGTATTAAAAAGAATTTACTTACACAAAATACAACTAGGGATTACAAGAAGTCATATCGTAACGAAGTCTCAAGGGATCAAAATATATCCAAAGAAAAATTTATACTAAACTCTAGCAATACGCAACGTATTATGTGGGATTTAATAAATTCAAACAAAACGGACCCCTAAACTTTCTAAATCACCATCAGCTAATAATATTACAGCCAACACAATTAACTTATTACCAAATCCTGGTAATACTGCTTTCCTTGTCAGTTTAACCGATGCGAAGTTTAATTTTCGCAACGTTTCCTACAATGATGTTAGAAGTGCTATCGATGAAATGAAAAACTAAAAGCAAGGGTAGATATCGTTTGAATTCACAAATTATTAAAGTATTAACAGATGTAATTGCTATCCCTCTTACACATTTTTTTAATAATGTATTAATGAAGCATGTTTCCCACATTAGTAAAAACAAGTAATACAGATATACAAGGTCAGTCATTAAAGTATATCGGTATATATTCGTTGAACCTAGATACTAGATAAACATATTTCGAACGAAAATTGTACAATGATGGCGGACTTCCGGTTATACCGAAAGTGGACTCTAAGACCATTGTTTTAAATGCATTTCTAAATGTCTTACTGTCAGTTTGTTAATATTACATTTGGTCTAAGTAGTAATCTAACCATAGTAACAAGTAATACAGTACTAATGTCAACATTAATGTAAAATAAACATAATAAAGCACTCTTTTGCAATTTGCATTTCAAATTGAAGCATACAAGAAATAAATTGTCAACACGGCCATTTTGAAAACTTTCGAAACGAAAGCACTGAGAGCAGTGCGATTTCGATCTTTTTCAAGTTGTCCTTATTTGTTTGTATTAATAAGTACAATTCTTATATTTTAAATTGCAATAATAAAAAAAAACTAAAAATAATTCGTTCTTTACTCCATATTTTATTCTTCCATTTCCCCGCTGTATATAGAGAATATTTATAAACTAGAACATGAACATATTTTATAGTAGATACAAAAATAAAATGTAAAATAATATTTAAACTAAATAATAATGTAAAATTTGAAAAATACCTAATACAAAAAAAAATTACAACCGGAGAAACAAAGAAATCACGAGGCGAAGTTCAGGTGTAAAGCAAAGGTGTAAAGCTTTACTCTGTTCTTCCACTTAACCTATAACAACCAGAATTAATTGAAATTATCAGTTTGGAGATTTACACCTAGTTATCGTAAAAAGTCTCTCAAAAAGGCACTGAAATAAAGAAATAGCTGGAAAGCTAATTGGTCGCTCAGAGTGAAGCCTCGAATAGTATGGGTTCGTTGGTGGTGGGTGGGTTATTAAGTATGCGCAGATGGAATCGACTCACCTATTTCAGATGAAGCAGGAGACTTCACAATAAAATAAAAGTAATTTTATCTTCTTGAGATGCTGTAAAGTAAAATACTGTTATCCAACGCGATGGCAGCTAATTGTTCTGATAGAACGGGGTCAGTGGGTTTGAAATTAAATATTAAGGACGCCACCAATTTTATATAGACATTTATTGGAAATTCGGATTGTGCACATTAAATATTATAATTATAAATATTATAAGCCTCTTTAAACAATCCTCTAGTGCGTCGGGACCTTCGTAATTAAACAAAATATATACTTTTAATTTTTGCAAGAATTACTTATCTCGACAAAAATGTATTATTGAGCACATTGCGGAATATTTCAAAAAATTCAAGCAGACCGTTAGGTCCACTTTGTCCACTTGACTAGAGATTACATGTGTACCTGAAATTATATAGACGTGTTCAGCAGTTCCAAGTGTGTAGACTTACGAATAGACTTACCCTAAATTAGCTTCAAAAATTTGCAAGCATTAAATAACACATATTACACACAAGTGATGAGGTTTTAATCTTTTATGGAAGTAAAAACGTTTTTGAGATTATACCTTCCAAAGACGTCTTTTTAATTAAGTAGACACCGCCTATGAAATTTAATCGATTCTTCTGTTTGCAGCACATTAGTACAGCCCGCAGCACAAAATATTTCACCATTTCAGTTTTTGGAAAGTACAAAAGCTATTAATGTTCCTTTCTACGGCAACTATTCTGTTGTAAATGCACACGAGGGTCATGTATTCTCACCTTTGAACATCGGTCTCACTTTAACTTTTCGGCTTCACCGTGTAACAAAACAATTAATGCCCAGTAATAACTTTTCTGAGATGCCACCAACGGTTTTTAAGAAACTTGAGATTTTTAGAAATGTCTGACTTTTGGTGAATTTTTTTGTCCTGTCGCAGAAATGTCATTACATTTATCAGGATTTTCAAGTGTTAGTCGTAGTACACAGTTGTTGTCTTTCTGACTTTGCGTTCTTTTAACTTGGATTGCAGTCATGCTGGTATAGCGATGGTATAGTATTTGATTTTGCCCGGTTTGATAATAAAATGAAGCGAAGCCCTCAACCTGTGTTTAAAAGAAGTACAAAACTCATTTGTAGCAAAGCAAATAAATGCAATATGGGAGAATGTTTTTCACTGAAATTCTCATAAATACGATCCTTAACAAACGTTGGAATACGGTCTTTTCAGTGAGCTGAATAGGGTCTACACTTCCAGTTTATCACTGTCTGGTAGTCTAGCGTGCCAAAATGTTTAAAAACATTTTAAACGCAGAATAGCTAGATCCGCTCACTGCAACTGGCGCAATTTTCGACCAAACCCTTCGATTGCTTCCTGTTTAGATATTGCCATCTCAGAGTGGACTTTTTTCATCGATATTGACAGATGGTGTCCTGGAGTCATCGGCAGTGTCTGAAAGTCTCATTTCTTAGTGTAAGAATGGATGGTGTTACGTCGACAGTTGTTGACATCGCAATACTTACGCTGATGGTTGCCTTTGGGACACTGGAAGCTAACTGAGCCCAATTCGCCCTCTTTCTCTACTTCAGTGACTAAGAACTTGGCAAGTTTTGTAAGTGGAGACAACTCCTTTATTTCTATTTCTGCACTGTAATCCGCTCGCTTTCGCAAGTCCCAATCCATCTTAGATATCAATTCTTCTATTAAATTAGGAAGTAAGAAGCCCTCATGCTTCAGCGATTTCTCACGGCACATTCCAGATTTTTTGCCTTAGTAGCGAATACAACTATCGTTTTCATATTTTCTTTCAGAGATGGTAATTTGCGTATCTCGTGTAACATCTCCTTTATTAAGGGTTTTGGATGTCCAAAACGTCGTTTCAAAGCGGATATAATTTGACCTACGTTTTCCGGGCTTGATAGTAGGGACATTATCACTTCACGTGCTTCGCGCTTTAAGCATAAGAAAAGCCACACAGCTGGGTAGTTGCCTCAAATCGAGCGACAAAACTTATCCATTGTATGAGATATCCACTGAAATTCCTTTGAATCTGACAACCTGTCACATAAATATCCGGAAATATCGGTGCGTTCATCTTCATTGCTTTAGCAAAGGGTTCCACCAACCGTTCATCACTTGAATGTCTCGCTGTTTCTTCGTGCTGAAGCTATTACGTAGTATCTAACCAATTCTGGACTCTCCACATTTCGCTGAGGTTTATAGTCTTTTATTTTAACTGATATCATTTCTAAAGCATCTTCTTCCTCGATTTGAGCTTGACGAGGTTTCCAAACGCTTTCGTATCAACTCTTCTATTTCCAACTATGTTTTCTTAATATGTGTCGCTTCCAATTCTCCTTGCGCTGCTGCGAACACGCTATCGATGCCTGGGTTTTAGGACGGACATATCTCCCAGACAGAATAGGTACTTGCAGCGTCTGTTATAGGCACAGAAGATGCAGGCGTAACAAATACAGGTTGTCGTTCATCGTTCTTTTTCGATAGCTAACTGTACAACGTTTTCATCGACATTGTCTCCTGCTTCTACTGCTTGCTCGTTACTTTTCTTTCCTCTTCGCATTATCGCGTTTTCTCTAAAATCCGGCACGAACTTGGACAAAAAACTTACCGACGCGACGCTCACGAAACGTCGAGGKGACGCTTGGTGCTGGGTMCTTGAAMTTTTGCAATTAGATTCGCAAATRTTCTAGTTTTCAGGAGAAGCAATGAAAAATCCTTATTTAAGAAAAGTAAGAACTGGCACCTTTTCTTTTACACCGCTTTCCCCTATCAGTAATGTATACACATAAAGTGCGCGATACGTGACATCTCAAGAGTATGCATCATTATACAGTGCGCGTCTGCGGTCTCTATCTTCTATGTTAACTTTTGAATGCGTAAAGTTTCTTAGACAATTGATATTTACCTAATTTAAAATCTAAGATGGCACCACATTTGCTACCAACTCGAAAGCTTTAAATAGCCAGGAGGGTCATGTTACACTTCGTTTGAAAGTCCTGAATGCTCGTGTTTAGAAAATTGAAATCTGACAATGTTTTAAGGCACGTCWTAAATTCTTTCGCTTATCTTAACTTCTGAACWCTTCGAAGAATGTTTGCTTAACATTCGAGTAAGATCGCTAAATTATTTAAGATGGAGACACTGTCGTTACAAACTCGAAAACTTTAGTTATCAAGAGAGTCATGTTGCACTTCATTTGAAAGGCACACACATAATCGTTTTTAAATCAGATCACCCACTCTAAAGTTATGGGTGTTTCAAACAGAAAATACTTCGGTGTCACATTTGGCATCTTCAAACTATGGAATAGATTTTCTGATTGCCTATTACTACACAAAATTGTTAACGAAAGTAACTTTCAAATGAAGTGTTTATTATTTTTTATTAACTGTTGATGGCGACTGTGGCGCCATCTTGGACTTTTTTACCACATTACCTATAAAAACCATTCATTCTTAACGATCTTAAACCGTATTTGATCTGAACGTTCTTTAACATGAAGGTGGAGGGTGGGGGGACTTTAGACGGGTATTGTATATTGACTTAATTAAGACTAACAGAGTAACGGTGCATTTGTGCCTCATCCATTTTTATGAATCAGTGTTTTACTTACTCGCTAAGTAAAATCGTTATAGACGGAGATTTTGTCTAGTATACATATGACGTCAAGACCGTTCTCGCTTAACCGTTATCTCCTGACTTAAATTTAATAACCATTTCCATCGTTATTTCTCAACCATATTGTATACGACAGATGATTTTTTTAAATTTACTTAGAGATCACGTACAACAACAACATCAAGGAAACTCTTCAACTATATTTAACAAATTCCAGTTCAGGTGATAAAATTACAGATGAGCGTTGTCGTCGTAAAGAAACCTCAAAGGTTTTTAGACACTATCCATTCAGCAAACTCGATATAACAGGGTACAATTGTGTAGAACAAGCCCGTTCTCAAATATCGAGTTTCACTCTCTTCCACCCGAAATCAATTCGTGCGTTGTTCACAAAACGATTTAATGAATGCGCTCGGTCCACTCGCTAATATTGGTATAAACGAGTACAATGGGCTCACTGGATTTGAGCGTAGTGGACCTGTTCCAAATATCGATGTATCGCTTCATCAACCCTTACGTGACGCCGTTGACAACAGTAAAACCAGTTCGCTCAATAGCGATTCTTTAATGTGCGTTTTAACTGCTGGATATGTTATGGATACGTTACAGAAGAATACAAGAATCTTAATGTCTTATCCGATCACATATACGCTATAACCAGGCTTGTTATAATAAATAAAATATCATAATTGAATGCTCTGTTATGACAGTTACAATTAATTGTAGGTACCTTTTTAACTGGTTACTTTGACTTCATAATTTGGCAGTTATAGTTTCAGAGCAGACCGGTACTAATTCTCTCGAAACATATCATTGTCATCAAGATCATTGCTCCATTTTTATTTTCGTAAATATCTCCAAAATTTTCCTTTGACAACTGGGGCCACAATTTGGCATATGTTATCAACTCTTCCTTCTCCTTATCCTTATTTAATAATATTGCCTTAATCTCGCAGATCTTTGGACATAGCATTCTTTTTAGTGCAAATAAATAGGTCAAAAAAGTGTACGAACGGTTTTGTAATAGTATTTCACTAATTGTTAATCGTAGGTACGTAAAAAGGGACAACCGTTTTCAATTTTACGAATAAATTATTTTACAGCTTCAGAGCATCCCCATGCTCTTAATTTCATCTGACTACGTTTTCAACAATAATCATTTTAAAGGTGTTACAGGATCATAAGTAAAATGTATAGTGCAGGATGTCATGGTTATACATCTGACAATTATGCCAGTAGTTTTAGTTGGAAGTATTTTGTATGTTTACAAGTGGCACAAAAGAGACAAATGAGCACAATATGCATTGTTCGAGTGTTGCTTCTCCTCATTGTATAAGGAAGTAATATTAATTTCTTCATCATTATATACATTAGTATATTTATACTATATTAAAAACGACCAGCAAAACAGAAAGGGTGCTAGTTACCCAGCTTTTCCACAAATACGAACGGCTCAGATTCTCGTACGCACCTCGCATACCTTGGAGTATATAAGGGAAGCCGCATCTGCACCGTGTTGTCTGTGTTGGGACTATACCATAGCTGTGCTGAGGAGGCTTTACAAGCTAAAACAGCTGTCTACAGATTGTTTCGACGCGGGCAACGTCATAGTGTAATTTTATTATTATTATGCTTAAGAACTGCTTTTTTTACAGAAATCATCGATGTGGACCCCTGTCAGTTTTTAAACGCCCACAGCAAGGTGGGCTACCATTCAGATTAGTTCCCCACAGAAACGAGTGCATAACACCAAATTGCCACTAGATGGCAATGTTACGGCGTCAGTCGTTTATTAACTGAATACTCATTATGACATATCGTTTTATTGCGCACTTCTTGGGTATCATAAAATTTATTTGAAACATGWTTGTCTTAAGCTTTCAAATAAAGCTGTCAATTGGATGAGCAGGATAACTGAACCACCTATGCGTATACGCATGGTCCCCTATTATCTTATGGAAAAATGCTTTATTCTCATAGACGATTTTATATATTCGTTTATCATTATTAACTTCTTTCTGATAGTGTTAGATAAATCCTTAAAACTATTGTAACAGTATGTAATGCATTGTTTCAATTGTTTTCGTAAATAAAGTTCAGTAAACCGTAAGGAGGAACATGCTTTTAATAATAATTTCAAATTTTGTTATACTTTTTTTTTACTTAAAACTTTCAGTAACAGACGCCAACACGCTATGTAACGGAAAAAATAATGTAATATAGTAAAGTATAATAAACTAACACGTTCTGTAGGCTCGTCAGGCGCAGGAACATGAAAGAGGGGGGCCACGAAAGGCAGTCATGTTCCTGGTGGTTGGCTAGCAAAAATGGTTGAAATGTTAAAAGCACAATTTACAAATGTAACATTGTTTTGTCTGTAAAGAGCGGATTAATAAAATAGTTGTTTGGAACTGAGCAGTGTATTATTTAAGCGCTAAAACACCACGATTTTATTCACTAAAGAAAGGGTTCTGTATTTGTTTTGTGGTTAAAACTTTTTTCTCTTATATTTTTGGGATATCTGGAAAAACTGTAGTTACATGTAAAATATCTGCTAATTTAATTTTAATTTAATTAAGATTTAATAACAGTGAAAATATTTTGTTTTGCCCTATATGGTTTCACTCCTGTTGTGATGTGTTCGATCATTTTACATTCAATCCGGTTTCGAAAAACGTTTAAAATCTGGTGTTGTTCTTTTGGATCTCACTGCTGCATATGACAGTCTGGAAGGATGGCTTACTACACAAACTTTACAAGATTGTACATTGTAAACGGATTATCAGTCTTATCGAGAATATGTTAACAAATAGGAAATTTAGAGTTTTTATCGGCGAAAAATCAAGTAAAACAAAAAATCTTAACAATGGTCTTCCTCAGGGTGCAGTTCTATCTCAATCGCTTTTTAATGTATATACGAGTGATCTTCCTGATACAGTTTCAAGAAAGTTTGTTTATGCTGACGATATTGCTCTGACCTTTCAACATAAAGAATTTAAGCAACTAGAAAAACAAATTTTGAAGATGCTAATGCTTTATGTGATTACTTCAAGTAATGACGATTATGTGTAAACCGTCCAAAAACAGAAGTTTCCTGCTTTCATTTATCAAATGCTCACAAAGATAAGAAACTAAATGTTTCGTTGAATGGAATACCACTTAAACACAACTTTCATCCGGTTTACCTTGGTATCACTCTTGACCTACAAATTCCACCTAGAAAAAGTAAGGCAAAAACTGAAAACAAGGAATAATATTTTACTAAAGTTAGCCGGTTCGACTTGGGGTGCTAATGCTAAGATTCTTGGTATCTCAGCTCTTGTATTAGTTTTCTCAACGGCAGAATATTGCAGTGTTGTTTGGATGAACAGTTCACATACAAGTAAAGTAGATGCACAATTGAATACGGCTATGCGACTTATAACTGGAACTTTAAAATCAACTCCCACCGAATGGCTACCAGCACCTTCTAATATTACTCCTCTTATTCTAAGAAGAAAGTAAAATAGTTTTGGATAAAATATAGCAAGTATCCAGAAGATTATCCCATTTGGTCTGACTTGATTACTCCTGAAAATTGACTAAAATCTAGAAAACCCTTCTGGATTGATCGCCTAATATTGAAAACTTCTTTGTACTTCACGAATGGCGCAATATGTGGTCCAATGCCCAAATTTTTAATGAAGATTTAATAGAAGATCCTACAAAAATGGTACCTGGAATGAATCAGCCAAGATAAATTTGAGTGAAATTGAACCCATTAAGAACTGGTCATGCTAGATGTAATTCGATGTTATTTAAATGGAATGTATTGGAAAATCCAAATTATTAATGTAGTCAAGTGGAAGAAACTGTACAACACCTTGTTGAAGGATGCCGCCTGACAAGTTTTCTAGGAGGCTTTTCTGAAATTCATTGTTTGTATCTAGAAGCAAAAACTTGGCTAACCTCTATCAGAGATTAATAACTTTTTTGTGTATTATATTTTGATTTGTATTACGAATATATATAAAAATATTTTTAACTAAAACCGTGCCATACAAAAAACAGCGTGTAATTTTTAAAACGAGATTATTAGTTTGAATTCTTGGTTTTATATCTTATATCTTATAGTTGCAACTTCAATTATTTCTGAAAGAGTTTCATGAAAACTATTGGGATGGGGTAGGCAATAAAAATTTGCGATACAAAGTACCATATGTTGAGGTCAAGGACGCAGAGGAGTAAAAATTGGTATATTATGTATATGTGTACTATGTCTTGTAGTAAAATATTTTTATTAAAATAATATGATGTTATACCACAAGTCCAATGTGACCATACTTAACAATTCATTTATTGCTATTCTGATGTATTTAATTAAATTTTTCACTATAGAAACATACATACGTACGTATTTCTTCTAAGCCTCCAAAAAATTGGACTGCAGTCTTGTTTCCGAGATATTGGTTTACTAGTAAGGATACTTTTCACGCGCTTCTGATCGGAGGGTGTCGGCCTCTTAAGGGATATATCAACAATTAAACGCGCTACTGGGTGGTAACGTGAATCGAAATGGGTCGCCACGATAGACCCGCTACAAATATTGGTAAGCTTTAACTTGGCAATGAGTGCCATAAGCTGGTTCACCTACTTGCTAAAAAAAGGATTTCAGAAACTACGTAGCTTAAACGAAAAACATTTAACTGAAACTGCCTAACCTAAACTWCACAKCCAGATTTGATTCATTAAACAAAGTAGCAGCAGCTGTAAACCATAAGTTTTCACAGCCAAGTTACTTTTTCTATTCTGCTCTATTCATCCCGTCATAATTTTTCCGGAAACGGATGCATTCACGTGTGTTTACGCCCACTCCGCCGGTCTGAGTGCATTTATACGAAAATTGCTCGAAAGGAATACGCGACGCACCACTCGCATAACCGGGAGTTATCTCGATGAAAGATCTAACGTTTTCCTTGTGATGCTGTGTTCTCAACTGGACGGACGATTGCCCCGGCACGAAGGCCATTTAGATCTGTCCATCGGTTCATACCGGGAATGCTTCGAAGTAAACAGACGCCATTGAACCAGATTTAAACACTACAGTAGATGCTGAAATGTCTTCATATTCCGACTGTAACCGTAACTGCATTGGGCGTCGTAATGAATCTAGAACTCAGAATTCAGTCCTTGTACGACAATTTCATTTTTTCTGAATGCATTGAATATCAGTCAGTAATATGCATACTGATATAAAGCGTGTCATTTTATTCCAAGGCTAAGGTATTTAGGTACTACGTTTATTTTTCCTTTATGTATAAGTCTAAAAACTTACCTACGAGAATATAAGCGACTTTATTTCCCAGTTGTCAACTTATCTTTAACTTTTAGTCTTACTCTCAATCTCTGTGGTTCTTAAAATATTCTTAATCTATATCTTCATATTACAATATCTAATAACTCGTCTATCCTAACAGATTACTGTTGTATTAGGAGTGAACTAAAATTTCGTCCATTACATTCACTTTTGCTCGATTATCACACTTACCACTTCGTAAAGTCCCTCGTACACAGCACATGTTATTGAATTTACATGCATATTTGTCGCATTCCGTTTTTCGTACTAGTTCGCCTGAAACTAATTTACTACCAGCATCTTGATGTGCCCTCTGTACTTATAAAAAGAAGGGGTCACCCACGGTTTTCTCTTTCTAAGCTGAACGCAACGCCTGTCTGCCTGTTGCATAAATTAGTTCGGATAATTTGATGCCAATTTGAAGTTTGGCCCAATTAACACATTCACTGTTTAGTACAAGATCTTTGCAGACGAGGGACGATCTTGGGATGTACCCTAATCGATTCTCTAAATAGCAGTATTCATGGGTCTGCAACTTATGTGAAATCTGATTTAACCAACCTCCGGTCAGTTAATAAAGAAATTGTAAATGGTGTTGAAATGATCGTAACTAAAGTAGGAGACCTCACCATTTACGCCGAATACTGTCTGGCCAGACATCTTCCTTAGATATCATGAATATCCTTGTGTGTATATTGGAGACTTCACTATCCATCATAACTTATGGGACTATAGTTAAGGTGACCAACTTCCCAAACCAGAAAATCCGGACGCCTTCACGATGCTATTTGTAATATAGTATAATAAAGAGGGATGACCAGGCATAGGGATGCTAGATGTCCCGATTTCGGCGGGACAGTCCCCATTTTCATTAAAATGACCAAGGTTCTAAATGCCCCGCTTTTATTTTCAAATTTCCTGGCATCCTACAATTATAGCGCGATGTACCATAGTAATCATTCAGCCAGTCGACAGTCGAAAATAAATGTAGGTAATGTGTTATGCTTGTTATTGCAAAAAATATGTGTGGTCGAACAAAAGCATCTTTGTAAATGATTATTGTTTCAAATAAATATCTTTTATTTATTGCTTTCTGCATCAACTATGAACAACACGACAGAGGGTTTTTTGCAATCAGGATTAAGAAATTTATTGGGGGRGTCAAGCTAATGTCTCGCTTTTTTAGTACAAAACTACAACCCTAGCCAGGCATTACATTATGCCGGCTACGGAATTGCATGCTGTCACAACAGAACTGAATACCTAGGAGTTTAATGTAAAAAGATTTGGTGGTAGGGGCAGGTAGAGCCAGACGCATGCGCGGTAAATATTATAATATGAAAGGAACAGGACCTGCCGCACACTTCGGCAATCGCCATTTACTTTGTCACACCAGTGTGTTACCACGCAGACTCGCTGCCCTACGTTCGAGCAGTATGGCGTCTTACGAGTCGTTAGAATATTTTCTCGCGCATGACAGTTAGCCGTCTACATAATGGATGTCTGTGGCTGACACTAAGGTGACAGATGAAACTATGAAGTTAGCTACGCCTGACAGCACCACTGGCAAGAATGAAAAAGTAAAATACCATGTGCACATTTTTAGCCAAAATTTAAAAAACCCGGACAAATCCAAACAAAATTATGAAAATCAGGACAAATCCGGATACCAAATTAAGTACGGACTCATGAACAAAAATACAAACCTGTCCGGGCTAAATCCGGACGGTTGGTCACCTTAGCTATAGTGATAACAACATGCGCGGACTTGCTCTAATAAACTGGATCGAACAGCACAACCTGCATCTTATTTACACTAAAAATGAAAAGAAGAGCTTCCATTCGGCAAGATGGAGACGTACAATCCAGACCTCTGCATCTCATCCTGTGATGCTAATTTAAAACCTCTGCGTGTGATACAGCAATTAGTAGTAGTTGGGATACAGATTAAAAATGTGCCGTCGTTTGAGAAACCACGATGGAAGAAAACAATTCCAAGAGGTTTTCTAAAATGCTACGTTCCTTGTTGAAATAAAGAAATTGATGCCTTTTATAGACAGTATCAAGCTCATTTCAGTTAGGAATTGGCTGACAGGATTCTTGCATCCCTGAATCAATCTCCAAAGAAAAAAATGAAATACCCTAATGCAGAGCATGAACTTCACTCACTCTAGTCGAAGCAGTTGGAACCTGCTGAAAAAATTAAAACCAACCTTTAATGAAACATAACCCACCATCACTAATTTGCCTAATGTTTTAGCTTCTCGACTGGTTAATATCTCAAATTCTGTTCAAATATCTACGGAGAAATTGAAAAAGATGAGCTTCCGCAAACTATTTGTGTTCTGAAAGCCGGAAAATGATGGTATTTACCCAGAATTCTTGAAAAACTTGGGGCCGAGTGCATTAAAATGGTCGTTATTGTTCTATAATAATATTTTAGATACATATAGTACAAGTTTGTCTTAGAAACAAAAGGTGATTGTTGTTTTAAAGCCTGGGAAACCTCCAAATGAAGCAGGAAGTCCTACAAAATTAACTGTGTACATCAGCTAGTTAATACACAACAATTAAAACTGTTGTGTTATTTTATGGCAATCACTTGCTCTTTTATGTATATGTATACTTCAGTACTCGATGAGAATGACAAAAATAGTTTTGTAGAGACCATACCAAAATATTCTTGGCGTTGCTTCAGGAATCGTTTGCTAACAGACTACTTCATATCGTATTAAAATAACTTCTGACATGCAAATTGTCCAAAATCTCGTTTAGAGATGCACTCGTTTGTTAAAAGCATTGAGCACTGAAAGCTCGTAATCCGGCTGGATTCCATCCAGTGGAAACCTCGGGTTTTCTTACGATCGCTTTAATCGTCGAAACTATCCAAGCAAAAAGAAACGTAATTTACCTGCTTAAGGGAAAATCGACCTGGAAAAAACTAGCGGCGCCAGGCAATACAGAATCAAGTGGTCCCGGTGCGACCATATCCGGGAGGAACCTTTTCACGAGCACCGTGACGTCGCAGCTGGAATATCTCTGCCTATCAACGGCGGGAAATCTGGGAAAATTTGCGCGGGCTGGCGTCAGGCACGCTGCCGTGGGATCATTAGCACTTCAAGAGAGCTTTTCCTGCAGATAGAGCATTTCTGCTTTTTAGAAATGTTGGCGTTAAGTTTGTTTAACTGAACAAATTGACAAGAGACGTTCCACCGCAGTTTGGGTGCTGAAAGAAGCAACAGACCATCGTTCTCATTGCCCGTTCATGCGTCGATACCGCGCACAGTGTTCATTAGGACGATTAAACCGTGGGGTGCGGTATCCGCCATGCAATTATCACCTGGGTTAGGTACGGATACTGTGACAGCGAGCCCCAGGTGCATGGATCGTGTGACGTATACTCCCGTGATTTGATTATGTCCGCTAACATCTCGGTGGTGCCTCACCCAGATAATTGATGCGGTTCAAACAATCTGCCCTCTGTCGGCGAACGGTGCGTACACTGACGTGTAAATCCCCTTTGCATCGCGTCGATCGGAATTTTCTGCTGGCGTGACTCGACACGCGTGGGGAAGTTCGACAATATTGTCACTTCTGTCGTTTTCATTCCACTGGTAACAAACAGAATTGTGTGCTTGATAGTTAGTCGGATCATTCATTATCTACGTAGTACTAKTAGTAGTATACAAGTTACTGTTTTTAGGTAACATGCATATTATTGACATTTAAAAAACCCTTAACAATAMAAATATTATAGAAATAATGCCACTAACATATTTTTTGCTGTGTATAAAAACCTCTAAAGGTGTTATAAATTTATAAATTTTATAATAACCGGCTTTTTAAGCATTGACCTGACCTGACCTGACCTGACCTGACATTGAAATCAAAAATGGGCAAACAATAAGCAAATATGAACTAAGTAAGAATTTAGATGGCAATGCCATCTGTCAGCATTACATTGACATGATGACAAAGCCACCTAGCTGCCATTATGGGTTCTACTTCTTGAAGCCTGCATGCACCTACATACTTCAATTTGACAGCAGGCCACCATGGCACTTTTTTTGCGAGCGGGCAAGAACCGACATACATTAAAATGCATGTCTATGCTGTGCTGTCTGCACCGCAACCAACTACAGATAGATCTATTTCGTTATCACTGATGAGCTATAATGGTAGCGAAATAGATCTATCTGCAGTTAGTTGCGGTGCAGACAGCACAACATAGACATGTATATGAACTAGTTGATTAATAAACATACAAGTCAAAAATAACGTATGTACTTTATATTTTTACATGTTTAGATATAGTTTTGTGTACCTAACTATCTATATGATATCTATATCTACCGATATGATTTTATCCCTGTGATGTACATTCTATAGGCGATGAGCGAATTTTCAAGAGGCGCCACCATCCGCGAAACTTGGCATTTTTAGTGAGTAAACAATTCACATTAGCGGTCAGTTGCTGTAAGCTGTATGGTGTATGCTGCAATTTTGGTAGCCTAACTTAATTAATTCTCTTATAAAATTTTATTAGTATTATTACATATCTTCTCTGTATAATTACCAGGATTGCTCGTTTCAGTTAATTACGTGTAGATCTGGGTTTAAGTTGTAATAAACACAAAATTTATTGTGTGTTAAAGTAAAGTATTAAACAATTGTGCATTTCCCTTAGTACATTTTGCAGTATTTCAGTATTTATTGTACACATTTCTTGTCGGATTCGACGCTTTACATATTTGCATTTGTAATACAATGTGTTCATTAATTGTAAATATCTACCACGTTTGTTCGACGTATTGGTTTCGGGATCGTTTTAACAAGAACACATCCCAAATTGCATATTCTACAGGGTGTTCGGTTTGTGTTCGGGCTACACTTTCTAGCGCATTCTCCACTTCATTTATGACTAAAGAAAAACACCAGCAAAAATGAAGTGTACTTAAAGCCTTTAAACTGGGATGATCTTCGTTCTGACCGGGCTGTAAAGGTTGTTGGCGACAAGAGTGGTACTACCGAAAACATACGTTACTCGAATTCTTCATGCACCTTTGCACATAAATAAGGTTCGAACAAAATTGGTGCAAAGCGCTTCCTTTAGTGGTCCGAATATAAGAACATGTGCGATGTTATCAAGAGTTTTCGGATCAAATACAACCTCAACCCAAAGCATATATGGCAGTCTTATTGTTGAGGTTGAGMCTTAMAGTTCTGTACTGTGATCCTCWTTCTTGTTGAGTAAACCATGGACAGCCGCGCCTCAGAAAAACAAAGTTGTTCATTAACTTTTTTTATGACGACAATATTCTGGATGTCAAAGTGATTCTTCTGGTAGATTAAAAAAAGGAACATGGGGAATATTGCACCACTCTACACCACAGCCACACAGTCTATTCAAAATAATAATTTAGTGTACTGACATTTATTTTTTTCAACTGCGCTTTTAAAATGAATATTACGATTGAAGTATATCGTCAAACACTCATGTCCAAATACTGCTGATTGTCAGGCTCCATATGTTCTTTCGGAAACATGTCAAACGTGACGCTTATTCACGTGTGACCGACGTGATGCCGTATCGACACACGTTCTATTTTTTAACTATGATTTTAAAACATATATTATGATGGAAGGCTAGAATGGAAAGATGTTTAATTCGTAAGCTGCTATCCAAATACCCTAAGAATCGAGCTCTTGCACATAGATGCGGAGGTCACGCTAGATTGGTTTTTCGAAAATTCCTCAACCGTGACGCTCGGTTACGCCTGACCGACGCCGTATCGGGTATAAATAGTGGGCGTTCGAACCCTTGTATGCAGTACAATAATCAAGATGTTCTACCAGATCTTCCCGTTCGCTCTGGAGAAGTCCAGCTTCGATAACCTCCCGGTGGAGATGGTCGCCTACATTTTGAGGTAAGTCAACTTATTTTTTACATTATATTTTTCCTAACATTCCTTTTTTCAGGTATTTAGACGATGAGTCGCTTTTGAACGCGGCAAGAACCAGTCGTAGATGGATGGTGATCTGCAGAGGAGACCCACTGCTAAGGGTGAGGGTCAGGAACCAGCTGAAGAAGCTAGTTGAGTGGAGAAAACAAGCTCTGCTGGATCCGAGGATGGCGGTTACAGTTCATCGCATGCAGGAGAAGAGGTTGTTTCACACTAACGTCGAGAAGGTGGTGACCCGCAACGTCGAATTCGAAAGACAGCGAGAGTTGTATCAGAGGATTCAGCCAGTCGCCAGGATATTCAGCATGGAAGATAAGTACGCTGGGAGATCCGGAGGAGGGAAGGAGAGGAGGCTGAGAAACAAAGACAAGAAGCCTTATAGAAGCATGAGATTGTAAAAAAAGCTTTGTTATTGTATACAAATTGTTTTGCTTTCCAAATGTAAATCCGATTTTTACATCGATAGGTTCCCAGTCTTCATAATCTATAAATATCTTAGACATATATATGGACAATAATTCAACGTATGTAATATATAAAATCCATTAATTTTTTTTCTTAAATAATGTTTTGCGCGTCCCTTTGATGCGGGGGTCACAAAATCAGAAGTGGGATCCGTCGGGGGACGAAAGGCCGCAGACCACGGTAGTTATCAGAAGTGGGAGATTGAAGCAAGCCAGTTATCAGAAGAGGGATCGGCGCACGGTATTCCCCGAATCTCACTGTACAATAAGGTATACTGCAGTGAAAGTCCTACGACGCGTGGTTAAGGAGTTACAGCGAAAAAATGGGATTTATGTTGATGTAACGGAAGCATATTTAAAATCGAAGGAGGGGCCCGGGGATACTCGATTGATATCCAGAATTTGAAAGCGATCAGTCCGTAAACAAAAAGTTTGGTGATATACCCTCCTCAGTCACCCGACATAGCAGCGAAAATTAATCGTAAATATCGTAGCGCTGTTTGTAAGAATCGTATGGGCTTTCAAAAAATCATAAAAGTCGTATGATTTGACGACGTGGATGACGGAAAACCCGAAAGTCGACACGTCGTGCGCTTTCGCCGCGTAAAATCGCAATGTAAAAGTTCGCCTCTCGTTTTACCTAAGAAATCAGGAAACGGCCCCAATCCGGCAACGTTCGGTGACTAAAGTTAACATCTGGTATGCTTGACCATACCGGATGATATCATCGCGACGCAGGTTTCGTGTAAAGGGGAATTTCGAGAACTTGCCATCCCTATTCCCAATATGACAGACAACCAAACGAAGAAAACAAAAACCCCGGTTCTGGTTTGATATTGAGACTGCTGCGTTCGTCAAAATCCCGGGCGGGGTTGTCACTTCAGTACCTTTTCTCAAAGGTAGACAACACGATTACCCACGCTTTAGTCAAAAACACTTTTCCTATTACTATTCTTGTCTTATTGGTGGCGTTGTAGTTTGAAGTGTTTTTCATTTGTGTTCAGAAATAGCTAATTTAAGTTCTGTATTCTGTTAGTTTATCATTCAGTATGACTTGATTTGTTTTCTTGTGGTATTATTGTTCAGTTCATAAAAATATCAACGGCAGGCAACGTGATTAAAATCTAAAATCTAATTACAGTAGGTATCTTTTCTATAACTGTGGGTTGTAGATATGTAAGATAAGTAAAGAGCGGTTTGTAAAAAATACGCGTTCCTTATTAAGAAATGATTCCCAATTCCTTTTTATGATTACTTAACGTATATGCCACAACTGGCTTTTTATATTTTCTTACCATCAGCTACCCACTCAATGTTACAGAAAGAAATATATATTATATATTTAAACTTCTAGGTAACTATGTATTTCTGTGGTGCATGCTGCATGGATTGTGCACGTGGTTGTGGCGTAGCTCAGATCCAAACCTGACACAATTTCAAGTTTCAAGGTCATAAGAGCGGTTTTTAAAATAGATCAAAGGACCCGACACAAGTGAACTATCTTAATGGTTATTTCATCTTTGATTTAGGTTTGTGGGAATGCAGTTCCTATGTTGAGAATAAAAAATGAAACACTTTTACATAATCAAATCATGCACGAAAAATCGACTGATACATAAATTATAATCTTCCTGGTGGACGATTTAAAAACAAAGCATTCAGAGTATGAAATGCAGTTTCATAACTGTTATGGGAATGCAGAAATGTCTTCTTACATATAAATTCTCTAAAAGGAATGCTTAAAATCCCCGCAGACAGAATAGAATTACCAGCTGAGTCGTCGAAATGTCTCTTTGCTCGCTCCATCGTGCCTAGTGCCGGTTTAATCGAATCAAGATTTGTCTTTTCTCCTTTGGCCAAATGCCGTTAAATGTTAATCGCGTTGTCTTTTCGTTTCCCTAATGCGTTTTCTTAATTTTACTTAATGCAGTTTAATGTTCGGGGACAACCGAACGGATCCTTTGTAGGGAATATTCGCACGCTGGCTGAAAATCAGAATTTCGATCCGAACGAATCGATATTAAATTCGCCAAAATGGAACGTCTGCGGAATTAATTTTTTGATCGCAGACACCGACGGAGAAGCCGAACTCGACGCATAACTAAAACATGAGGCCTATATGAGGCGCTGGGAATAAATTTTGCTCGTGTCGTGATGCGTCGAATTCATTCCTTGCAGCGCGTCCATCGTTAGCCGTGTAATCCCATTGGCAAACTTCTCGCCAACGGATTAAACAGGGTTAACTCCCTGTATTAATACTGTTTGTATCGGATTCTGGCGACGCGGTTGGCGTTTCGATTATTGTCACGTGCGTCGGAAGTTCAGCGACTTTTCCTGCATCGTCTTGCGACTTGCGTGCAGCCACGTAGCCATGTTTTGATTCATTTATCTACAAAATATTTAAAAGCACAAGGTAGAAAAAACTGCAGCTTTATTACGAAAAAAAAAACTACAAAAACTGTATTGCAATGCGAGAATAATAATAATATAATAATAATAATAATAAATATATAATATATTAAATATTTAGAGAAGTATGGACCAAAATAAACAAAAAAGTTTTAATAAGGTAACGCTTTCGAAGATACATATTGACTGTTGTCACCGCGAGAGCTTTCGCTTGCTATGACTGTTGACTTTAAGGTAGAATTAACCTTGGAATTAATCGACMTACATTTTAATTTGTGCTATGGCATTGCCACTATAGCGTGACGTCTTTATGGTGAAGCTTATCCAAATGGCCAGATTCCTTCACATCGTATATTCGGAAGAATTCACCAAAGATTG
Source organism: Rhyzopertha dominica (assembly GCA_025024175.1). Classification (NCBI taxonomy): domain Eukaryota; kingdom Metazoa; phylum Arthropoda; class Insecta; order Coleoptera; family Bostrichidae; genus Rhyzopertha; species Rhyzopertha dominica. The sequence continues at coordinate 6,934,918 of QCXZ01000086.1, read as the reverse complement.
CGTGATACCGGTTCATTGAGGCAAACAATGCTATTTTTCCCGAAGACCAAGTCAGTATCTACTCCTAGAGCAGAGGAAGAAATTCTAGAATGGATAGAGCATAATCTGTGGACGAGGGTGTGCGGAAAATATTAGCCGAGATATGAATTAGTGATCTTCTTGTTTGGAGAATTCTCCACGAGCAGTTGCTTTATCCGTATCTTGTACAACGAGTACAGTTAAGTTGGCTGCTGGTTTTTATTCAGTGTTGCTGAAGACCCCCATTTTCTTGCCAATGTTCTTTTAATTGATGAGGCCGGGTTCATACGAAAATACGWTTCGACACTCATGTCGGTGTCTTCCTCAGAGCTGTCGAAACGTCAAGATTAAACAAGCAACTTTATAAAACCATTGGACGTAAAGGCTTGCGCCCGTGTAAACTTGGTTGTCTAAGTTTGCAAAAAGTGAGAAAAGCTAGTTCCAGTAAGGAAAGTAAATGCAATGCGGGAAGTAGTTACATATCATACCTGATATTGGAAGGGCGACGTCCTAGAGCCCTTCTTCAGGAACCGCCACTGTTGGGGGTATTTAAAAACATTACCTAATCTGTGGTACTACTGTAAATAGCATCGAGGAGATGGAGTTACAAATTACAATGTGGGGGTTTTAGAAAGACTTTGAATACCCTTCAGACAAAGATGTGGCGCTTGCTTGGAAATGGAAGGAAAACACTTTGGACATCTTATGTAACTTTATTGTCTCTTTTTGCTAGAAGCTTCTTTTGTTTGTGTTTGTGCATAGCAAATAAATAATAAATAATTTCAGATAAATGTTTCAAAAAAGAAATCTGTCATATCTCCGATACTCATGTTTGTCAATACTTTTCTGCTTGTTTTGGTCCATACCACTTTACATATTTTACACATTTTGTATACATATCCCCTTTTAAACATTTTCCTTAAGTATATTTTGGGATAGATAATCCAGTGATTTCTTAGAATAGGCAACTTTTCCTTTCAGAATGCCCACTTTGACCCTCCTTTAGGTATATGACCTGCTTGCGTATCTCCTATGACTATTGAAATACTGGACAACGGTAGTGATGTCTGTACAGGCACTGAAATTCTGATGTAAACACCAAATTTGGAAAATATAACATATGTTTGACTGCGACAGCTGGCTCTTGGGGTAGACCTATGAGGGTGGTTTTGGTAGTAACGTGACGTTGCATCAACATGATGTTACAACAATATACATATGCGAGAATTACAGTGTGGATGACAACATGCCACCTAGTGGCAATACGGCATCATTCACTCGTCTCTGTTGAGAACCAATCGTAATTATTATAATATATATATGATTGAAAGATAGCGACCTTGCATCAATATCTGATTGACACAATACAAGAATCTGTATAACGTGATAGCCAACATGAAAATTTAACTCTTTACAGTAGGTCAACCTGATTTACACATTAAAACTATGTTTGTCTAAATATACGAACTACCACTGGCTGATCGTTTAGCAGCATAATTTATAGGTTATACTGAGATACTAACAAAAATAATTTATTAATACAGCATTTAAAGAAAAATTGAAGGAATTAGCTACAATTTCTGCAATACGACACATATACAGGGTGTTCACGCTAACAGTCTACAATGGCTAACTTTTTTATTTGAAATCATAGAATAGTGGTTTAAACGGGAAAGTTACTTGATTTTTCGAGAAGAATTTGATGGTGTGTACAAAAAAACAATTTAACATCATTATACGATTTCAAATAAAAACGTTAGCTATTGTAGACTGTTTCGTGAACTCAAATTATATTACTGAAATATCTAAAAAACAAGTGACTATAGGGTGTTGGTATCCTAATACTTTTTTGTTTAATTTGATGTGGTAAATGAAATGCGCTATAAAAAGTGTGGTCATTCTATTTAAAATAACAAACTTGTAGTCGATATCTCGGTCAGTTTATGTTCATTTTTTTTGTAAACACCATTAGATTCTTCTCAAAAAATCAATAAACTTTTCCATTTAAAGCACTATTCTACGTTTCCAAATAAAAAAGTTAGCTATTGTAGACTGTTAGCGTGAACACCCTGTATAGTTGTCTCCCTTTTCCACAAAAAAAGATCGCACAGAATTATGTGAAAGATCAGATGCAACAACCTGACATATTTATAACTTTATTTTGGCGGTCAATAAAGAATTTTAATTATTGTTTTAGTTAATGTCATAAGCCAGTGCTTTAGAGGGCAGTTTTGTGACCGTTCCGAAATACACAACACAGAAGTGAATTATAGCACCCCTTCGATGCCTGTTTACAGTTCGTGGCAACTATAAATGTAGCCAATTAAAAATATTAATTGTACGCATTGAACCTTCGTTAGTTGTACATTGCGGTTATTACTATTTCCTGTGTTACTTGCGGATATACTACTGTTAATAATGTATTACGTTCGGGATTTACATGTCCGATTGCGTCAGGCCGTATTGTAGTCCGTTTGCACATCAAATACTGTGATTTACAAACGACGTTCTCTCATTGTACTCTCCGCACGTACGTAAATTGATCTGTTTACATTTCGTCTATGTGTCTAGATGGTTCGTGGGGTAATTACGTTTTAGAATAGTTAATTGAGTCAAACACGAAAAATAACCTCCATTTTTAATTGGAACTATCGGAAACTGTCAAGTAATTAACAAGACAAATTAGTTTCCACTTCTGTCTCATCCGTCCTCTATCTAACCATCCTACAATGAATACTTGGTTCACTAGGGACCGCGTCTTAACTGTACAAAGTCCAGGAACTTCGTATCCAATATCAACATTCACAACTTACACGAACTTTACTGTTCTAGTCAAGTTCGCCTTGGTGATTTGGGTTACTGAACAACGCCACTTTAGCTCCTACATGGTCCATTCTGATATTTTTATTCGAACCCTGATTGTCTTGCTGATATTATTCAGCTTCTTGATAGACGCTTGTATTGATAATCAGAACTAATTTTGGAACACATGAATTAAAAGTACCGTAGATAAGCAAAGTACATAAATACACCGTAAATAATTTGCTGTGGAGATTTCAATATTAATTGTTTGCAACCAAACTCTGCTGCATATACTTACCTGAATGACTTTTTAGAACAATTTTCGCTTCATCAGCTGGTGGATGAGCCGACCAGAGTTTCGCGTACATCCTCTTCTTTATTGGACTTGTTCTTGTGCAATAACAATAATAATATAGTCAGCTGTGAAGTAATAGAACATACCGACATTGGTTCGGATCATTCCCTAGGTCTGTTAACATTAAACTTAAGCACAATACAAAAAAACGAACCTACAAAAATTAAGCGACCTAATTTACTTGATATTGACAAACAAAAATTTTACACTGATTTAGTCGAGATACCTTTTGATAATATTTTATATAATGATAACGTTGACTACAAATTGCATACATTTAATAATTACTTATTGGAACTCTTTGATAAACACGCTCCTTTAAAATCAATAGTTACAAGAAATGGACCTAGTAAGCCATGGTTGACTGACAATTTAAAGTTCCTCATGTTACTTCGTAACAAAGCATTTCAAAGATATAAAAGGAGTGGTAATCCCATTCACTGGGAATATTATAAATCGTTGAGAAACTTAACTAACAAAACAATAAAACTTGAGAAAAAAGCATATATTAATTATGTAGTGGACAGTGACAGGAGTAATAAGAGGCTGTTCCATGAATTGCGTAATCTAAATATTTATTCTAAAAATAATAAATCTAATATACCAGAACATCTTCAAAATGTAGAAAATATAAACAAACATTTTATAAACTCGTCTCAATCACAAGATAACCCTGATCCAGAATTATTGGATTTTTTGTCTAATAATAAGCATCGTAATGCTTGATTTTACCATGGTAGATAAAGATACTATCCGTGAAACGTTGTTTAGTATTAAGTCTGGTGCTGTAGGTTCTGATAACATTAGTAGGTCGATGTTGCTCCTGTGTTGTCCATACATATTGAAGTATATAGTGCACATAATTAATTGCTGTATAGAGCAAGGTCATTTTCCAGAGTGCTGGAAGATAGCCCATGTTAAACCATTGCCTAAAATAATTTCTCCATAGCACTTTGGAGACCTGCGGCCGGTGTGTATTCTGCCAACACTCTCGAAGGTAATGGAGAAGATTTTGTATAAACAAATTCAAGCACATCTGGAACAGTATAAATTACTGCCTAACCTGCAGTCTGGTTTTAGATCGCAGCATAGCTGCACCACCGCCTTGTTAACTGTGACTGATGACATTATAACTGCGACTGACAAAAACTTTACTAAAGCGTTCGACAGAATTAATCATAAATTGATGTTGTCAATGTTACATTTCCTTGGATTTTCAAATTTGTCAGTAAAACTTCTTCAAAATTATTTGTGCAACCGCCAACAATCAGTCATTTATAACAACTTGTTGTCGGCACCTGCAGCATGCATTAGCGGTGTTCCTCAAGGTTCAATTTTAGGCCCGATACTTTTTACTTTGTACACTTCCCGTTTTGAGGAATGTCTCAGATATTGTAAGTATCACTTCTACGCGGACGACACTCAGTTTTACTACTCATGCCATGCCAGTGATATTTTGCAGAGCAATATGTTCATAAATAACGACTTAGCGGCGCTCTTTAATATGTCAAAAAAGTATTGCTTACCCCTTAATCCTAATAAATGTAAAGTAATGGTATTTGGTAGAAAAAGCCGCATGCAATATAAAAATCAATTATATATTAACGTTGACAACGATACCCTTCCTATTGTAGAATCTTCCAAAAATTTAGGCCTTTATCTGGACACTGATATGAAATTTAATACTCATATCAATMMTATTTTGAAAAAATCTTATACCAGTCTAAGGATTCTGTATCAAAGCAGGGCAGTATTAAACTTCAGATGTAAGCGCATCTTATCGGAAGCACTTGTAATGTCCCATATAAATTACTGCAATTTAGTATATAGCCCCTGTATTATAAAATATAATTAAAGAAGGCTCCAAAGGATACAAAATTCCTGTGCCCGGTTTGTTTGCGGGTTGCGAAGGAGGGATCATACAAGTGGCGCTATTCATGACCTCGGTTGGTTAAAGGTCTCCGAGCAAAATTTCCTCCACTATTGTAAATTATGTATCCTCTTGGTAAAGAATGGCAATCCTTCTTACTTAAAAACTAAATTAGTTCCCAGAAAAAATATTCATTGTCTTAATGTTAGAGATACTTACCCATTTCAATTCCCAGACATTATACATCTCAGTTCTGTGGTTCATACTCATGTGTTGCAGTAAAAATTATTAATATTCTTCATGCAAATAACTTGTGGAATGCTAGGTTAACTAGTATTAAAGATATGTTACTTGAAGAAACACTCAAATTTAATTTTAAAGTATAATTTGGAATTTTTAACATTCTTACATTTAGTTTTTTATGATTCAAGCCATCAAACAAAACAAATTTTCATTTATGATATGTGATTAATTGTACGCTCATAGAATATTTATTTTATGATGCATTTGGGATTACGGGGAAGATCAGAATCTGAGGTCTATAATGATCCCTAGATTCTGGCCGTGATCATTTTTTTGCAGGATGTCATTTATTTATTTGTAATTATTTAGGTATAACATTCCTCGAGAATAAATTTATTATTATTATTAATATATCTACTAGGTGACCAGAAAGTTCCCGGACAACCTATTTGAACGATAACTTTTTTTTATTTGGCAACGACATTGAAGAAAATTACATACATTAGAACACCAATGAAATTCTCTACAAACTACTTGAGGACATGTTCGAAATGCCCGCTATCCGCCGCCACACAGGCCTTGAGAGGCTTTCGAAAATTTTTGACGGTGGCTGCAAGCGTTTTGTCGGAAATCTCAACCCACGCCTTTTGGAGAGCGCGCTTTTTAGGGACTCAATCCTGGCGTGGCTTGTAGCGCAGGCTTTTTGTTACAGGATCTACCAAATCGCGAAGTCCATCGGATTTAAGTCAGGCGAGTTGGACGGGCATAAGTCCTTGCCCCAAACGTCAATTCCGTGCTTTTTACAAAAATCCATCGTGGATCGTGCAGAATGAGCGGGTGCTCAGTCCTGCTGAAGCGTCCAGCGGCGATTTTTAAAATGCCGTTTGCTCCAGATCACCACATCCTTCCAAATGCGCTGCTGGTAGGTTGATCTCGACGAAACCCAACGGCGTCTTCCCATTTTTCGATATTCCCGCCCATACAATGACGGATTTCGCGAAGTGGCGTCGCTGAACCGAGCTCTTTTCTAAATATTCATTGTTAGTCTGAAAGAGCTGTCGATTTTTGCAGAAGTTCACGATCGTTTTGGCGATTGACGGTGGGCTCAATCGTGAACAAAATCGGCCCAAAGATCTTCTTTTTAAGAAGACGTTTTGCATTCTCGAGCCGTATGTGTTTCACTTGCTCGTCCAGGTAATGGCCCATTCCTAGCTTGTAGCTGCTAAGCTTTAGCTTATTTATAACTATCAAACTTTAATAACACACAACACCAAAAACGCCACAAAAATTTAAATTTAAAACATGTGTCCTTGAACTTTCTGGTCACCCTGTATGGTAATACAAGATAGCAACAAATACAACCTACGAAGCGCGAGGACTTTCTGTCAAAAATTCATCCTTCAATAGTTTCTAAAAATTAATTGCTGATAAATTATTAAATTCTTTAAATCTTTTGGCAGTTTATAGACCATGTACTACATGTAGGTGCAGGACTGGAGCCAATGATCCGAAGAACAACAAAACAATAACTGAGAGTGATAGTAAACACAAAATACCCAACAAGACAGCAAACACCACACCAAACACTCATTAAAACACATTAGGGTGCAACAGAAACGCCTGACATCGAAGCTGCAAACCGAGATTATTTATTCTTGCACGACTTGCAAAATGCACTGATGGAACCATGGATCCCAAATTTTTTCATAACATTGTTATATACTAGAGGATATTATATGTTATTTCCTGACACCACCTCCTTATCCAACTGTCCGCTTAAAAGTTGAGTTTGTTTAGATAGCTCGTCATTGTTATTGCCAACGACGTTGATTTTTTCTTCATAAACAGCAAACTTGGGGTTGATTTCTATGAATGTTTCTTTTAGATTTATCTCTACTAACTTAGTCAAGCAGGCCGCTATGCCAGACAAAAAGTCGTCATTTTTTCAGAAGAGTTTTGATGGATTCATTTATTATTGACTTCGGTTGTTAAACCATATTCAGTGCTATGATAGAAGAACAGCTAAATATAACGACTTCAAATCGTGACATTGCCAGAAACTGACCAAGTAGAATTACCAAATGGGATATAAGATTAAGAAATCTAATCAAGATACACAGTATAATATACAATACAATATACAATAATTGTATCACTTAATGACGCAAAAGTGCTTTATTAAAATTGGAAATTTAATTGAAAACTTTAAATTATGGACCACTTTAAACCGTATACACTGTTGAACAAAAGTATAGCTACAAGTTCACAATAATTTATGAATTACCATAGATGCTGTATGGAAATATGAAGGCGAGTGCATATCAAGTTGTGTATCAAAATTACATGGTGTCCCTCTAAAATATTTTTAAGACCGACACATCCGGTTATACTGCAAGTAGATGTCAACTTGCGTATTTCAAGTGATACACCCAGTATATTATGTCATTTCCACATTTTACATTAAATTTTGAATACATTCTATGTATATTGTCTTACATCTAATTCTAACCGTTTTTTATATATTTCAAATATAATTTTAAAAATGACGTTTGCAAACCGGGAAATAATAATTAATGTCCCCACTACAGAGGTATTTATTATTGAACTTAGGGTGGATTCTCTGCAGATAGAGGACAACTTTAGCAGACTTCGCATAAGTAGTAGTTTGATAAATATTAATAAAAGGTGTGAACAAAGTAATGATAAAGATTAAATTGAACAAACTGTTAAAAGTACAGTTTTTTTATAATTTCATCTTATTCACCATTAATGTAAGAGGTCGAGTTTTCATAATATTGGCAATTCAGCAGTTTTGTATCGAAAAATATGGTTTGTAAGTTCAATTATTCTTAGTTAGTCTTAGCGACCTTATAAAAAATGTCAAGAAAATGTCAGACTTATAAATTATCAACATTTATGCCGGGGTGCTTAAATTATGCAAACGAAGACCTTTAGAATGTATTTCTTATTTATGGAGAAGGTGATACAGTTATATCAAGATGTAACACATTTACGACTCGATACTCGGTCTCCAAAAACCGTTAAACAAACAATAGCAAAGTTAAGGAATTCTGGTTCTGTCAGTCCAAATATGCAGACAAAAAAACATTTCCCAAAAACAGTAAATAAATTTAATTAGTCTTCGTTTAAGAGCCTCGGCATGATGTCAATTTTTAACAGTGGGACATTTCCTTAGCATACGTTTGTTTTACAACGTCAACTAGACCAGCTAAGAATAATTGAACTTACAAGCCACATTTTTGCAATAGAAATATGTTAAATTGCCAATATTTCGAAAACTGCAAATTTTCAAAATAGGCAATCTTATATGAGGTCATCCTTATTAAGATTATAAAATTAGTTCCTATTTTAAAAAATTGACTTTTGACAAATTTTTCAATTTAATTTTTACTCTTTGAGCACCTTGTATTAATATTTATCAAAATACTATACAAAGTCTGCTAAAGTAGTTCCTTTTCTACAGAGAAACAACAGCAAATTCCAAAATTTTCATGTCTATAATGTGTTTAGAGTTGCATATAGAATCCAGAAATGCCATGATATGTAAAGTGTCCCATTTGAAAAATGCAGGTTGGGATGTACTTCCGATATAACCAATGTCAAATTCCTGTGGAACATTATATAAACTTAATACATACCTAATAACTTTAGCGGTTTCCTTTATTTAGATTAGACACTTTTTTTTCTGCTGTCTAAATTTTTAAAATATTGCCTTACTTTTACCCAATAATTTCAATAAATGCATCTGAAAATTAATGCTTTTCCATTAATAAATTGTTGGCTATGGAAGAATTGTATAATGTAATACCAGTAATTTGGTATTTTTCCAATAATTGCAAACCTTCCATAGCTAAAACCATGAAATATCTTCTATTCCACCACGTTTAAACAACATTCCTATCACAGCAGGAGAAACATTAAAGATCAGTTTTAAAAATGAAAAACTTATCGCTGTTAATTAAGAGAGTACCAGGTTTCATCTTATTTAAATATTTAAAATACAATTTTTCTATTAAATAAATAAATAAAGTCCAAAAAATAAAATGTCTTGGCTTTTCTACTTCATAAGTAAACTTTAGACAACATCGTAAGAAATTTTATAAGATTCATCTGGAATTTCTGAACCAACAAAAACTATAAATACGGTAGTATTTCAAAATATTATATTTTTTAAATTATCTTCGAAAGCACCAGATAATGGGCGAATTCCAAAAAAGGGACATTGCTCCGTTGCTCCGTCATCTTGCGGTTATTTGGTACAAAAATTACTATTAACAATTTTATGGTAGGTACTTGCTTGTCCCAAGAAGGGGTAGCTGGAAACATCCGTAAGACATCTGAGATTGGATAGTCTGTAAAATGTTAAATTCGCAAGAAAATATTCCCCAAAATTAAAAAAAATATTCAAAATTGTTATAGACTGGAAACAAAAGTAATGTTAACACATTTTTTTCTAGTTACCATGATAACGACACTATAGAGCAAAATAATCTCTTTTTTAAAAGGCATCAATCTAATTTAAATAGCAGTAGTAAATGTCACTTTTCTCGATTTTTTGAAAAATATTAAATCGGACTATATGGATTTTATCACTTGATTTTGTAGGCTAGTAAATGGAAAAAAGACTCCTAGAAATTCGATGCAAATAGCATTTTTAAATGGCGCTCTCTACTGCTATTTACATAAATCAATTTTGGTACTGTTGTTAACGATAAATCTTAATCTCACTGAAAATTCCTCTAAAATGAGTTCCTTGATTGAAGCGTTTAAAAGGTATAACACCGAGAAGTTTTGACGTTATTTTGCTCTGTAATGTAACAAAACTTTTAGATAATTAAATAGATTTTGGAATTATTTGAGTTTATTTGTAATGTGATCTCAATTACGATTCCTAGTAATAGAAGCCAACTGTACATTTTATTTAAAAAGAATTATTGAGAACGATCGTGCAGGGTTTTTTAATGCATAGTCTGCTATCACCCTGTGCCTGTGTCTTTTGTGCATTGACGTTTTTTGCTGGACATTTCGTCGCGCTTAATAAGAGTAAACAGTTTTTTGCTTGGATAGCTTCTGGAAAATACGTTTTAGTTGAAACGGATCGCTCGACGTGTGCGTACACCKTGCAAGTTTTCTAGTTTTCTAAAACGCTGTGCCGTGTTCGTATGTTTTAAGTTTCATTTGTTTGTGGGTTTTGGATTTGGATTTTATCTGGGAAGTATAACGCTGCAAACGCTGTGGAATTTGGAGGCTTCGATTTGGTGAGTCGTGTGCTATATTTTAAAATCGTAGAGCGCATGTAATCTTGCGTTATGTGAATCTGATTCGTATGGTACGTCTGCATATGGTAGAAATTTACATCATTTGTAACTGCGACTGTAAACGCTAAAAATTAAATCATCACGTTGTAAAAGCAACGAGTATTATATATATTATACTTATCGGTAACGAGACAAGGTTATAACTTATTAATGAAATAATTGTAAAGCGACTCTATAAACCATCCCACAATACGCTGATAAGTTCGAAAAGAAATAGTCGGTTGCTCGCTTGTGCCATAGGGAATTAATTAACACACTAAGCACAGGTTTTTTTGTGAATTTCTTTAGCGGTTATTGTTGTAGCCCAGTCAAAACAGACATTTGAATTTGCTATAATTAGCATTGAAAATTGCTATTAATGCAAATAAAATACTAAAAATCTCCTCCAATCCTACGTTTGCCAAATAAATATTCAAGGTCAAAAAGTTGCAGGTCATGCAATCGTTCGCAAATATTGTTCTTACCTATACTTTTTTCTTACGAATCACATTTCTAGAGGTATCTCGAGTTGAAAATCGTATTCTATGCTTTTAGTACCACCTGTGAGGTATTTGATGTGTACTTGATGCACCTTATCAAATTTAGTTTTGCCGGTAGGTATGCTACATGATTCAGTTTTATATATTCTACTAATTAAAAAGTGGTACTATTGGTACTGAATGAAGAGCACGAATTATTGTTGATGACGGGAAAATTTTGGTCTAACTGAAAATCTTCAAATGATACTTAAGCAGTGATGTTCTCTTCGCTTTCTTTTTCTTGTTGGATGTCTATAAATTGTTCTAAGATGCAAAATTGCCTGATCATTGATATCATAAGAATCCTTTATTTGTTGCATTCAACATTGGAGCGATACTGGTTTTGACAATTGGTACATACTGGTGAATAAAATAATGCGACTTTTTTACAGCCACAGTTTGCACTACAACCATTTTTGCATTTGCGAAAAAGGTTAAGAAGTTTTTAGAGATGAGAATAATGTTTAATTTGCTCCAGAGTATTGTCTGTTAATTTCCAATCCCAGTGTTATCGGATTGAATTTGATAGTAGCAGATGTTGGAGGAAGACAAGAAAGTTGTACTCTTTTCCTGTTCCGGTAATTTTTTACAAAACTTAAATATCTGTACAAGGTTATACGAGCGAGTAAAAATAGGGACTGAGTTTCTTTTGAGTGCATATTCATTCATAATCATACAATTTGTATGTAAACATCCGATAATATACAATAAAGGCGGCGTGCATATTAGTATTTTCTATGTTTGAAATGGTGATATCACAGGAATGGTGAATCGTAGCAAAATACAACTTTGTTTTTTTGATAATTTTTTTGTAATACAGAATCTTAGAATTGTACCAATTTTTTGCACTATGCGAATTATTGTAAACACACTATGCAAAGTAAAATCTGCGTGTTGCTTGAAAAGTAATTGGCAACGTACCATTAATTTTGAACATAAAATATTCAAGCTATGTTTGTAACAAAGTTCCTAATAAATACTAAACGAAATTAAGTTACATAAGGTTACAAAACACCAAAGAATATTCATATATTGCCTAGGTAGTGTAAATATAACAAAATAGATAAGTATTAAATCAGCAGCCCAAGTAACATTTTAAAAGCTAAAATGATAAGCTCCAGTTTTATGATGGCTTTATCTTAACTTGAAAGAGTAAAGCAGTTTTAAAGTGTTATAACTCAAATACGATTTAGTTTTATAACAAAGGGTTATGGAGCCCTTAAAATTTGAATTAAGCAACATTTTGGATTTTAAATCAATTTGAACTTAAACTTCCTTGTTATTGATAGATTTGCTACCACTATAAATTAAATTGTGTTTATGATTGCTTTAAATGTAGTATAGTTTTATAGAAGTCCATCAGAGTCGAAAGGTTTGATAGTTACTTCAAAAATAGGTTTTAAAGCCTACTTCAAGTTGTTGTGATTAATATAATTTTTGATTGACTGTATTAAAACTATTTATTCCGCTATTAAGCATTTCACAAAACTGCATTTGTAAAGAGTTCTATTGCAACTTTCTGGCATTGAAAAAAGGAGTTATAAAACAAATTATTCTAAAGCTACTATGCGTGTGCTTTATCCTGTGCATAATGAACTTATGTCAATGTTAAAAAAAAGTATTGGGATGTCTACTTTTTTGGACAAGTGGTTACTTGCAAATAAAAGCGGCAATTTTCATAGAAAATGGCAGTCTGAAGAAGGTACAAAACACGACGTCATAAATATGGTCAATTGCTATTTACTTCTACCAAAAGCAACCCTGCTCTAACAGAAGAACGAGCAAGAGAGAAAATAAATAATATTAAGCAACTTGAATTCTGTCAGTGCCAGTATAATAGTGAAAATATGTATAATGAAGATGTAAAAAGTAATTGGTTGATATCACGCTCATTCACAGGGCACTATAGTTTTATGACAGGCCTACATAAATCCAAAAGGTTCTATTGAAGTGTAAATTGATCCATGCAAGGCAATTTGTATAAGCAGTTTTGAATTATTGTACCATGCGCTGATTCAGTATGGATTTACATGATGCTGTTCACAGTACAAATAAAATTACTTGTTTTTGTTAATAAAAAAATTTTTAAAGTAAATATTGCAAATTTTTGCTGGCGCGTAATTTTTTTGTGTCTATCATATAGCATTTCACCAGAGAAGCGTAATTTGTTTGTACTTTTCGATTATACATTCACGGTTTCAAGTGATAATGTATTACTTGCATCTACACGTATATAAAATGTAAAAATTGTAATACAGTATTTATTAATGTCTTTTCTAACCCTTAAAAGGAAAAATAAGAATAGTGGACGAGTTCTTAAGTATAAATTAAAACTAAATATGTTATTATAGTCATTTTTATATTTTCAATAAAGTTTTATGATATTACAGTTCAGATTTAAAACTAATAAGCTTTAAACAAAACCTTCAGCTGGAAGTACTTTAATAAAACTTTAAACCCTTGCAAGGGTTTTATAACTTATTTAAATATAGATTTATAGTTTACTTAAGGAATATTTTAAAACTGTAATTTAACAGTTATTTATTATTTAAATCTTTACATTTTGGACTTCAGAACATTAATAAGATATTCTACTTTTCGCTTAAAACAGTTTTATTCAAGTTTTAAAGATGTATTCAAGGAACATTAGTTTTAAGAAAGATATCGAGAAAAAAGCTTTATAGCTAACCTGTAGAAAATAATAATAAATTTTAAATTGTTACTTGGGAGGATATATCCGAGGATATATTGTTTAAACAAACGTAATATAAATTGGCATTTATAGGTAAATATGTTCAATTTTACTTCATGTATACTCCATACTGGCTAATTTTAGAAAATAGCTCTTCGTTTAATACCGATCTATTAATTACTTCCACATCCAACGGATGGAAAGTAATGTATTGCGAAAAAAAAATTTTCAAAATTTTTTATTTGCTCGTTCGCTTTAAAATGGTCGAAACGCAAAAAACACAAAATCTGAGCAAAAACAAATTTTTTGTCTGTGTGTGTCTGTGATTTTGTTTGTGGACACGATAACTTTCGAAAGACTTAGTATATGAACTTGAAATTTGGCAAACGTATAAATCTCAACTACCCAAAGCGACCTATTGTTTGTGAGGTAAGTAGGGTATCGGGAAGGGGGCGAAATTGGGGGGTAAATACCCTTTTTGCAAATTTTTATTTTTTTTTAGTTTTATTATGTGATTAGTAGTATAACTGCGAGTATTATTCGCTCTTATAAATTTTCGGTGCAGCAAACTGTTTAGAAGATATTAGCAAAAAAGCGTCACTTAAAGAAAACGGTTTTTCCTAAATATCTCCGAATATATTTAATATGTTCAAAAAATAAAAATGGCATCGGATAGGAAATAAAATTTCTCACAAAAAGTGTCTTGGAAAATTTATTCAAAATTTTGACATTTTCGAAATATTTCCAAAAAACCTATTTTGGTCCCTTCTCGTACGATTTTTTTTTAAAATTTTGATATTATATAGAAAATCAAATTTCTGATCAGAAAGCACTTTTGTAATTTTTTTAAGTTAATAATTTTCGAGTTATTTGGAAAAAAAAGGCTTTAAAATTTATATATTTTTGCTAATATCACGAGGACTTTGTCTTAGAAAAAATGTGTAGAGACAAAATGCTCAAAATCTGATTACTAATCGTATAGTATAAGAAATAAAAACGTAAATGTCCTTTTGACAATTGGTTGTGGAAGTATTGATTCAATTTGCAGCGGTTTTTTAGAATAATTATAAAATAAAAAAGATATTTAATTCCGGTTTTCTGATATATCTTGGGCGTGATTAACGAGCTATCATAAAACAGAAAAACTATAGAGTTGCATTTATTTTTTCTAATGTTTGGGAAAACATCACATTTTCTTAAATGTCGCCTCCTACTGTCAAACATTTACTATAAATTATAAATTATATTATTTGCAATTAAATTTAAAAAAAACACTCAAAATCAGCGAGCTATAGTTTGTTGAATTTCGTTCTAGCCAACTGAAGTCTATGCCACTTTAAAAGCTTCAAAATTATATGCCTTCTATTGGCATAGTAATGGCAATAAGACAAAAAAAAATTAAACAATTTTTGTAAGCAAATTAACATAGATAAACGTGTTTAAATCAACACTTTACTTAGATTTTTCGAAGATATTATCAATTTTTCGGTAAACATATCGTAAGCGCAGAAATTCTCAACTTCCAAACATTTATATGAAATACGCTTGGCCATATTTGTTTAAAAATGTACCCCAAGAGTCCAACACTATCAGTTTCCGTTTCCCAGCCATAACTGGTCACCCTTCATAGTCTTTTAATCTTAGATTTTCATCCATGATGAGTCTAGGATTACGAACAACACTAATGCCGTATTATCAATCAAAATTATCATTGAACTCGTCGGACACCGGCCTTGAAGCCTAAGAATTACAAGAGTATCAATATTCATCGTGATTTAGAATTTCCAGGAACGAACGAAATTTGCGTTTTCGAATTAATTCAAAATCATGCAATAATTTCTTACCCTTAAGGGCCTGGGAATAATTTCCCGGCTTTTATTTAATCGTTCGCTGCCGGTCGACATTAAATATCTTTTAATGAGTCGCCTCGCGTTGCCCTGCGGAAAACTTTTAGCAACAGCTCGTCCTTTGCTTGAGAGACTTCCGGGGACGCATCCAAGCAGCTCAGTGAATGCTGAACTGACGACAAAAACATTCCAAGTTTAGGAATATCGAGGGGACGCGTATAAAACTCATCGGGTATCGGTATACAGCTGTTGCTCGTCTGTTTGTAGCATCCTTAAAATGTAATTCGGCAGGACAGAAAATACATATTTACCGCCCCGTTCGGAGTGCAGTAGCATTTAAAGGGCACTCCTGTTTTTTAAACGTCGCGGAGGCAGTTAATTGCTTCTTGATACGCTCCAGCATGCACATTTTAAGCTAGGGTACTCTACCCTGGAGACGCCGCCTTTTCCATGTCAGATGTTCTAGCGATTCGCTGCAAAAATGTTTCCTATTTTTAACTTCGGGGGTTCGAGCATAATTATGGCGAGTAACCCCCGAGACATGTGATGATGCGGTGCTACATTGTCGATTTTATTGGCTGAAAGTTAAGACATTTGTAACGTCGTAAAAGTGAAAAGCTGGCACCGTCCGGAGCCGTTCATTTTCCACTGTAAATACAATAGTAAAGTTTCCGGTGTTCCCCGGCATAAATTTTTTACGATGTATATTCCAGCGTATGAATCGTGACTGGAATTGAGCGGACAGAAGGACGAGCTGGCTCATATTTTATGCTAATACCCTATTTAATCTGGGAAATTCTGTCTCTTCGAAGCACTTGGTTTTAAAATTGCAACAGTGGACCGGGCGAAATGGCCGCAGATCAGGCGGGTACGAATTCGTATGGTGCAAAAAGCGGCTCGCTTAACACTTCAAAAGCATGATAGATTAGGACATTACCATGAGAATGTAAAAATGCCGATTCAACAGTCTGCGCGTTGTTGGGCAGTGTCACATGCAAACTTAGCATCAGTCCTACAATTCACATTTTATCGATGCCAAAAATATAGCAAAAATTGGACTCAAAGTAAGGGTACCAGATTTTAAGAATTTAGAAGGGAGGTGCTGAGTATTAATAATAATAATAATAATAGCATTGCTTTCTGTTACAGACGATATAATCAAAGCAACTGACAATAAATGCATCACAATACTAGTTCTCTTAGATTATTCGAAAGCGTGCGACAGAATAAATTGTGATCCTATATCTGCTGTTTTTCACAATATCGGACTTGACCAAAAGGCTCTATCACTAATGAATGGTTATTTGAGAGATCGTCAACAGGTAGTAAAGTACAATAATTCTTTTTCTCTTCCAATTAAGTGTGTAAGCGGCGTGCCGGAAGGATCCATATTGGGTCTCTTATTATTTTCTATATACATATTGTTTTCATCGTGTCTGAAATATTGTAAGAGACATTTTTATGCGGACGATACGCAGATATATTATTCTTGTAAGGAAGCTGGTATTACTGAATCATATAAATTCATAACCTCAGACTTAGTATCATTATGTTCTTTATCGACTAAATATTGCTTATTACTAAACCCTTCAAAGTCGCAAGTTATTATGTTCGGCCCTAAACAAATTAGACAACGATGTCTTATATATTTAACTTCCAGTCTAAGATAACCTAATGTGATTCTTTAGTTTTGTCGTTTCTAAACTACTGTGATGTTGTATATGGACCTGCGCTGACTCAATATGATAGTCAACGTTTACAGCGCTTGCAAAATTCTTGCGTTAGGTTTGTCTATGGCCTGCGACGGCGAGATCATGTTTCGGAGAAGATAATAAAGGAACTGGGTTGGCTAAATACGATGGAACGACATTATTGTAATATATGTCTTAAACTACTAAAAAATAAAGAACCGCTATACCTTGTAAAAAGAATTATAAAAAGATCCCAAGTACATGGTCTAAATATAAGCCCCATTAACGTGGCTTCTGTTCCGCAACACAGAACTTCACAATTTCAAAATTGTTTTCTTATATTGCCCCTAAAATTATAAATCTCTTACATCAGTATAATATAAACTCGTTACGCTATGTTCGTGAGCTTTTGCTCGGTGATCAATGCAACCTCAAACCTTATTATATCTAGTACTTTAGTTACTTATTTGTTAGCACCAACTACTTCTTATTTTTTCAAGTATCTAATACTCTGTAATCAGCGCGTTTGTTAATTTTTGCCCTCGTATATTTGGTTGCAAGGTAGAACAGTGTTAACGGATTCTTTATCCCTCAGCTGTAATTGCAACCATTTCTGCATCTAAATATATATATAAATTTCATTATTATATCTTGTTTAACTTTGGCATGACAAAAGTTTACACTAAATATATCAAATTTGGAATCAGCAATAGAATTATTATATAAACGAAAACAAGACAGCAAGGCGGAATTAAAATGGTGGTGTGTATGGGGTACAGAATAATAAAATGTTAAAGAGCACCTACTGTTTAGTCGAGGCACCGCAAACCTAACCTGGCTCAGTAGAGTAGCATCATCAATATATCCCCCAATGAGTTTTTGCAAAAATATCAGATTGGATACAGCTCTGCGAGCATTGAGCGAGTTCTCACCAACAGTGTTAAGAAGGATTTTTTTGACTACAATGCCTTACAGGATATGAATTGAATTTCTTCAGGTATATATATTTAGCAAACTTTCTGAGGACATTTTCAAGCAGGTCAATGTAAACCTGGTGGTTAGGTTTCCAAACAATTGCACAATATTCAAGTCCAGATCTTATTAGTGAGTAAAAGAGAAGCTTTATGCATTCGACGTTTGTGAAATCTTTGGTATTACGAAACAGAAATTCCAGTAGTCGCATAGCGACATCACATATATGCACTATATGAGGAACAAAGGTCTTGCATTTGCTTAAATTAAGCTGTAAACCGTTAAGACCACACCAGCCTACCAAAGAATTTATGTCTCCCTGCAGTGCCAAACAATCATCAGTACTCCGCACAATAGTACAGATCTTGAGATCGTCCGCATACATGTAGGCATTGCAAGATAGTTGGTAAATTATGTCATTGTAAAAAATTGTAATCAATAAGGGACCCAAATTTGAGCCCTGAATTACACCACTGCTCACTCGATAAGAGTAGGATCTGACCCCACGATACTCATCATACTGCACTCTTTCCTTCATCGCGGAGTAAATCAAAGCAGTGAGACTCTCACGCAATCCAAAGTTACGTAGCCTTTTGAGGAGGATACAATGATGCACCCGATCAAAGGCTTTGGTCAGATCTGTATAAATAGCATCCACCTGAAAGCGGCTGTCCATAGCCGAGGAGACAAAGTGGGTAAACTCTAGCAGATTTGTCACTGTAGACCGGCCTTTAATAAAGCCATGCTGCTGCGGTGCAATACCACATTTAACGTGCGAGGAGGATGGCTTCTGATAATATGCATTCAAATAGTTTAGCAAAATTCGACATGATAGCGATAGGTCGATAATTTTGATATCAGTTTTTTCAGCTTATATACCGGGACAACCCGGTAAGCCTTCCATGCAGTAGGGTACTAAGATGATGCCAATATTAAATTGAAGATGCGGCATAGTGGTGTAGATAAACAGTTAATACAATCTACCACAAGAAAAGCTGGAATGTCATCAGGGCCGCAGATACTGCTTTAAGCTTTTACAGCACATTCAATATCAGAAATATTTATACAGAATATGTTCAATACACTGGATGAATTACAAACAGTTTCGAACTTCATAGATGGGCAACAATGTTTCTCACAAAACTCGAAAACTCGCCTGCCCTACACTTGGTACCACAGTCGTGAACCTCGGCTCCTTCGACAAATACACCTTCGAAATCMCGTGCAAATGCGTCAACAATATCCTGTCGAGCAGACAGCTGTTCACCCTCATAATACATATATCCGGGAATCGCTCTTGTGCTCCTTCTTTTGTCTAGAAATTGCCAGAACTTCTTTGGATCACCTTTTAGCGATCTATGTACCTGACCAATGAACTCACGGTGTTCTCTTGCGCGACACCTTTCTAATCTTGGACCTTAAGCGCTTTGCCATGTCAAGATGGTACACAAACTTCTTTCTCCTATAATCATTCCAGTGCCAGGTCCTTCTTTTAATAAGMTTAATCRATWCTCGTGTAAACCATACAGGATAACTAGAACCTACATCGCAACGGTCTGACATATGCACAGATTCACCGATAATGTTATTTAGGATACCATAGAAAAGTTGAAAGTACCGCTAGCAAATTGGTCGAAGTTGAAAATTGTTTGGTTTAAGAAGGAGGTAAACAAAATGACACCCTAAGGGAAATTTTTTTGGAACTACTATTAAGTACTATTTAGTAACTAAACGATTTTTTGAGTTTTGTAAAACCGCCTTTGAACTTAAAAAGGACAAGATAAAACTTGAACTTGCATAATTTGTAATATCTAGTTTATATTACAAAAAATTCAAGCGTACACAGGCAGACGCAGATTGGGAGTATTACCGACAGTTAAGAAACTTGACAGTCTCAGCTATTAGGCGTGAAAAAACAGCATGTCTAACACACTATCTTAATAATAACGACAATAAGAATTTGTGAAAAGCATTGAAACGTTTAAATATACAAGAAAATAGCGAGTAAAGCATACCTAAAAATCTAAATGAAAAATAAAAATTAATGACTATTTCTTATCCGTATTTAGATCGGCAAATGTTTGTCCTGAAACGTTAAAACAATATTCCGAAAACAAACTTAACAAAATTACTTTTGATTTTAGATTGCCTTCAATAGATGAAGTAGAAAAAATTATGATGCACTTAAAATCTAATGCTACTGGACAAAATAGCATAAATGCCAAAATGCTTAAACTGAGTTGTCCATAAATATACTGCCAAGTATGTCACGCATATTATTAATTTATGTTTGGAAATTGGTTACTTTCCCTCAAAATGGAAAACAGCAGTCGTCACCTCGTTACCAAAAGTTGTTGATCCTAAGGATTTTAGTCATCTAAGGCCGGTGATTATTAGCCCTACACTTTAAAAAGTTTTATAGAAAGTGCTTCACAATCAAATGCTAGGTTACGTGAATACAAATAATATCTTGTCACATACACAGTCAGGCTTCAGAAAGCGACACAATACAACAACTTCTCTTATGCACCTTTTGGACTATGGTCTGAACGCTAGAGATAAGGATTTAAATGTAACTTTAGTTTTGTTAGACTTACCTAAAGCTTTTGATACAATCGATCATAAACTTATTTGCGTTAAATTAGATTATCTGGGTTTCGACGAAGTATCTGTACAGTTTTTTCTTCCTACTTGCATGATCGTAATCAAAAAGTTTTGCATGAAAATTCGTTATCATATTCCGGACCAGTTTTGTCAGGGGTGCCTCAAGGCACCATACTTAGTCCTTTGTTATATTTAATTTACACACATGCCTTCTGCCTTCTTCTGCTATGCGGACGATACCCAAATTGCATATCGGTTTAAATCGCGGAGAAACACTTGAATGAAGATCTAGAAGCAATCTATTCGTATTCTGTAAAGCACAATCTAAAATTAAATTTAAAATTAATTTTGCTTCAAAGAAAAGTAGTCAATATTTAGATTCACACTTTTGCTTAAAAATTAATTCAATTAACTTAAATTTTGCGAAAAAAGCTAAAATACTGGGAGTGATATTTGATAGTAACTTTCGTTTTGAGGCCCACATTGCCATGTTAACAAAAATGCTATTTAATTTTAAGGATATTTTTCAACAATTATTACGTCATAAATTTCAAGTTGTGGAAAAAGCTGTGTGGAACTCTAATTCATTCGGTTTTGAACTATTGCTTAATTGTTTTTTATCCTTGTCTAAGTGCATCATTAAAATACCATCTGCAAAAAATACAGAATACGTATTGTAGATTTATTTTCAGATTAAGAAAATATGATCACGTAACAGAATATTTTAAACAATTGCAATTGTTAAAATAGACTCATTTTATACCTTTTCGTACATTCGATATTAACATCCTCCATGCCATCTTACTTGTACAATAAACTCATCCCGAGAAGCGGCATGCATACTGTCAATATTAGGCAGGCTAATTCTTTGTCGCTGCCATGTTTCTGAGCTACTTTGTTTACGATATCTCTTACCTACAATGCGGTTAAATTGTATAATGCGTTGCCTCTTTCAGCTAAGCTGAAACCAGTAAGTATTTCGTAAAAAGGTGCGGGGTTGTATGTTGGCTGCACAGAATGGGTGATTTCAGCACATTAATAATTGTTTCTTTAGGTACAAAATATTGTCATGTTATATATAGTTTCACTAGGGTTAGTACCATTACTTGATATAACGATTTTGTTTTTAGGGTTATTAGGGTTATGGGTTAAGTAGCGAAAGCTGGACTTCGCCCTGTATTTATTATTATTACTATTAATATTATTATTATTATTATTATTATTATTATCATTATCATCATGGGGGAAGGGGATATTTTCAGTTTTAGGCTTTTAGATGCTATTACTTCCACATCCAACGGATGGGAAGTATTGTATCGCGAAAAAAATTTTCAAAATTTTTTATTTGCTCACTCGCTTTAAAATGGTCGAAAACGCAAAAAAAAACAAATTTTGAGCAAAAAAATTTCTTGTCTGTGTGTCTGTGGTATTGTTTGTGGACACGATAACTTTCGAAGGACTTAATATATGAACTTGAAATTTGGCAAACGTATAAATCTTAACTACCCAAAGCGACCTATTGTTTGTGGGGTAAGTAGGATATCGGGAAGGGGGCGAAGGGGCGTTTTGCAAATTTTTATATTTTTTTCGTTTTAGTATGTGATTAGTAGTATAACTGCGAGTATTATTCGTTCTTATAAATTTTCAGTGCAACAAATTGTTTAGAAGATATTAGCAAAAAAGCGTCACTTAAAGAAAACGGTTTTTCCTAAATATCTCCGAATATATTTAATATATTCAAAAAATGAAAATGCCATCAGATAGGGAATAAAATTTCTCACAAAAAGTTTTTTAGTAAATTTATCCAAAATTTTGACATTTTCGAAATATTTCCAAAAAACCTATTTTGGTCCCTGTTCGTACGATTTTTTAAATTTTGGTATTATATAGAAAATCAAATTTCTGATCAGAAAGCGCTCTTGTAATGTTATTTTGTTTATAATTTTCGTGTTATTTGAAAAAACCTAGTAATCAGGTTTTGAGCATTTTTTCTCTCCACACAGTTTTTCTAAGACAAACAGTCCTCGTGATATTAGCAAAAATACATACATTTTTAAAACGGTTTTTTACTAATCGTATAGTATAAGAAATAAAAACGTAAATGTGATTTTGACAATTGGATGTGGAAGTATTGATTCAATTTGCAGCGGTTTTCTTACTAGTACTACTTCAGGATATATGCGCTGGAGACCTAAAGTTCCTAAAACAATAGAAGGTCTGAATCCAGCCATTCGTAGGCTCCCATACCCTTCTAGCTCTTAAAGTCCTTAAGTGTATACATAACTACACAAGGTGATTTACAATGTCTGGGTACGTTATCTTAGGATAATCTTCGATGTCTTGTGAGCACTCACTGTAACTAACAACATAAGCAACCTTGCCTATTTTTAGTGCCTTTTCGAGATAACGAGCTCTTAACCACAGAATAAACAATGCCGCTGAGAAGCTGCAACTAACAAAATACGTCTGGCGAACCCGCTAAATTATATTGGGCCGGTTTCTCTTCTTTATTTTGAGCTAAAATCAACTCTGTAATTAAAATCTAAACCAATCACATAGGTACATTACTTTAGGGTGTTGTCTTGGTTACTAGGTCCTTAAAGTCCTTAAAGGACTGACTCTTCCGCAGTCGACACAGTCGCCGGTGTGCTGTCGAGAGTGCTTCGACCGTTGCCGCATCGCCTCTGAGGATGTCTGCCGCAGTAGCGGATGAAACGTTAGGTTTTTTAACCCATGGACCACTGCCTATTAGCCCGGAAATTGCTTTACAAGATACTTTGTACTGTCCATGGATATGTGGTTTGCGTTTTTTAAGGCTTAACTACTGGTGCAGTATAAAAACCAATACAGAAATCCTTCTTTGAATGCAATAAGTTATTGTCTGAAAGTATTTCGAATTTCATACTTTTTTTAATTCTTAATATATTACCACAATAACTGCTCTCATGCACCCATCTTTTTATGCAATTATGTGCCTTCCTGATTAAAGTTTCGTAATAATTATTTCGATATTATTGAAGATAATACCCTGAATGACATATTGGTATCAGTCCAGTAAAGTTAGTCGGATTCATACTTAAAACACTACAATTGATTGAAGGACAGTTTTTGCTTAATTCGATAGTGTTGTTAAATAAAAAGTATTTCTTCAACTTCAATAATTTCCAGTTACTTATTTGTTAAATAGAAAAAGTGATGTGGCTATAAGTGAAACATTTATTTATCTGCGGTCACATTTCTATCCACGAAATATGGACGGGTTATGTGTTGTGTTACAATGTTGTTTTATTCATTGTGCCCCCAGTGAGAACTTCTTAACTACGAGAAATCCAACTTTCTTGCTCACATGCTTATCAAAACCGTTTAAATTACTGACTTTGTTATTGCCGGTCTCCCCAGTTATCTCCAGAACTACACATTTTCAGCGACATACCAGTAAATCACCCCTAACAAGCAATCAAGACGGTTTAAGTATCGCCCACGTAAGAAACAGTGCCTTAGAAGGTTCGCATCATCGCCTCCCTAAAGATAGATGCTCGACGGCGGCTGAAATAAAACGCTGCCAGCGCCTGCTAGAATCCTGCCGGTCCGCTTCCTCTATAGGCTTATTACAATGTGCGATACAGCCGCTCTGAATGATGTATACACGTACTTTACAACAGACTACCCATTATTATGTCGGCGCTCATTCAGCCGCAAGCCGCGCGCGACCATCCCCGCTGTCCCCGAATAGATAGATAACTTCCACCCCAAATAAACCACGAAAATCCCGGGGAGACCCGATTCCGCATTTAAAAGTCCAGAAAACGGCTCGAGCTCCCCGCAACTGCCCGAGAAGTTTCGCGAGCTGAAAGACGCTGAAATCATCAATTCCTATAGCGGCGCGAGTCAGATGCAACGCGTCTCGGAAAATGTAAATCCGCCACTGAATGAACGACTGATTACTTTTCATTCCGCTCTTGACTTTCCGCGTTACCGTCACTTAAGGACCTCTTTGTGCATTTTTCACCGAACGGGCCAGTTACGTCATTAACAGCCATTGTCGTTCCGAGCCACTGGAACTAGGAGAAGAAGCCTCAAATTTTCCTGCCTGACCACGAGACTTGGCATTTATTTTATTTTTGAGTATAAGCTTTTCCGAGATTGCACCATCTTAACTGGGGCTGGGTGCAGCAGCGATATATATATATATATAGGGTTTCTATAAATGACTCATGTAACGCGAGCGGCTTTGATTTCTGAATTCTTTGTGCCGCTTGCGCCTTTTTTTAGCTGCTGCTAAGCTACAATATGCACGGCGATAGTACTGAAGGCTGCAGATCAATGTCATCCCACAGCTCCGAAATGTAGACTTTCTGCAACCTTAAAGTTGATTATTGCACAAAACAGTGCATAATATGTTGAAAATACACACTCCGGCCGTGAAAGCCTTAATCACTATAACACTTCAGCTCCCTGAAGGAGGTATTGGGAGAACACTTATGAAATTAATCCAGTTATATAATTAAATAACGTCTGCTTTGGTTATCCTGTTTGGAACCCACAACTCGAGTTTCCCGCTTGTTTGGATTCATCGAGTGAGAATACCGCATGAATTGACCATCGCAGACTGTCTTTCTATATCTGCTACCTATGGGATACGTGAACTAAGGAAAGCAAGAGAGGGAAGCCTCGAGGAAGAAATGAGAAGATCCTGCTTAGGATAATGTATCCAAGCAGGACAACTGCTTATAAGAATGTAGATTAATTTTGTATTCAACTGTAAAAATTTTGTCAGACATTACCGATTAGCTAGAATCCCTAAAATAGATGCTAGGTTTTGTTTTCTGATGTGCCCAAACTGCATCTTCATCTCTCCTTTGACACAAAAGTGATGTACTCGACACTCTTATTTTCAAATTTGATGACATATGTTTTTTCCATTTTGATAATTTAGATTTTATTTCGCAGTGTTGGAAAAGTAGCATTCCTTAAATAATTATATTTTGATATTGTCGCACCCTGGGGTTTAGGGTGC
Organism: Rhyzopertha dominica; assembly: GCA_025024175.1. Classification (NCBI taxonomy): domain Eukaryota; kingdom Metazoa; phylum Arthropoda; class Insecta; order Coleoptera; family Bostrichidae; genus Rhyzopertha; species Rhyzopertha dominica. The sequence goes on along the minus strand of QCXZ01000086.1, from coordinate 6,908,950 downwards.
GCGCTGTTTGCCTTGCCGAAGACTAGTACCTGAAACAGAACTCGGGACAAGGGCAGGAGTGATACGACTTAGGTCGCTTTAACATAATAATTTATTAACAACAAATAAAATAAATCTGTAAACAAACACAGACACATAAAGTAAGTAATAAAACGTTAATAAAGACAAAAGTAATCAAACAAACATTCTTGGAACTTACATTGTTGCTCGAGGGTCAGCTCCTGCCTGGGGGTCTTCGAGTCTAAGTATTAGACTGGTTTATGATTGATTATTTGCACTATTTATACTAGAATAAGCGCATACGTCACATAAATCGTACGACGCGTAAACTGCTGAACTAGCGCATAATCCGCCGTTCACGGGAAGTGCATTGAACATAAAAATGCTGATACTGACGTTAACAATGAAGTGAATTAAGAATTATAGTTGAATTGAATAGAAATAAATTTGGAAAATATTCTGTTTGACATTTGCCCCCTTCTTGAAAAAGCTGGCCCTCCAGCTTTCACTGGAGTTTAAAAAAATACTAAAAATGTTAACTATCGCAAGCTGAACAAGAATTGTAATGAAAAATTAAATTTTGACCAGATCTACAAAATGATTGGCGAAAAAAAATTAACATACATGATTGGCCCATTTCAAAGTCTACAATGTTGTAATTAATGTCTTTCTCACAGACACAAGCGGTCACACAAATTTTGAGTACGGCACTGTTCACTTTGCACTGGATACGGCTCTGTTCATGTTTTCACTAATTGCAGTCTTTGGTATCACGTTGCACTTGCGATGTGTAGCCGATTGCGGTTGTAGTAAGGGATGACCTTCATTACAGCCGGTTGAGATTTCTGTAGATTCAGCAAATTGGGTGTTCATTTCCAACTCTGTTGTATTTCTTTATTAATGTACTGGTTGGATGCTGCTGGTGGTTCTTCAGCTTGTTGAGTGAATACTTCACCCTGAAGCTCTTTTGTGTGGGTCAGTGGGCGATTTTTTCGGTTTTCTTATGGAATCTTCTTGGATAGTGGTAATTTTTTGAGGAAATTAGGGATGGGAAGGTGTGACTTTTGAATTCTTGTGTAGGCGGTCCAGTCTCGCTTTGCTTTTCTGGAATTGATTATGGTGTTGGTATACGCTATGTCGTCATACTCGCCTTTGGAGTCGAACGTGGAGCCAGTACTTCGAAAATTTTGGCGGTCAACTTCATCTTGCTGCCAGTATATCGTGACTGTTCGTGTGATGTGTGGGCGTGTGTGCGGGCCATGCCATGAAAAACAAACCAAAAAATGGTAAGTAAATTTCTATTATAGTATACTTTTTATATACGAATTTTGATTTTAACATTTAACTTGTACTTTAGTGTTTGTGCCTACTAATAATCCGTTTATTCTATTTATATAAAATTCCTAAGATCTTACCTACGTTTACTTATTTTTAAATACATCTAAATTCTATTTAAATCATTTTACCTATCTTAAATATATTGTACAAAATTTTAATTTGCTTATTGATCTTAACCTCTCTTAATTATTTTCCTATATAAATAATTCTATTATATATGGTGTAAACATCCTAAACCTTGTTAATTACTAGTATAATTATCTTTTTTTTGTCTATAATAATGACGTTGTTTAAGTGTTCTAAATTTAAGCAAATTAAACCTTATTAAATAATTTTGTGTAGGTACCTACTTTTAAAAAAAAATTACAGTTAACTCATTAATTTCGTGATCGCAGGATTAGTGGTTAGTACCATTGGTTAGTGTTATTTGTGTTGATTAGTAACCCATATAAATAAGACCAAGTTAGTGTACATGCATAATTTTAGAGAGAACCCATTCCTGTAATTTTCTCACTTCACACACACTCATTTGCTTTGCTCACTTTTATTTGCGCATTTACTGTAAATGGTGCTGCAGCTTTTTCTAAATTTTGCATTTTTGTACAATAATTGTAGTACAGTGACGTCGAGGATCGAGGAGAACTTATGGGACGTGCTTTGTGAAACAAAACACGTAGGACCATACTGCATTAAAAATTATTTTGCCAGGTCTCCCGATTTTCAATAATTTCACTTATAGCTGCAGTAGCTTTTTCTGACAAGCAATACGTCCTTTGAATATCCCTTTCTTTAAAAAATTTTTTTATCTTTATAGCGCATTTTTTCATTTAGGATCCTTGTGAATTCACTTTCTAGTCGTTTATCTTTCCTAGGATGTGCACACCTCGAGGTTTTCTATAACTTTCTTGAGTCTTGCATCTTAATGTTTTCGTGTGCCATGGATCGAAGTCTTCCGGAAGTTACTGATCACCTGGTGAGTATTAATCCTGCGACCTAACCTGCTTATGTACAATTCTTAACGTTCACTACTAATAGTTTTGCTTTTCAATTAACCATACATTCGAAACCTTATTTCTTTGCTAATGTTTTCAAATTATCCTTGTAGATACCCTGCCCTTTATTTATAAGCTATACTCTATCTCTTACTTTATACACATGTCCCCTATATTTATTTAAAATCTTGCTCTCTATCTGTATTTCTGATACTCATGCATTTCTTACTGTACATTTCTTTTACTGAACCCAAGTATCTTCCCGTTTTACTGCACTTGCCTATTTGCCTTAGATACATATTTCCTACGCCCTAAATGACACTTTTGACCCTTTTACGATATTTACAATATTTTTAAGAATGCCCTTTGGATGGAATAGTTTTCTTTGCTTTCACATTAAATTTACTGCATATATTATTCCCATATAAAGATAAATTTTCTCTGTTGCAAAATTGATTGACTTCGCTAGCCCCAGAAATTTGAAATTTTGTGTTCATCCCTTTTGGCGACTGTGTTCCTTGAGCACTAACTTTATTCTAAACCTTCAGTTACAGTTAAAATTGAAGAATGTAAGCCAATTTCCTTCCGCTTTCTGTGCAAATAGCCCAAAACAGTGGCTTTAAAAAATAGATTGACTTGTATTACTCTCAGAAGATTAACCTAATGGACAGATTATTTCCAATTACTTCTAAGCCTTACAAATAATACCTTTTCTCAAGAAAAAGATTTTTGTTTTCCCTAAGTTCGAAATTTTCAGAATTATTTAATGTTACTTGGAATACAAATTTAGCAGTTTTACTTTAATTTCAACGTTAGACCTTAAAATATAATTTTTAGCAGCAATAAGTTTAAAATTATCTTTGGTTATTAAGTTATTATTTCCTTTTTGCCTTTTGTAAAAATTCTTGAAATTATTTGGACTGTTATATTGTTTGGACGCTTTATTTTGTATATTATGTTCTAAACGTTGTTTTGAAAATTGAGGCTTGTCAGTAATTAAATTAAGATCTTCTTTTGAATTTAGAAAATGCTTTTTTGGGATCTGAACTGATAATACCCTTTCTCTTACATCACTTAAATGTAAAACTAAACTTTTAAGTGTATCTTTGTTATACATTGTGGCTTAACAATAATATGAATTATAAAACGATGGGTGCAATCCAAATTCAAAATGATCACGAAATTTTTCAAATGACATGTTTGGATCTACATCGTGTGCCAAAACAACTAAATCGTAAAAGTATTGCTTTATATCTTCCGTTTCTGATTGTTTCCTGGAATTTAATTTCTCTTTAATTTTCTTACTGTTTGACGACTACTAAATTCATTTATAAAATCTTCTTTAATTTGTGGCCAAATCTTACAGCTATTATTAGGATTTTCTAAGTAGTTATAGTACCAAATCTTAGCAGATTCATGTAAAAAATTTCCTAAATAACGAATTTTGAAACTATTATTCCAACCATTGTAAGTAGAAATTTGATCGTATTGTCTAATAAATATAGATGGGATATCTGTAATTGGGTTAAAAATTGGCGGGGTAACAAAATCTGGAAATACGGGGTTTTTACCATTTTTAAGGGCTTCTTGAATAGTTACCATACTGTGTTGAATCTCCTTCCTTGTTCCTATAAAACCTAGCAATGGACAAATTAATAATACATGATATTCCTTCCGTGTAGCTAATCTGTATAAAAATTGCATTATTGACCTAAGACGTATGTAAGGGTGGGCGGTAGGGGTTCTTTGGGAAGGGGGGCAAACTTACTTTTTCCTCTTCTACGGTGTCCTGTGTGGCTTTCTGATGGCGTACTACTTGCGCTGCATGTCGTCATGGTGCCTGTAAATGGATAGTAACGGGGAAATTTTGCTATAAAATTGATCGGCATTTTTGGCACCAGACTGAAAAACTTGCAGAGTCTCTGTTTAGGCAACGCAGAAAGCCATATTATGTTAATGGAATTAGTTGACTCCTCGGGCACCACATGTCTCGAGTGGCAAGCCACCGTCAGTAACACCGGAATTAATTCACCCCTCGGACACCATCGACATTAGGCTTTCTTTGTAACCATAACTAAGTCCCTTTCTAAGTTCCAACTGGCAATGATTGACCCTCCAATGCCTTTCTTTATCATAGCAAGGTAAAAATTGGAAATTAAGGAAATGTATGTTTTTAGGTTGACGGGTTGAACGCTAATGGACCTTCACCATAATGTCGCATTGGTACTTCGGGATCGAAAGGGCTTCCGCCACAATGTCGCTCTGGGTACTCAGGATCAAAATGGCGCGCTCTGTACATCGGATCAAGGGCTCCACCACAATGTCGCACCCTGGGGTTTAGGGTGCGCGCTGTTTGCCTTGCCGAAGACTAGTACCTGAAACAGAACTCGGACAAGGGCAGGAGTGATACGACTTAGGTCGCTTTAACATAATAATTTATTAACAACAAATAAAATAAATCTGTAAACAAACACAGACACATAAAGTAAGTAATAAAACGTTAATAAAGACAAAAGTAATCAAACAAACATTCTTGGAACTTACATTGTTGCTCGAGGGTCAGCTCCTGCCTGGGGTCTTCGAGTCTAAGTATTAGACTGTTTATGATTGATTATTTGCACTATTTATACTAGAATAAGCGCATACGTCACATAATCGTACGACGCGTAAACTGCTGAACTAGCGCATAATCCGCCGTTCACGGGAAGTGCATTGAACATAAAAATGCTGATACTGACGTTAACCATGAAGTGAATTAAGAATTATAGTTGAATTGAAT